>VXBU01002210.1:518994-555875 GCA_013400315.1 Bombycilla garrulus
TGTCCAGAATCTCAAACCCCCCTGGACATGGGTCCAAATCTTTCCCTTTTTGTCTATAATTATTACTATTCTACTCTTTAAACTCTGGTGACTTGTAATTCTTCTTACAAGTTAGTAATTTGTCTCATGGATTAAAATCAAAGCCACGGGCAGTCTCAGTATCAATCCAGGTTCTCTGACACCTCTGGCAAGGCTGAAAAGCCTCCTGACCAGGGTTTGGATCATTATGATATGCCATAGGAACTTTCTCTAAATGAACACAAATTTGTTGTCTATATTTAAGCTGTATCTTTTTCTTGAGCTTTAAATATTCTGTGCAGCCCTCTGAATTAAGACAACTGCTTCTAATCAACAAACTGGCATACATTTATGTACTTAAGCTTAGACTGGCTTGAGAGAGATAGAGCTGAGATTTATCTCTTGAGGTAAAGTAGGCAGGTACCTAATCTAGATAGTAACCTGGACCAGAACCTAGTGGCTAGGCATGTCAGTGCTAAGCAGATGCAACTAGCACAATTGAAAATTCCTTGGGTTTGTGTGCTAAGTCCTACAGGAAGAGCAGCTGCAGTTTAATCATACCTGCAAAGCTCCAGCAGCGCTGATATCCCCCAAAATCACCCAAGTATTGTGTTGGTATTGGAGGTCTAAAACCTTTAAATTGTGTAGTTCTGAATACAGCTGTTTCATTAGTCACCCAGAACCTTATCTGTGATGTTACATATCTCTAATGGTGTTCTGGATAGTATAAAGTTACCTGTAGTTATTTCAAGTATTTAAGACTTTTTTAAATGCCCAACAAACTCTATGAATACAAGAAATTCCAATTTGAAGCATTGAAATATCCTGTTTTAACAATCTCAGCCATGACAAATTAGCAGTAATCTGTCTCTGAGCTGCTGAAAGAGCTTGTCAAGCCACTTTTAATTATTTAGCAGCTGTCCTGGTTAACTTGGCAAGGTCCCAGTTGGCTGGAAGGTATCAAATGTGATGCCCACCTACAGAAAGGGCCACAAGGAGGATCTGGTGGCCTGGCCTTGTTGCCAGGGAGGGCCGTGGAGCACATACAGGACAACCAGGCCCAGCCAGCATGTGGTTGTGAAACATAGGTCCTGATTCACTGACCTGATCTCCAGCCTGAGTGGGCAAGCTGACACTCTCACACTCAGTGGGTGAGGGAAAGGGGGATGGTGTCCATCTGAATCTCAGTAAATCCTTGGATGCTGTGTCACAACATCCTGGAGAAACTGGGTGCACTGTTTACTGGGTAAAAAAACTGGCTGGGTTATCAGACCCAGGGAAGGGGCTGAGCGGTGCCACATCTAGCTGGTGGCTGGTCACCAGTGGTGTTCCCCAGGGCTCAGTGCTGTGGTTGCAAAGCTGGGGCTGTTTCATCCAGTCACTGGAGGGATCTTTAAAGTTCCTTCCACTCCAAACTGTTCTATGATTCTATATTAGAGTGTGTGGAGATGGAGGGGATGGGCAGACTGAAGGTGTGAAGACATGATTAGGGCAGGAGAAAGGATAAGGGAGTTCTGGGGCTGAGCACTCGTGTCCTTTCAACATGGGGGAGAAAGGGAGATGCTGACAGCAGTGCTGGTACCAAGCCACTTGAATAGGCATTAAAAAGCAGTGGCAAAGAGATGACACTGCTCTGGTACTTGTATCTGAGTGGGCTGACTCTAGAAACAGGTACTGGCTGTCAGCCTGGCTGCTGCTTTGGTGGTGCAGGATCATGTGTTGGCAGAAATGTTGAAGCTTGCCAACTGGGGTGGTGTAAACTCAGGTTTCCCTCGTGATAATCCCAAAAGCAATGCCACCAATATCTAAATGCACAAGGCTTGGAAATAATGCTGAGGATATGCTCCCAAGGTGTGGAGTTCTCCCAAGCTATTTCAAGTTAACTGTTCCATTTTCTCCTATTGCTTATTATACACTGTACTTACAATACTGGAGTTGCTGTTATATTTTTAAAAAATTAAGCAGGCCCTAGAGAGTCTTGTTTCTGCAGCTGCCTGAAAGCCATATCTTTATATAAATTTTACATTCTCTATAACAGGCTTAGTTCTGCCTTTGGTAACTGCTATGAATTTTAAATATATGTGTACAAGTGAAATATGTACAGTCACTTTTAGGAGCAAAAGCAGACATGGATACCATAAGCTCAGCATTTTTCATTCCTGAATTAGTCAGAATGTGAACACACATTTTTGTATCATGTCATTCCTAATGCAGGTGCTTTACCTAATCCCTAACTCTAAATTATGTGGTTTATAGCCTTCCTGTTATTTTCCCCACATCTTTTTCTAGATTATATTTATCTTCTCAGTCCATCACTCTATAAATTTTTCTTAAATACTAAGATTTCAAAATAGCATGTAAGGTGTCTGCCCATTTAAAGATGTAGAATCACAGAATTGGTTGGGTTGGAAGGGACTTGAAAGGTGATATGATTCCAACTCCCCTGCCATGGGCAGGGACACCTTCCACTAGTCTAACTTGCTCAGAGCTCCTTCCAGCCTGACCTTGAACACTTGCAGGTATGGGGCATCCTCGGCTTCTCTGGGCAACCTGTTCTAAGTGTCTCACCACGCTCACAGTAAAGAATTTCTTCCTAATACCTAATCTACGCCTTTGCTCATTCAGTTTAAAGCCATCCCCCCTTGTCTTGTCACTCCATGCTCTTGTAAATAGTCTCTCTCCCCATCTTTCTGGCAGGCTCCCTTCAGATACTGGAAGGCTTCAATTAGGTCTCCGAAAGCCTCCTCTTTTCCAGGCAGAAAATCCAATTTTTCTCAGCCTTGCCTCATAGGAAAGGTAACGTATCACTAATCGCCTTGATATCCGCCCTCTGGACTTGCTCCAGCAGATCCATGTCCTTCCTGTGCTGGGACCCAGAGCTGGATCAGCAGCACTGTAGGTGGGGTCTCACCAGAGCAGGGCAGAGGGGCAGAATCCTCCCCTTCTCCCTGCTGGCCACACTGCTTTGGATGCAGCTCAAGGACACGTTTGGCTTTCTGGGCTGTGAGTGCCCATGGCTGGGTCGTGCACAGCCTTCCATCCACCAACACCCCAAAGGCTTTTGGAGGGACTGCTCTTGATCTGTTCACGCCCCAGCCTGGATGGATACGAGAGGTGCTGTGACACAGGTGTAGCGCCTTGCACTTGAGGTCTTAATAAACCTCATAAGATTCCCACAGACCCATTTCTCAAGTTTGTCCAGCTCCCTCTGGATGGCATCCCATTCCTCAGGTGTACCAACTGCACCACTCAGTTTTGTGTCACCTGCAGTTTGCAGTCATTAAAGAAGATATGAAATAACACTGGTTCCAGTATGGACACCCCAATATTGCCCTCTGCATTAGAAAGGTGTGAAGTTCTGGCTTGAGTTTGCAAGGTACCCAGAGAAATGGAACTTTCAACTCTTATTTCCACTAGAAATGGACTTCTGGCTCCACAGTCTAATTTCCATCTTCAATTTCATTGCCTTTATGGGCAAAAGTAAGTATTTGGTACTTGTTTTACACTATTAAAACTGCTGCACCAACAAAGCTATGGAGAGACTAGGAAAAACCAGGATAGGATTGAACAGAGTTGTAAATTGCAGTTACAGGACTAAGTTACAGCTTCCTCTCTGTGTGGACAGGAGTCACATAGGTGTAACAGAAGACAGAATGTTCCAAATCCATTGTTCTTGCTCAGAAACTTGGAGCAATTTGGTGCCTTTTCGTCATTTGCTTCTTCCAGAGGAGGCACTGGCCACTGTGCCTGCCAGAGATTATTGAAACACACCATATGACAGCTCCATCAAGAAACCAGCCACTGTAGCTCTACAGCTGTAGCCTTACAGCCATCTCCAGTCCCTAAATTTGGACTTTCTTCTTTCAAAGAGAAGCTTGCTAAGTACCTGTCAGCTTCACTAGATTCGTCTTTAGCAGCACTGACCTTAAAAGGTCACATTTCAAGTACAAAGTTAGAACCCAAGCTACAAAAAGGTAGATTAAACCAGACTGTACTTAACCAAAAGATTATTTCTTAGCTGCTGCAATATTTTGCAGTCAGAACCACTAAAAACGGGCAGCAGTAGCACATGTATTCCACGCTAGTTCAGGATGAAACTTAAAACTAACCAGAGGGCCTAAGCCCTTGAGGGCTGTTCTCTAATGGTAACCCTCTCCAAACTCTCTTTTTGTTGAAGATGCTTCACTCCTGTTCTTATTTCGTGATGCTGTTCTAAAGCCAAGATAGTGCTGTTGCATTATCTGAGAAGAGAGGGAAGAATGTGTTTTTATTCAATTATTAAAGCATCCTCAGTACTGTTACAATATCCTGCAAGGCATGTGTCATCAGGTCTACTCATTGTATGTTCACTTGACTAGGCTTGGAGGCTTGGGCTCTTCCTAGGCAGCATCTTTCCTAAAGTCACATTTTCTATCTCTCTCACAGCCCAAATTTGCCAGTTTTAAGGGTTCTTACAGACATGTATTTTTCAGATATTGCAGAAGTTGTTTTGTCATCTTATTTGATGGTCTAATATTTAATTGTTTTTAATTCTCAAGTCTTAAAATCTTATTTAGAGTGAAAATGTGGTATAAAACCAAAAGTATTGATGAAGTTGCTGATTTAAATAATGGCCCGATTTGTTTATTCCCCAAAGCTGTTGTGAAATACGGGGAGGCTTAGAGGAAGGGGACAGAAAAATAAGAAAATTAGCCATTCCCCTTACAGAAGGTATATTTTCCCTAGTGTGCTGCAGGGAAAGTTGGCATGTATAACAACAAGATAAAGCTGCAAAGGCTTCAAGCTATAATTGCTGAGGCTACAGTACCTACAACTGGGGGATACTGAGCACAAAGCGGATGGGGCTAGTGAAGGCAGCAAAGCAAACAGACAAACAGCCAGTGTTGTAATTGTCTGTGCTCTTGATTAATATTGGTTTTAATGTTAGTATTTCATTGGTTCGGCTGTGCTTGCGCTGGTTTTAGGCAGATAATTAACTGTAAATTCATAGGTTTTAATATTCCAGTTTTAAGTATGGTAAAAAGTTTATTTGTAGTTGTACCCTGTTGTTAAGTGCCATGACATGAAAAAGCTGAACAGTTTATATTTGTGCTTTTCAGTTCCTCCATTTAGTGTGCTGCTACATAACAGAAAGATATATTTTCTGATTACCTGCTCCTTACGTTCTAATCTTTTAAACACTTCATTCCTGAAATATTTAAACTATGCAGACCACCCAGAAGGGCTCAGCAGACACAAAGTTTCAAACCAGTAAATTTTTCTTCAACTGCTCATGTTACTAAGTCAAGCAGTTGGTAAGAAATGAATCAACTACTCGAAAAAGCTATCTGGTTTGATTTTTCACAAGGAGAATAATCCAGAGACAGACAGAAATCTCATTGAAACCAGCTTTAATAAAACTGTCCTAACTCCTTTTTAAAGAATCGTAATCCTAGCTGTTCTTACTGAATTTGGGTAACTGCCATCTCATTGAGCCACTGCTCAATTTCTTGATTTAGTAGTAGTCAAGGCAAAATAATAGACAAAAAATTAGTTTGTTACAGAAACAGATGTTCAGTTCAAAATATTCAGTTTTTTTCTGTTTATGGGATGGTGACTCAAGGAATTTTTTACAATCTCTGTATTCCATGTGTAATACACATTTTAGATACAAAGTAAATACACGCTGATCTATAAATATATATATGTGTGTATATATATATACATTGAAAACGATAAATGACACCTAAAAAATAAGCAGTTCTAGACTACCATTTTTGTAGCAGTTCCTCAAGTTTTATTATTTTGGAATCCTTTATTTTCAAGATTGTTTAAGACTCTGTAGGCATTTTGAATTATTTTGATTGCTCTATTTGCAAATCTAACCAAATTGCACTCTAGCAGTAGAGCCTGAGCTCCGAGACAGTGTGATGGGAAGTTTCTGTTGTTCTGGGAACCATACATTCCATACAATTTCTTAATGGACTTCTATCTATCCACAGAAAGATATATTTTAATGCATTCTGGGGTGAAATGGGAAGATTTTAAGTCAGGCTTTTTTTGCTGATGCTGGATCATTCCTTCTACTGCCTCAGGGACCCAATTGGAATCAGTGGAATGGTTGCTTGTGTGCTGAAGAGAGAATAGAAATGTCACATGCATCTGTCCCTTAAAGGGATGTTCTGTTGCCATACAAAAAGAAAAAAAAAAAGCCATGCAAGATTTTACTGTACTGATAAGCAGCCTGGAATACGTGTAAATCTGATGTAATCTGAAACCACACAGGAAGACAACTGTCTATTTAAATGCCTTAAGGACCAAGTGGGACAGAGAAATGACCTATAGGTCGTCATCTTGAGACTTGGCTTTCTAGTGAGTCATGAGGACTGCATGCAGGAATGGAAGTGCTCACTCTTTTCACAATCCTGTAAACCAGTTATACAATATGGAAATAGTGGTATTTACTTCATTTCATAGAGGCACCAGTGACAAGTAGATGTTAGAAAAGGTGGTAACGTGGAGAGGCTGAGTACAATGATCCTTCATTGGTAGTTACCCTAAATCCACAATATTATGAGAATTCTTTTGATGAGATAATCTTAAGGCTACATAGGAATATATATATATATAAATATATATATATATCTATATTCTAAATCAGAATAAGAGATTTGAACTACTCACCCTCTTCTGAGTAACCAAAATTACACTGATTAAAGGCACTAGTGTAAAGATTGAATAGTGCAGAAGTTGAATATTTTTTGAAGTTTTTTGCTGACTCCAGCAATGAAAATACTCATCATAGTATCTCTTGTTTCAGTGCTGGATTAGGATTAGTTTTATAGTTCCTAAAATTATTAAACACACTTCCTCAAAAAGAAAAAAAGGACGCAGTTCAGGAATTCCAGAGAAGCAGCAAAGCCAAGTAAATGCATCATTTACTGCTGGTCACTTTGTGTATCTGCTAATATGGGGAAAGAGCTGTTTGGAACAGCCCAGAAGAAAGAAAGAGAGAAAATTATTTGTTGCTTCTAGTCACAAATTCAGGGCTATTGCCTGTTAATTCTGAGCTGATTAAAGAAACTGGAGGAAAAGAGAGTTGTTGGCAGTGACCACTGCTCCTGTCAGCAATGCCAGATCTGGGCATTCTGTAGCTCTTGCCAAGCACACAATCCCTTGCCCAGATTGGTCCAAAGCTGGTCTTTCCAGCAGTATCTTTCCATCTGGATTGCTCCCAAAATTAAGATGACAGAAGGGTATTTGTAATGCTTGTAGTGCTTTGCCTTGCCTTTTCTGGTTTCCAGAACAGTGCTGGCTGGATAAGCTTAAGGGAACTGAAATGGTTCCAGTTACACATCGTTATGTGATTTAACACACTGCATTTAAGGGACAGCAAGTCTAAGGTGTTACTCTGTAGCTTCTACAAGGGGAAAAACTCTCCTGCTTCCAAGAGACTGGGCATGCTTTCATGCACAGTGGAAGCATAAAATATGATACAACTTTAAGACAGAAAGTTTTGGGTTTTACCATAATATCTTCTGAAAAAATATCCCCTTCAAAAAGAAAGTATTTTTGTTTCTTAAAATTGGTACCTAGTGTTTTTTTCATAAGAACATATGTATCTGAACAGCAACATGAACTTATGTTTGTCTTTGCAGGGGGATTCTGAGCCCATTTATAGATATTAATGGTTGACCTTATGGCTAAGATGTTCAAGTCTGCCATTTGGATGTCATATTTAATCCTTTAAGGAGAATAAAGCAAAAATATTGGATTAAAATACAAATATGACAGTATAAACTTATGGGCATCTTCGACCCATCTCCTATAATTTTGATGCTCAATTACAGTATGAGGACCATGGAAGATTAAGCAGTACATAATAGCAATCTTCTTTTAAAAAACTCAGGTAGCACATGTTCAGATGAATGTACTTTAGCATCAGTCACCATTCAATCAATAACATTTTATTCAGTATAAGCTACTCAGAATGCAAGAACTGCAATAAAAAGTTATGAAATTAGTTACAAAAGAAGGTGTTAGAAAGTGATGCACTGGGGACCTTGTACAAATACAACACGTGCTTTTAAGAGCAGAAATAGGAACAGGAAGTCCTGAATTAATTATGTGTTGAGGGTATTTATGTGTTGCTACTGACTGTAAAGATGATCCTTAGTGTACACAACTTTCCTTCAGAATCTCCAAGAGGGCAAATAAAGAGAGCTAAAAAAGTCAATGCCATCAGAATTCAATATTTTCCATTTTCATTATAGACTTGTATAAAGTGCCTCAAGTCTCTATTCCATTCTATTTCTACCATTTGGAAATACATATGAGAAAGTATAAATTATTCTCCTGTTAGAGCAGATCTCTATGGAAAAAAAATCACTTCAGTAGTGAGTGCTGCTGAGGCATTTTTCGGACAGCTAATAACTCCCTCCAGAGCTGCCTAGGTCCAGTCTGGAATTTGAGCTGACAATTTTATCTCCCTCTTGATTGGTTGCTGGGAAAAAAACAGCTATGCTTCACTGTAAATGTAACTGATAAAGGACAGTAAGGTCTTCAAGCCCTAAAGGTAATAGGTCTTTGTTTTTTTAAAAAATTGCCTAGCTGCTTCTCTAGGGAAAAAAACCAAACAAATTAAAATTATTATTTTTTTTAAATAATCCTGATACAGGTTAGAAGTCAAAAATGAAAATACTGTCAATACTGAAAAGATCATGAGCTTACTGAGGCTGAGGCAATTGTCAGCACTGAGTTTAGTTTCTTACGTAAAAGTGAAAATTTCATTCACAGCAGCTATAAAAGTATAGATAAACTCTTTCNAATTAAAATTATTTTTTTTTAAATAATCTGTCCTGATACAGGTTAGAAGTCAAAAATGAAAATACTGTCAATACTGAAAAGATCATGAGCTTACTGAGGCTGAGGCAATTGTCAGCACTGAGTTTAGTTTCTTACGTAAAAGTGAAAATTTCATTCACAGCAGCTATAAAAGTATAGATAAACTCTTTCACACTTCATCTCCTGACCTGCATTTCTGACTAGCTTACAGGGACAGTCATTTGCTTGCTCTATTCATGCTTCGAGCCAGCTGGACATAAGACCAGCTTCTTTCCAGAAATCATGTGGCCACATTAGCACAGTTCTGAGCCCAAGCTAATGCAATCTGCTTCACAGCCAGCATTATTAACTCAGGTTCAGCAACACAAATCGCAGCTACACAACTGCTATGCTGGCTGGCTCAGGGTACAGGCAGCGTGAACCTGTCACTGTCTGCACCCATCCATGTGGATGTACCCTCAGATGACCCTTGGCACTGTGTGCTGAAACAAAAGCTAGTTTCAGGAATTGGTTCTCCAATTAATTGCATTTTAATTGCACAATACAAACTATACTTGAAATGGAGTAATGAAATCATACAGGATATGGTGATGTGAGTTTTTGTCAACATCACCACAACAGTGTGGTGCCTAAGCTGGTCTATGAGCTAGCTTTAAAAAAAACACAAACAAACAGATTCATACAAATATAAAACATTTAAAGAGATCCAACTGTCATAGGAAAGATTATCATGTTGCATTTCTGTCCTTGTTTTCCAAACACATTATCTATCAAACAATAAGGTGAGTCAGAAAGGAAGGACTTCTGAAAGAATGTAGTCAACTGTGACGGTGTCCTTCTTTTCACTTTTTGCTTGGTGTTTCTGAATGGTATTCCTTAGTCAGTGTAAATGGTAAGTGTGCTTTGGTATAGATTCAGGTCCTTCTTTGCCATTCATTACTCTTCCGTCCTCTTGAAAATAGAGGCAAGACATGCTGTCAGTGCACCAGCTTTGCATGCAACTCCTCAAAATTACGTTCCCAGTAGCTTTAAAGTCTTAAGTCACTCACAGTACTTCTTACAGTCTTCCTACATAGAATTCCTAAAGAGCCAAATAACAGCCTTTTCAGAGTACTGATCCCTTCATGAGTAAAAGCAGTAGTTGTAGGCATACCACATGTCATGATATGTTAAGTGACAATGGGGACTTCACAGGGATTTCCACCTCTTGGGTTTTTGTCTGCTGTCATTTATCTACTGTGTTATATTCCTATGCTTCTCTGTACAAGACTCAGTGGAGCTAAATACCTGGAATTAAAGCTGCTAAACACAATTTATTGCTCATAAAAGGTTTCACCTTTTGAGTCTAGCTCACTCACTACGCTGTCTGCAGCAGTGGCCACCAAGTGAAGACCACAAGTACACATGGTGTGCTCCCAGCTGTCAGCTCAGTTATGTCCTTGGCTTGATAGGATTTGCCCCTGTTATTAGTCCCAATGGATCCTTCCTTCAAGTACTTGTCCAATTTCCCATCGAGTTAATATGAATTTCTGTATAAATTTTGGAAAGGAATGTATCAAGTTTGCCAGCTTTTTGGTTTGTCATTCTGAATCAAATTTGAGAGCCTAGAAGAGCCATAGAGTGAGACAGATCAAAGGTCCACCTAGCCACCTAGCCCTTGTCACCTAAATCAGCCCATAATGAATGCCTGGAAAAAGCAGCAGAACAGGCAGGACCAGCCTGCAAAGGTATTTCCTCATTCTTCATCAACCTTTGTCTCAGGAGTTCCTGAGACAGAGAATGGTTGCAATTCATCTGCCCTTTTACTATCCAGTCATGTGTTACATCTCACAGCAGGCTTTCATTTTTAGAACCCCAAAAATAGAGTACCATCATCTAACTTCCATGCCTCACTTTCCATCTTTGATTTTTAAGGGGTTTGTCTCAACAAATAATTTAGAAATTTGTTTCATGCTTCAAATTGCTATGAAAATACACTAATAGTCACCTTTCATTTCGAAAACAGACCATTTTCTCCTAACCTGTATCAACAACTTCTTCCTTAGCAGTTTAGTTTCTTTTAAGAGCCACAGTCCATTGTAGTCTGTTATGCAAACAGGTCTTTTTTTTTTTTTTNTTACAACAAGGTCACTATTTCAGAATGGCTCTTCTATAAAAGAAGTTTCAGTTTGAAGCTGACCATACATGATGGTGCTCAAAAATCAAGCCCAGGCCAAGAAGCCTGAAATTTATGGCACCAAAGATTTTAGTTTCATTACTCTTATCAGAATGGCATTTACCTACAACACTCAAGAGTAGACAGACAATCTTCTCTCTTTTGTTTTCTTTTATAGCGCCTGATCCTCCTTATCAGGAAATGTCTGCCACCATCTAGATATTACAATCCTAGCAAGAGCTATTTCTTATTTGGAATTCATTTTAACTCTGATTTGTGTCAACATCCTTCAATAGTGCAAAGGGCTGTTTTCACCTTCTCTACAGAATTTATACCTGGTGTTCATTCTCCTTCCCTCCAGTGTCTCATATGCATAGTATCACACTATCCCAATTTAAACTAGCTTTTCTTAGTCTCCTGTTCTGGATTTGGGGGCTTTGGTGTTTATGGAGCAATAGATTTTTAGTAATTATAGAGATACACACACAGAGATAACTGAGTCAGTGCATCCTTCTGTTGGTTGTACAACTGGACTTATTTATTGGGCTACTCCACTCTATCCTGCCTCACTTTCGGCACTTCTGTCTCATTCTTTGGAGACACAGAATGCATTTATGATTTTACCCACACAATATGAACTAACACTGAAAAAGCAACATTCTTACACGTTACAGTAATATCACAGTAAGAAAAAAATACATACAGTATTAATCCTCAGGCTTCAGCAATATGATTCTTACTTTTCATACTGTGTCAGAAACATTTTCTGCAGGTCAGTGGGCATAACTACACAAGCACTAAACTACCAGGAATTCTGAATTGCTGCCAAGTTACACCTCAATAAAAGCCTACTGAATCAAGATTCTTATGTTTCTGATGCAGGTTGATTAATAACTGATTATTATTTCCTGCACTGAAAACCACTCTGGCTGTTCTTGAGATGTGTAAAAATTGCTTTTAACAGCACTTCACTAACAAGCAAAAGGTGTTCATGTAGATGGAAACCAAAACATAATTCAATAAAAATATTTCACTTCAATAAAAAGTAAGCCATGGGAACATTGATCAAAATCAGTGAATAAATATGAAAGAAAAATAACTTTCTGATTTTACATAATTATATGCAAAAAAATTTCAGGGGTCATTTATATCAGTTTGTTTAAATTACATTTTAAACAAATACTCTCCTATGAGGAAAAGCTGAGAGATTTGGGACTGTTCAGCCTGGAAAAGAGAAAGTACCTTTGAGCAGCATCCCAGTACATAAAGGAGACTGCAAGAGAGCTGAAGAGTGACTTTTTACAAAATCATGAGGTGATAAGACATGGGGGAATGGCTTTAAACTGAAAGAGGGCAAGTTTAGATTAGATAATAGGAAGAAATTCTTTATTGTGAGGGTGGTTAGGCACCGGAGCGAGTTGACCAGAGAAACTGGATGCAAAATCCCTGGGAGTGTTCAAGACCAGGCTGGATGGGGCTCTGAGCAAGCCAGTGTAGTGCAAGGTATCCCTGCCCATGGCAAGGGGGTTGGAACCAGGTAGTCTTTAAGGTCCCTTCCAACCCAAGCCATTCTCTGATTTGGTGAAATACAGACAGGCCAGCTGGGATTATATAAGAGCCTATGGCCCTGAATAATTATTCCTGGTGAATTTTGAAGTCAAGGGCTTTCAGCTGCTTTCAACCCAACAGGAGTAGGAATTTTCATCCTGGGATCTCAAATAACTGATGCCAGATTATCTGAGGTCCTGTAAAAGATCCCAAACTTTGACATTTCATAAATTAGCGAGTCAGCTCTATAGATAGATATCCCCTTCTGATCCAGCTGAATAACGAGTAATTTAATTTACTCCCTATCTGTTACCACCTGCTTCAGAAGATTGTCACCTGCCAAGTTTTACTGAGAGAGATCCCTATTTCAGAACTCCATGAAGGACACTGCAGCAGTTCTCAGCTTTGCCACAGCACTCTCCTCCTGACCTATCACTCATAGACATGAAGAGGCATCCCTTCCACTTCCACGTGTGGATACAGCACCAAGTTTCTTCAGGGTGTTCCCAAGGAAGGAGCGTTCAAAGCCCTGAGCTGGCTGTGTGCAGGAGGCAGCATTCATTACTTTTACCAGCCAAGCTCTTTTTCCCTAAGGAAGACCCTAATTCCCTAAATGTGTCTCTTCAAGGACTTTTGTGGGAGCCCTGTAAAATAAGGCCCTGGAGGGAAGAGAGAGCCCAGGAAACACGTGTAAGAAGTCAGGCAAAAATGCCAGGAGACCTCTGTGGGTGAACAAGGAACAGCTCCAAACTCAAACACAAGAAGGAAGCATAGAGAACATGGAATCAAGGACAGGTAACCTGTGAGGAATACAGAGACATTGTTCAGGTATGCAGGGATGAAAGTCAAATCCCAGCTGGAACTGAAGCCGGTGATGGATGTCAAAGACAACAAGAAGTGCTTCTGTAGGGGAGAAATGAAAGACTGGGAAAAATGTGAGCCCACTGCTTCCCCTCCCCTTCCTACTATACAATCTCACTCCATTATTTTAGGCTAGACACAGTAAATAGAAGCAGCTCTGTACCCCTTACTGTACCTACCCTTCTTTACTGTGTCTAATACAGTTTCTAGGATTTCCTTACATAATGTTTTAAGAGCTCTGGAAAATACAAAGGCATATATGCAAAGGAAACAAGCAGATGGGGTTTTTGTGAGGGTTTTTTCGGGGTTTGTTTTTTGGTTTGTTTTTTTTTTGTCAATACCTGCGAGCTTGGTTGGGCTTGCAAATTCCAAACTGAAGAGGCTCAGCAATGTAGCTGCAGAGAAATGGAAATCATCTTCTGTAATACTATCAGCAAATTGCTTTTGTCCTGGGGCTGATTTACCTTTTACTACCCCAGCTACAGCCAGAAACACACACTAGTCTCTTACAAGCTTTCTCCTGCATCTCTCTGCACCTTACAATGCTATGTTATGGCGTGTTTCACATGGTAGCATTTTACTGAGAGTCTCTTCTGATATCCACGGGCAATCACCTTTGGTCACACCGTTGCTTTTAGTTACATTCCCAACTGAAAATAAGCCTAGGAACTACAGTGCCCTTCTCCTAGGGCTGTCAATTCAGCAAATGGCACAAAGATTAAGTATAAGTTGTGTGTGTATATTTGCACACACATCATCTATTATAATTTTTTGAACGTTAAATCCTATGTTTTTTCACTACGTAATACAAAAGGCTTTCAACCAGAGACACTCACAATCTAAACAGACAGAAAAAAAACCACAAGAGCTTAAACAAAGACTCCTATCTTACTCTGTGCTTTTACAAAACATTTAACCTTTTACTTAGATAGACTAGTGCCAGGGCCTCACAAAGAAAGTAATGTGTTCAGGAGGGAGTGGTGAAAGGACGCTTCCCTTCTGCAAAAGGATTGAGAACGAATTTCAAACATGAAGATATAAAATGGAAAACTGAGACAAAGCAGTAAGCCATAATTTGTTCATTATGTGTTTCAGTAAACTTTCTCTGATTTCCTGTGATGTACCTTAACTGCAACAGTGTTTATTTGCTAAGTGGATAGTCCAAGCCTCTAATCTATGAACTTCCACAAGTAAAATTTGCAACCTACATGGCCCAAAATAAAATACATATTAACGTGCTCAATCTGGAAGTGAGACCAGGAAACCAGTGTATCTATTTTACGTACATAGATCTCAAACACAAGCATTTATTTTAAATTGACTGTTTTGTTCTCACTGACTCAGAATTACATATGTGCCACCAAGGAACTGGCCTCTGGCAGCAGGCACATGTAAATCTGTTCAAGCACTGTCAGGACTGTTAGCTGAGGCCTCAGAAACCCAAAATCTGAATCCTCAAGACATGTATTTCCATATTTATCTCATCGAGCAGTTCAATCTCGCTGGCAGACTCCGAGGACAGTCCTTTTTAAGAGTTAAGTTGCCAAAATATTCCTGCCAGGATAGGAAAGGCCAAGGTAAACCACTAATGCCCATGGCAAATTTAGCCTGACGACGACTTGGTAGTCTCTTCTAAAATACCTTTGGCACTAATGCACCAAAAATTTCCCATCGTCCAACTGCATACCCTGAATCACGATAACTGGGAGACAGAGGTGACCCCACATTCTACATGACACTTAGGCTGATTTAAAAGCAAATAAATGTACTTGCTCCTTCACAGCAGTTCATGCCAGTCTATGATTTACACAGGCTGATCTGGCACACATTTACATTCCTGTAAGGGCTTTCTGTAGTTTTTAATTATATCACTTCACCTCCACCCCCAGCTATAAAAAGAGAATGGTGGTATTAATGTAACATTACAGAAGTACTGTCAGTTATGACAACTAATTAAAAAAATGGAATATTCAGAATAGAGAGTTGATTCTGCTTTACTGAGGTAGAGCTTACATCTGTTCCACAGCTATTATTCCCTGCAGTCAAAATTCAAGCCTTTGCAATTTGCCTGGTGAAAAGGCAACATGACCCAGCATCTTTTTCTGTATTTAGAACAAATCCAGATTTATAGGCTGTTTTTTCCACAGCAGTACACAATATTCCAAAACAAGCTCTAAGAAAAATAATTAAAAATGTGAAACTTAACAGAAAATGAAACAAAGCATAAAGCCAAAAGAAAAACCCTGCTAAACTTATTCGATATTATTAAGATCTGTAATTTTTCTAGGAAAAGGAGAAATGCATTCGATCACACCTATATGGACATAGTTAAACACTTTATATGGTGCAATGCTGACATTTATTTATATCTTACGGAAGTTAAGGAGAGGCTGGAAGAAAATTTTCAGCTATTTCCCTTGCAAATAGTTTTTATTTAACAGTTTAATGAATGACTTCAACACAATAAGTAGGCAGACACCTTTGATACAAAAGAAGAAATAGAGCATATGGCAAGAAAACGGGAAAATTACAAAACCAGAGTAAGACTTAGAATTATGGAGTGCAACATTGTAACAGAATGTGGAATATGCAAAATTTTCTCAGGAAAGGATCTTCTTTAATGTTTGATCTTTGTATACTTTCAAGCCTAATCAACAAGATGGGAGATTTAACCTGTGAATCAGACAGCAGCCCACAAGCTCTAGGTGATGTCCAGGCGCTACAAAGACAAATTACCTGTTGGTAGAATTGCCTTGCTAAGCTTTAGGCCCTGACAGGTTTCAGTGATCTCACACCCAGAGGGACGGTAACGAAATTGGGAATAAGGATGTACCACTGACAGCAGACACAAAGAATGCAGAATTTATGGGCCACAAGGACATTGGGCAGAATCCCCAAGATAAGGAAGAAACTAATAAACCTTTCGCAGCAACTGTGCTGGATCAGCTCTGACTGGGTCAAAGGTAATTCTGCAGGGGGAGATCCCGACCACCGACTCACGGATCATTGACCCAAAAACCCATCAGCCCAAAAGAAGAGAAACACTTTGGCACTGATTAGCATGAGAAGCAAGAGAATCATTAACCTACAGACGATAGAACACTAATTAATATGAGAACTTTGAAACTCGTAGCCAATGAACACTAATTCCTGTTTGCTGAAATGTATAAATAGAAAAAAAAATTTTGATAGTTATTGTGCTTGATTTGTGGAATTCCACTGGGCACCCAGGCTTGCAGAACTCTGAAATAAAATAATCAATGTCTCTCTCAAGTGTAATTATTGGCTCATATTGTAATTATTGTTGCCCACTGGGAAACAAATCTGATTTTTGTGGACAACATCATCCTGCACTTATAAATTAAGACATTATCTCAGAAGCCCTAGTCAGAAGGATGTATTTGATGGGATATATTTGAATCTGTCAAGATAACTATAAAGTGTCATGCAAAGGACACGAGTGGTAGAAACTGACTGCATATTTTATTATCTAATAAAATCTTTCTAAAGAATGGTCTGTACCAGAAGCAGGACATTATTTGTGTTTAATAATGTGTCCGGGTCCGGTAGCCCTTTTTTTATGNTTTAAGAAAAAAAAAAAAAAAAGGAAAAAGAAAAGCAGCTCGCGGTTTCGTTTCCCGTCACCGAGCGGCTCTGAGGGAGGAGCGGGGCCGCGGGGCGGGGCCGCCGCGCTCTAAGATGGCGGCGCGGGCCCCACGTGGTGCGCGCTGAGGCGGGCGCGGGGCGAGCGCTGGCGACATGGCGGCGACCGCGGCGGGCAGCGAGGGCGGGAGGAGCGACGCAGCGGAGGAGGACGAGGTGGAGGTTGGTGGACGCTGGCACCGGAGCGCTCCCCAGCCCCGGGGGAGGGGTCCGGCTCCCCGCGGGGCGTGGCCCGGCCCCGCTCCGCCTGGCCGGCGGGGCAGGCAGGGAGAGGGGGCGGTCAGGGACTGAGCGCCTTTCCCCGGGGCCGGCGGGTTTCTCAGTTCCCACAGCGGTCCCGTCCCCGGAGCTGTGTGGTTCTGCCTCTGCTTCCTCGGGAATCCAGGAAAACGGCGTGGTCAGAGAGCGAACTTCCAGTTTCTGTTGTTTGCTACCGCCATAAAAACGCAGAATCAGAGAAGCGTTTGGGTTGCTAGGGCCTTTAAAAATCATCTAGTTTCAACCCCTTGCCATGGCCAGGGGCACCTTCCACTACACTAGACCAGGTTGCTTAAAGCCTCATCCAGCCTACTCTTGACCACTTCCCCAGATGGGGCATCCACAGATTCTCTGTGCAACTTGTTCCAGTGCCACACTCACAGCCCCCCAGCCTAGTAAAAAAAAAAAATCATTAATGAAAATTTCAGTATGTAATCTAAATCCACTCTCAATTTAAATGTTACCCCTTATCCTGTCACTGCAGGCCCTTGTAAAAAGTCCCTTTCCAGCTCTCTTATAGGCCCCTTTAGGTACTGGAAGGTGCTGTAGGGTCTCCCCATATTGATGCTCATTTTTCAAGGGTGAAAAAAGTGCTCCCCCATTGCTCAGTAGGAAGAAAAGGCTGGGAAATTTTGGGTGTGAACCAGGTGTCTTATGGAGTAGTTGCTCACTGCATTTCCCTGGGTATTACAAGAGTTCTGTCTCTTGACAAAATGCAGCATAAATTCCAGTTTGGGGGCTGTTTACTCTGAAAGGCTATGTCTTTGTATGCTGTTGTTATTGGTGTAGATTGCTTTGGGGGGGGAGGGAAGGGGCCGTATTTTTTTTTTCCCTGAGTTATGCTGTGCTTGTTATAGCTGTACATTATCAACTTTTCTTGTAGGAGCAACTGGTCATGGTTGAGCTATCAGGAATTATTGATTCAGACTTCTTAGAAAAATGTGAAAACAAGTGCAAGATTTTGGTGAGTGATTACAGCACAATAGGAAAGGGGTAAGTTATTACGGATATGAACAAGGGAGTGAGGCTGCTTCTAAATTTCTTGATATTGATAACATTAGATCAAATCTTTGATAGAAAATTGTGTGTGCTGTACTTGGCTGCGTGTTGTGGGCTCTCTTTCAGAAACAGCATAGTCTGTGAATATATTATTGTGTAAATATAAGGAAATCTTTTTGGAATTATATATAAGCTTGGACCAATATCTGCTCTGATTTTGAGTTCTAAGTTGGTTTTTTTAAATTACGTATTTCACACATTTAAAAAATTGTTAATCACACCTCTTCAAATAACTGGAATACAGCAGACAGGTAAACCAAAATATATAAGATTTGCACTGTATTTACAATGGGGCTTTTTGCAGATGTGTCCTGGCAAGTTCAAGTCTTGTAAAGGATAACTGGGTATTGACCATTTGGCAAACAGTTTTGGATGTTTGCTTCACTCTAAGGTTATTGAAGCAATCTGGTTTCCCTGCCCTGTTCTGTTTAAGTTTTTTAATCACTTATCTGTATAGGACTGATTTTATTTGCCCTTCAAAATCTATGTAGACTATGAGAGCTGTATAGATAGTACAAGTACTACTGATTTGTAAATACTTTCTGAAAGTACACCTTTATTATGGGCTGAAAAGATGGAAGAGAACATCTGCATGTGCCACTGATCACCCTATATGTGAGTGGTAAAGTCAATTCTGAATGTATCAGAGGTAGAAATACAATCAAATTTCATAAAATACTCATCTTTTGATGAATGTGCTTTTATAAGTAGGTTTCCTTCCTTGATCTGATCTAATTATCTTGAAATTTGTTACATGTATCATTCATGCTGCTGGTGGGATTCTTTTAAATGTTGTGCTTTGCGATTCCCTTGTAATGTTACTAGTGCAAGGTTAAAGTATCCATGCTGTGTCCTACTTGTATCCACATCTGCTTGCATTCACTCCACAGAGTAAGCGTTGCTTGAGACTTTTGATGAGGGACAACTGTTGTTCAAACCTTAATTAGAGAGTCTGCTCTGTGTTAGTCTGTTCAGCAAGTTTTCTGTGATGCTTCTCACATAAGGGGAAGACAGTCTCCAAGTCTGCATGATCCACAAAGGAATGTAAATCAGCCAAAGAAATAAATTTGTGAATGTAAAACCCCCATGATGCTATTGTTTAGTACTGGTGTGTTATTATTTTTATTTATTTCTTATAGAAGAGAAAAAAAGAAAACCCACAAAAATATGTTCTGTGTGTTAGATTAGTGTTACTGGTGTTCTCAATTTATGCAGAAGAAAGAGAATCCCAGAGCTTAAATCTTGTTGACCTTGTACTTTTAAAACACAGAAATATCTAAGAGGAAATTTGCACAAATTCATATTAATCTTTGTGATATTCTGTATTTTATGCAATTTACTACATAATGCCTTATCTTCAAGACTTTTAGCATGTGCTTGTCTTCATGTCCTGAATAATTCTGATGTTCACAAGGTACTATTCAAACTCATTTTGCCTTAATCTATGTGTTCTGTTCAGACATTGATTTTTATCAAAATACAGTATATAGGTATGTCTTGCATAAGAAAAAATGGGATGCTGGCTTGTGTATTTGGAAAACCTGTGCTCTGCAGGAAGGGAATGAGCTGATAGAAGTGCTTCCTTACTCTTCCACTCCTTGTTTAAAAAAAAAATGAAATAGCCATAATTTCCCACTCCTTCACAGGATAAACACACAGTAATCACAGAAACTTCTATGACCCTGAAGTGGCACTTCTGGTGCTGATGTAATGCCTTATGCTAGACTTCTTCACCCTGTGTATTTTCCAATTTGAAAGTTATTCCACTTCCTAGAACTTGTATTAATTGAAGCTTAGAAAATAAATAATCTTACAATTTTGTTAATTTAAAATGAAGGTTATATTAATCTCCTAGGAGAAATAACAGCACTTTAACTTATATAGACCGCTGGCTACAGTTTGATCTAAATTTATTGTAATATACTAGAGCATTTTCCATACAGTTCTATACTAGGTTTTATTACGATTACTAAAAGAGTATTATCTGGTATTTTGTTGTGTTTAATATACTTAAAGGAACATGTGTAATGAGGAATTGATATAATCTGGATTCTGCTATGTCTGTCTTTGCTGGTCTTAGAGTAAGAAATTCACCTGGGCTAATAGAGACCTGACTTTATGCAATTTTATCCTTCTTTACATAGGGAATAGAGACAGAGAGACCCATTTTACAAGTGGACAGATATGTATTTGCAGGAGAATATGAAGGTAGGAAAACTTGTGTGAATACAGTCTCTCCCTTTTCATATGACCCAAGGAACTTTCTTAACATCAGGCGAGGTGGTTTTACTGCAATTGGTCCTGTGGGATGCTGAAATTGTGGACAGCTGTATAACACCATGTAGAGCAGCAGCAGTCTGAGTTCACTACTAAATTAACCATGCATCCGTGGTACTTCCAGGGAAAGTATGTCTGGAAGCTGACTCTGGGGTGCACCAGCTAGTATTACTGCAGACAAAAATGTGGGATATAAAATGCCCTAAAGTGCTGTTGTCTCCTGTGTAAGCAGGACTGACACACTATGCCATCTGTAGTTTGCTCTGTAGTGACAACACTGGTCTGGGATCCTTCCTTGTAGTGCCTGCCAATGGCTGTGATACTCCTGCCTGTTCCTGAGTTCCTTACCAGTGCTGCGCCTCTGTGAGGGGCTGGAAGTCAGAACGTTCCATGGCTGGGCCAGTGGGCACATTATCTGTAGCTGATATAAATCAGTCTCTAAAACTTTCTCACTTTGTTTTTCATAGATACCTTGGGAACCTGTGTGGTTTTTGAAGAAAACACAGAGCAAGGTAATTGTTGTGATTTGATGTTCTGTTTGTTCCAGTAGCTGGGGAGGTTGAAAATATTTATCTTGTTTCAGTTGCTAGTGGAATTCACTATAATCATTGGAGTTTGGGTATTGTTTTTTCTTCTCTCTTCTTAGTAGATGCAGAAGGCAACCAAAAAGTACAGCTGAAATATAAGTGCCACACAGTGAAGAAGTTGAACATGACACGGACCCTTCTGACAGAAAAGAAGGAAGGAGAAGAGAATGTTGGTGAGTAATTCTGCTCTTATGCATGTGGACATGAGTGGATTATGCTTGGGAGTGTAAGCCTTTATTAAGTGTTTGATGTAGGAAATTAATGGAACTTTCTTCTTTGGGCACCATATGTGTGTATTTAAATTAAAAAAATTAAATACATTTCTGACCAGTGCTGCCACCAGAAATGGCTAGTAGGAGATAACTACAAAGAAGTGCAAGAGCAGGGCAAACATGTGCTGGTGCTTCCTGGTATGTTCTGTCATCTAGAAGTTTTAAAATCAGAGGTGCTGTTTGTAGTTCTTTGTTGATTTTTTTTTTTCCTACTTCCATAATTTTTTCTAATGACCTTCTGAGTCTCCGTAATTGTTGAAAAGAACTGAATTGTACTTACTGAATTTATAGTTGAATGAAAATAAATTTAAATTACTTGCAAACACATACCCAGACTGTTTGTATGATTTTCATTTTGTAAGCAGAACTTGGGGTTCATGTGTTTGCTTTATTTATTTTTTTGCACAAAAGCCAGTACTTTTGACATAGTCAAATACTATCCTACTCCATATAGCAGTATTCATTAGAATTCTCCTACTGCTTTTAGCAGGTTTTTTTTCACTCAACTCAGTGTTATTGCTTCATATTTCATAGCCAATTTACCTTAAATATCAGCAGTCAGCTGGACACTGGCCATAGGAGGTACAAAATGAAATGTCATCTGAAATCTAAGCAAACATCAGCATTCTTACCAACACCATGTACTACTTCTCTCTATAGAATTAATTATGTAATATAAAACTGAAACTATTATTGTGAGAGTATAAGTAATATTAAATTGAGACTAGAGAGTATTTTGCTTAATACCAAGGCCTTTTTTGTTTTGGAGCAGCAATACTGATGATAAGTACTGAAAATCACTTTGTTTCTGTATGGTGACAGGAATTTGACTTGTGCGTACAGAGTAACTACAGCATCTTGTGAATTGACAACATGTACTGAGCAAAATTCAGAATGGGAGTAGAATCCCATTTCTATTTGGGGCTGGTTTCAACCTGTTTTTCCAACTTGTTGTTACACTTGAGTTAAAGAGTGCAAGAACTCGTGTCCTATCTCTGTTGTCATTACCTATCGCCAGAAGATCTAATATTTAGGTGAACAAATATTCTATTCTGTTCATTGCACTCGTGAAATATTTTCACTGCATTTTGATTTACGTTTCACTTATTTTGAGAGCCTAAGGGTGGCATTAGACACCTAAATACAATAGGAACTGCCATACTGGATCAGAGGAAAGATCTTTTTGGTCCTGCATTGTATTTTCTGTCTATGGAAAGTAGTAAATGGGTATGTGAAAAGTAATAGGAGAGAGACATGCACACCTTTCTGTTCTAAGTGGTTCTGTTACTTAGATCTTGGTCAGGCTCAGCCTTAATAACAGTGAACTTAAACTAAGAAAAAACTGTTACTAACTCCTTTTGTCACTAATGGAATTCTCCTTCTTTAAATCAGGTGGAGTAGAGTGGTTGCAGATCAAGGACAGAGATTTTTCCTACAGCAGGCTTAATATGATATGCAGTTTTCTGCCTGAAAAGGATGATTCTGAGGAGTCAGCTCAGGCTCAAGATAAATTGACTGAAGAGTCAGAGGGAGAGGTGACTGGCAAAGGAAATTCTGACATGAACTGTGACCTGGAAAAGCAGAACACCTTGGAAATAGATACCCCTATTCCTCTGCCTGACAGCTCTGCTTCTGGGACAGAGGAATCTTCTTCTGGAAATGCTGCCTTAGAGGATGTACCTCCATGATATTAACTCTGATCTGTTCAGGATTTCTTCATGGAATTAAGGGGCCAACTTTTATAGGCCATGACTTGGTTTCCACCTTATCTGAAAAATGAATGTTGGAAAAACAGATATTATGTTCTAGTGCATTGCTTTTGTGTTTGAATTAGAGTGGGAAGGGCTTACACTTTTTTTTAAATTACTGACTGGAAATGTATATATCCCTACCTCAAAACTGAAAAAGTGGAAATGGTTACATAATTAAAAGAAACTCCTACCTTAGAAAAATGTTGATGTATTGTAGCCCGAAACATTTTGTAAAAAGAAACGCCATTGTTTGAAATAAAGTCCTGAATTTTTCAAGTTTAGCTTCAACTTATGTGTTGTATTCAGCCACATACTCTGTTTGCTCTTGTACTGCAGTTATTGATAGAAAACAAATCAAGTAAGTGTGGCTTTTATTGACTGTTTGAGTACTCACCAAATTGCTTGGTTTTGATTCTCTCTAGTGTCCTTTGTCTCCTTGATGGAGTTTAGAAATCTTTCATGTGGAAAGGGTCTTAAGGGGTTCTCTCTAGCTTCCTATGTAAAATAGAGTCAACAGTGAAATTCAGAGCAAGTTTGTCTGTTCAAGTCTTGAAAACCCCTGCAAACTTGTCAGCAAATGAAATCCACGTCTTAAAGAGGCACGCTGCTTCCCCCATTTTCTGTATAATATAATTCATATTGTACAAAAGGAAGCGTGGTCACCCTGTTTTTCTTATTCCTCACAGTAACTTCTTGGCTCTAATGTTTCTCTCTGCCATTTTTCTGAAGGGTTTTATACTTAAGATTCAGTACCCATGCATCAGTGGTTCCCAGACTAGTCCACTTGACTGTGTGGTGGTGCCTAGCTAGTCTGTGGGTTGACACTGCTACATCATTTATACTGCCACACACAGCTTGATATTGCACTCGGGATAATGTTTTCAGAAGCATAACAATTTTAAAAACATAAAACATTTTCTCACTGACCGTTCTTCTTTCCTACCTTTCTCTGCCTCCCTCAAAATGGTGTAACTGCAACAGAGGCATAAGGATGGGAACACCTAATTAATTCCGGCATAATTATGTAATGCTTTAATTAGTAATGATCAGAGGAGAAGCTCACCCCCAGCGTTGGTCACAGCAAAGCATCAGTAAAGAGAAGGCATTGAAATGGCAACAGTTTCAAACTATCAATCCCATTATTCTCCTTTTTTTTTTTTTTTTTTTTTTTGTAGAAACAATTTGAATCCTAGGAGAAAAGGAGTCAGGGAGAGGAAGAAAAGGGAATGCGTTCTGTGTGCCTCCAGCCTGGGTGTGGATCTTTCACATGGTCGTGTTGCATTTGAGGTTTCAGGGAGACCGCACAGCCATCCCTCTGGATTTAACTGCAGCCGTGGAAGTTTAAAAACATCATCATTCACACTTGATTTGTGTGGTACTGATAGATAGAAGACAATTGGAATAATGATCCTGGGAATACGAAGGCCCTTGAGTGCTGGAGTGAGGGTTTGCGGTGCACTTGGTGGCAGCTGAGCCTCTGGCAGAGAGGGCTCTTGCTGAGGCTGCTTCAGCCACTGAGGACAGAGAGGCGCTTCAGGAGTTTTTTCTCTGACAGAATGCAAACACAGCAACTCTCCCATGTTTTGTCAACAGGTTACTTAGTCTAGCACTATGTATGTGAGGTTTTTTTTTCCTTGCGTACAAGGAGCATTCCAGCAGGATCGGTTTCTGGCCTTTTCAGCCTTTTCCTTCAGTGCTGAAGCTGATTCTTTGTTCTAGTTCATCTGGTAATAAATCAGGATTATTTTTTGAAAACATTTTATGTATGTCATACATGATGAGTACATTCATAATAATGTTGGGTTTTTAAATTTTTTTTTATTATTATTTCTGATGGTCGAGCTTTTGTTTCTATTATTTGCAAGCATCCAACCTCTGGGTGAAGAACTTTTGGTGACATCCAACCTAACCCTCTCCTGACACAACTTCAGGCCCTTCCCTCGGGTCCCAGCCCTGGTCACCAAAGGGATCAGTGTCTGCCTCTTCTCTTGCCCTCAGGAGGAAGCCGCAGACGGCACTGAGGCCTCCCCTCAGTCTCCTCTGCTCCAGGCAGACCAGCCCAAGTGCCCGGTGCGGATTCCCCTCCAGGCCCTTGGCCCCGTGGGACGCTGGAGCGGAGCCCCGCCCAGCCCCGCTCCGCCCCGCCCCGCTCTCCCGGCGGATGTGACGCGGGACGGCAGCTCCCGCACATCCTCCCGCACGTGAGCGCAGCGATGGATGCGCTGGACCGGGTCGTGTGAGTGTGCCGGGGGGACCCCGCACTGGGAAGCGTGAGCGGGCGGCGGCCCGGGGCGGGCTGCAGGAGGGAGCCAGCAGGGAGAAAAGCATCATGGAAAATGTGCCGGAAAGAGAAACCGAGCGTTGCCGTCTTTTTAGTGGTGGCCAAACAGAATTTACTCAGCTGGTAGCTTAAAATAACCGCCGTGACCAGCTGATGTTGAATTTGTGTGTTTCTGTACAGCTGAGAGAATTCTTTTCATTTCTGAAGAGCAGTGGTGCCCAGCGACAGCGTGGGGAGCAGTTGCCATAAACTAAAACACAGAAAGTCCCACCTCAACACGAGGAGGAACTTCTTTACAAGAAGAGTGACAGGGCACTGGAATAGTTTGCCTAGGGAGAAGCTGGATTGTCCCTCTCTGGAGACAGTCCCTATATCCACCTGGACACGTTCCTATATCACCTGCTTCAGGTGACCCTGCCTTCGCAAGGGGGTTGGACTCAATGATCTCCAGAGGTCCATTCCGCCCCTGAGCATGCTGTGATACTACTGTGATATTGTTTGTTTCTAAGAAGAAAATAAAATTAATGCTTTACTGAGAAGATAATCTAGTGAAAAACTGTAATACTTAAACGGTGTAGCCACTGATGTGTATAAGGTCTGTGCCCCTGCAAAGGCTGTAGTATTTCACCTGGGTAGTGCCCAGCGCTGCTCGCTGGTTCCTGACAACAGATAGATGTGCTGTACCTGTGCTTTTATTTTGGGGGCTGTTGGTGGTCTTTGAGGAACTTTGGTTTTTTTTCTCATAAGAAAGTTTGTGGCTTGTAGAGGGAGTTGGTGTGAGGGGAACCCTTCAGCCTGGCAGTAGGCTGGGAAATCTAGTGTAGCTGGAGCTCTAAATTAGCAGAAACTGAAAAGCACAAGACTGCAAAATCACCTTTGCTAATTTGGGGAGACAGAGAGGAAGAGGAGTGGCGGTAAAAACACATTCACCTGAGGCGGGGCTTTTGGCATTGGTTGTAATTGTGCAGGTTGGGATTGGTTTGAGTCATTGAAACAAGCTATTTGTACACAGTTTGTTCCAATTTTTATTTGGTTTCACTGTTTTCTGTAGTGTCAAGTCTTGTTACATATATTAAACTTTTACCTTTTAATTTATTGTTACAGAAAGCCTAAAACTAAGAGAGCAAAAAGATTTCTTGAGAAGAGAGAACCCAAGCTAAATGAAAATACCAAAAATGCTATGCTCATAAGAGGAGGAAATGCAAATTTAACAGTGACCGAAGTGCTTAAAGACATTGTAAGTTGTTGGACACAGCATGCAACCTTCCTCTCTCCTTCTTACAATTTGCTGTCTCTGCTGCACTATCAGTATTTTCATACTCTCCCTGTACCCCTCAGAATCTCAGAATGACCAGTACTCCAAAGGTATCATTACCTGCTTCTTAATGGAGATTGTTCTCTTCCAGTTTCTTTTTTGCCAGAAATTTTGATCTTGCTCTGTTATTTTTTCACAATTGTCTAGTATATAAGATGAAGTATTGCCAAGTCTGTTTGAAAACAAGATTAGGTACAGTACTGGTGCTGTATCACACAGCTATGTCATATTCCAGAATCCTGTAAGCTGACTGTGTGTATGGATAGGGACCTTTCAGCCTGTTCCAAAACTAAGTTACCAATCTTGTCTCCTAACTCCGTACTTCAAAATATTATAGCTGTTCCTATACTCATTTTTCTCTTTGCTTTGTTGGTTTCCTATTCTTTTATGCTTCTTATAATCAAGTTGTTGTTCTCTCCCATTTTTCCTTACACCCCTTAGAAGCAGGGGGATTGCATGGCATGGCTTTGCTTTCAGCTGTTTCTCAGTTAATTCTTTATTTCTTATTTTCTACAAATAATTTTTTGTGCAATTAATTTGGAAACAAAGTTGTCACCAACTCAAAGGGTATTACTTTGAGCAGGCCTTTTGAGGTACCTTCTTCTAGCCTGCTCTGCATAGTTACTGTTTCACGTGATCCTGTAAACTGTTGGGTTGTAAAAACAACAGTGCTGTGCGTGTTCTAGAGATGACATGTGTTAAACTTTGTCTTTTGCAGTATGCTGTGAAGAAGCCTTTTGCTGTAATGTATAAAAGGTAAGTGATCTCACTTTGACATCTCTGAGTCTTCTGACAGACAAACAGCTTTTGATGGTTTCAGGACATGAATAGAGATGCAGGCAAACTGAGCCTTTACTGCTGCAGTTTCTGGTAGAATGCAAAACTTTTTATTATCAGAGAATTAATAAGAAGTGGCTATCTGAGCCTGTTCTTTTTTTTTTTCCTTTAAACTTGTTTTTTTCCTCCTCCTTTCAGGAAAAATATTTCCAGGCCTTTTGAGGACCAAACATCATTGGTAAGAAGTATAAACAATGTTTTCTCTTACAACAGTTTTGAGCAGGTTATCCTTGTGTGCCAAAAGATGAACCACCAGGAAAGAAGAATAACCTGTCTGAATAGAGCTTTGGCTGGAACTAAGGGGTAAAAAGAGAGTGTATTGCTTTTGGAAGAGGCAGGCCACTCAGGAAGACCACAAAGATGATGTGAGGGTATGCAGGGAGAAAATTAGAAGGGCCCAAGCCCAACTAGAACTTAATCTGGTTACTGCCGTAAAAGACAATAAAAAATGTTTTTGCAATTATATCACAAACAAAATGAGCACTAAAGAGAATCTCCATCCTTTAGTGGATGCAGAGGGAAACACAGGGACAAAGGATGAGGAAAATGCTGAGGTACTTAATGCCTTCTTTGCCTCAGTTTATGATGAAGTGTCCTTCTGTACTTCACAACTGCCAATATATACTTGTGGTATATACTTGTGAGGAGCACCGGATAAGTTGTGTGTGTACATCATGGAGCCACTGTTGATATACAAGATGAGGAGCTGCCTTGGGAGGCAGAAGTGCATAAAAAGACTTTGGAGCTGGATATCTTTAGAAAGAGCTGCTGTTATGTTGGCTCTGGACATCATACCATAATAGGCTCTCTAATCTATTCCTCCTGGAGAAAAGATCTCTGTAATAGTCACCACTGGCTTGGTTTTAGGTAGCGTCTTAGTCTTAAATAATAAACTGACATGAAGTTGCTCTGTAGTAGGACTCTTGTGCCAAGTGCACATGTTGTTAGGCTTGCTGTTGAGGGACTTAACTGGTTGTTCAGAAGCTATCAGGCAAAGCCAATATGCTGCGTAAAGCTTAGTTGGGAAACTACAATGAGACATTACAAGAGCAGCCAACTTGCCCATACTTACTCGTCAGGCAAGAAGTGAAATAATCAGGAATTACAAGAGAGGGTATTAAAGATGAAAAGGCAAGAAAAAATTGCCTGACTTGTATTTTAAGATGCAATGGTAGATAAAAAAAAAATAAAATTATTTGAATCTTGAATCCAGCTGTCTGTTTTAGCATAAGTGCTGAAAAATACTCCTGACGTGCTCAAAACTCTTGTGGTAAGTGCAGTCGCTCTTCTCATTAAGCAGCTCCTAAACTCATGTGTTTGTGCCATGTGCCTTTGCAGAATATTTTAAACCCTATGAACTGCAACTCATAACTTTGATTTTTTTCTTGAATTGCAGGAGTTTTTTTCCAAGAAATCAGATTGTTCTCTGTTTCTCTTTGGCTCTCATAACAAGAAGCGACCTAACAACCTGATAATAGGTAATAAGTCTCACTTGGGTTTTTATTGGGATGATAGGTGTAGTTTTCAGTGAATATTTAAGTAGCTGGATTTTCTTTTTTACTCTCACAGGTCGTATGTTTGACTACCATGTGCTAGACATGATTGAGCTGGGCGTTGAGAAGTTTGTATCCCTAAAAGAGATCAAGGTAAGGAATTCCTAATTCAGTATTTCAGCGACACCTACTGGTAGGCTTTTTTGTTGTAATTGTTTCTGTGCCGTGAAGTGAGTTAAGTTGTTTAAAGAAAGTGTTTCACGCAGTATATGAGGATTGGTAATTTGTGTACTCCAGAATGTTAATCTGATGCTTTGCTTTTTAGTTTAGTTTGGTTGGTTTGTTCTGTCCCTGTTGATGACAGGTCACAGCAGTTTTTCTTTCAGTGCTGAATGGCTGGCCACCTATTAGATCAATGATATGTTCCTTAACTGTTTGAATTTTTGTTGTTTTAAAATTCTTATTCCACAGAACAGTAAGTGTCCTGAAGGGACAAAACCTATGTTGATATTTGCTGGTGACACGTTTGATGTGAATGAAGAATACAGAAGACTGAAGAGCCTTCTTATTGGTCAGTATTTTGTTTATTTGGTCAGTAGGATTGCATGGATCTGTAGTAATATGATGTGTTGGGAAAAGCTAGTTTGTCAACAAATGCTTGTGTATGTTCAGCCCAGAAGGAAAACAAGAATGAGCACTCCTAGGTTTCATGTCACATAAAGTTAACTAATTGTGAAGACTTTTAAAGAGAGGAAAAAAGAATGTCCTAAAAGACTCTGAAGATGAAACTTCATGTTCACTGGAGTTCATTACTTCGACTGTGGCAAAATTGTCATTTTCCAAAATGTCTTGGCCTTATAATTGTACTGGATTGTCACTTTTCTAACCAAATAATGTTTTGAAGTATTTATATTGAAATCAGTGGATTAAGATCAGAAAGTGGGATATTTTTGCTTACAGAAAAGTTAAATTAGTCTAATTCAGCTTCTGTTTTGTAATGAAAGCATTTTTTGTTAGAAATCCCACTAATTCTAACAAGCGTGCCCGTTGCTTAGGATACTTGGAGAGAACAGGTGCAGTAAAAATCAGCTGTAGATCAGTTATGCCCTAACTTTAAGGCAGGCTTGGAGCTTAGGAAACAAACTGGCATGAAGTTTTTTACTATCTTAAAGTTGGAGGCTCTGGAAGATAAAGCATTTTGTAGCTTTATAGAAGCTATATGTAGACATAGAAGTTACAGGATGTTGTTTCTTGACATTTAAAAAAGGCTTCTTGCTTGGCAAAACTAGATCTAGTAAGTAGAGCAGGGGGGTTTTTCTTTTTAATAGTTTTTTCTAAAAGTATATTACTTCCTTTGTTTTTTTTAAGTTCTAGTAAAATACTGAACCTGGCCCAATAAGAACAGTCTCGTTCTTTCAGTTCCATTCTTGGGTTCCTAGGCAAATGGGTAAATGATTGCTCTTTAGAAACAGACCCTAAAAATGAGAATTTTTTCCTTGGTACTATTCCTTAAAGCAAGGTGTTTCATCTGGAATGAGACTGAAAGGGAGCAGGAGAGGAGTAAATTTTCGTCCTCTCAGTATAGCTGATTGGTTCTTGGGTGTGAATGAAAAGGTGGTAACTGAGCTTTTATATCTTTGAAGATGACTGGATACAAAGATAAGTGAGTTTTACTGCTGCATGTTTGTGTCATTCTAAATGAGTATTTACACAGGAAGCAGGTGCATTTTCTGAAGTGTATCTTGTTCAAGCATCTGCACAGTGATGGAGATCCAGATCTGCTCAAACACCTCATGATCAAACAGCAGAAATGGGAGACATGCATAGTAAGATAGTTGCAAAATAACTGAGTAGTCCTTCCTAATTCTCTTGATGTTCACTTGTCCTTTCTCCTCTCCTATTTATTAGCCATTAACTACTTGGCAGTCAAACCTACTCCACACCCAATCTTTCTTCTTGAGCATATGCCAGGTACTCCAGGTCTTAATTGTTCTGCTGAGTTCTGTGAAATACCCAGATGCAAAACAATAGACAAAAAAAAAAAGATTAAGGAGAGTAAAGGCTTGAAGGTATCACTAACTAATTAAAATAGTTTGGGTATTAATCTGACCTGCTTCAAAACTGCCCTTAACTGATAAGGAAGAAGTGATTTATTCAATTTCTGCAAAAGATGGCACCCTTAAGCTGCTACTCTTGCTATGAAAGCTGAAATAATGTCTTTATAAAAACAGCTGCAAATATTTTGTTGCTGTACCAGTATTGTTGGGATCCCAGAGGGAATATCAGATAGCTGACAGCTTCTTGTTGCCAAAGCAATGTGATGCCAGTGATGCTCAGGAACAACCTAGCTTTCATTGGCTTTTGTGATATCAAAAGGGCTTATGCATGTTTGGACAATCATCTTACAACAGTTTCTTGGTAAAATTAAGGGCAAGAGTGAATTACTGTCTTTGTGGTAACCGAATGCTATAGTCTGGTTAAACTGTGTAGTGGAAGTTGTTTAGGAGAAATGCATTTTCTTTGGAGACCTGAAAGACAAAGACATCCCACTTTTTCTCTTTTAGTTTTCATTGCTCTCCGACGAGGTAGAGTAGTTCATTTAAATGATGTAAGTCTTGGAATGCATTTAATGAAATTCTAATAATTTTTATGCCTGTATTTATAAGATGTTTCAACTCTTACAACACTGCCCGCTTGTTGTTAGGTTTGTTATTGCACATCTATTTTATCCTGAAAGTGGCCACTGTAGGGCTTGCTTTTACACTTTCTAAAATGTTAGTTTGCAGATCTCCACAATTCTAGATTGGCTGTCACCTTAATCTCCAAACAGATTTCCTCACACAGACTCTTTTTGAGTGTTTGAAAAGATTTGGGGGCTTTTTCTGGCCAGGAAAGGGGTTGGCTGGAAAATGTTTCAACTGCACTCATGCTAGCCAAAGCTACATAGAGTACAGTGTTACCAGCTTTTGGATATGAATTGATACAGAAAGAGTTACATTCCAAAGTCAATTAGGAATTTAATTTTGAAATAGAAAGGTCCTGAAAAGCTCTCTGTAGGAAAGAGTAAAGTAGACTTTCTGGAAACATGTTTGAGGACAAGGAGGAGGAGAGAGAACTAGGAATGCAAAGAAAGGAGAAAGCAAGTCTCTAGTCCAACCAAGGCAAGAGTTGTAAATTAAGAGTATGTTAAAAAAATTTCAACTCTCTGGGTGTACTGAAGTGTAAGGTTTCTGCAGCAGTTCAGTGTTGCCAGGAAACAAATTCCTGACCACCTGCGTTTATTGGAAGAGATCATCCTGTGGCAAAAAGATCTATGATGCCACAGGAAAATATGAAAGGGAGGTGTTGCCAGTAAAACCACTGTGAATGTAAGCTTGTGTACCTGCAGAGAACTAATGGAAGGGGAAAAAATATGCCACAAGCAAACAAAATATTTTCTTTGCAACTTTTCCTCTAACTACAGTTAGACTTGAAATAAGAGAGTATTTAATTGACCAGGAAAGTTTCCTGGGCTGACTCCATCTGTTATTTGCCAGCCAAACTGTGTTTTGGATGTCACTCCAGTTCTGGTACTCTTGCAAAAAAGGTAGTGAAGGAAAAGACAAGTAGCCAAAGGATCTGAAAACAGGACAGAGCAGAAAAGAGTGATGTGTTTTGCATCTGTTAGCAGTTCTGTGTTTCAGCATTGTCCTGTCATGTTTATTAGCACACCTTGTTCCCTTGGTCAAGGTCACATTCTTTCTCCACCCTCTGCATATGTTGGACAGATCACTGTGCTCATTGCAGGCTCTCTGATTGCACAGTATATTTTCACAGCCTGATATAAGAACATTGCTAGAGGTGGCTCATTTTGTATTTAGGCTGTATTTCGGTGTTCTCTTTGCAAACTGGACAAGTATTTGAAGTGTTTTATTTTCATAGATGTGTTTCTTATTAATAGAGAAAACATTAGACATAATGACAAATATTGCTTTACCTAGAGGACAGAAGTGCCTTGTTGTGAGGGAGATATGAAAGAAATGATATATCTAAACTTTTTTCCAAAGTCAGAGAGAGAAAATGTAGGTAAGAGTAGACAAAGTGCAGTTTTGATCTGCTGTGTACTGGTTTTGATCCCTTTTTCCAGTGTTCCAAATCTGACTATGATTAAGATTTGAGTATTAGGTTTGAATGATGTCTTTAAACAGGTACCTGAGGAAATGGCTTCTCTGTACTGATCTGTGTTTGTATGAGCATTGACTGGCCTAAGCAACAAATAAGATATTTTTTTTCCCCTAATTTTAGAGATGAATATTTAAAAGATTAGACAATGCAATTATTTGCATTAGCTCAATAGTGCTAAGTTACTACTCTGAAAATGTATTTGCTCTTTTCCATGCACTTATATATAGGAAGTATATATAAATATATCTATCTATGTATATGTAGGTAGCATGTATATTGCTACCATATTATCTCTGGGAAGTCACTGTGTTCCTGTCAGGATATCCACACACATTTGGATTCACCAGTGCACACTAACACTTGCAATATTAAATTTCTGTCCTGCGTGTTGGCCAGGCTGCAGTTTTAAGCAGTGGCTATTTTGTGAGATTCCTGTTTCAAAATAGGCCCACACCACATCACCAATTTGTTACAGGCATCTATTCAGCCAGGAAACCTGGCATTTATTCTTTTTAAATACTCTCTCAGATTTCTTCAGAGGTCCCACTGTGCCCAGTATTCGTCTGGCTGGTTTAGAGTACGTTCTGCATTTCACAGCTGGACATGGGAAAATTTACATGAGAAGCTACAAGTGAGTATGTGTTTTATCTATTTGTCTGGGTTTTGGTGCACTTGTCAACTTCAATCTGTAGTTGTGAAATTGGACTGGCTTGAGCTGCATTTAGAACATGCAGCGTGTAGAGGTGCTCCAGGGTAATCTGTACAGCAGAAGGAAAACACTTGAGCCCTCAGTCTGCTGCCTTCTTCCTTGTTGAGCTCCTCCTGGCTCAGAGGATTGTTCTTCCATATGGTTGGTTAGTAAGGTGGTATGAATTAACGTAGTGAATTCTGGGTACTCTCTTAGACTTGATGAACTTGGTCTGTTCTCAGGCTGATTTCTATGACTCTCCTCACTTAGGTGTTTGCCAGGGAACAAGGGATAGGCTGCAGACAGAGATGCACAGGGAAAACCAGGAAAAGGCAGGACATTGTACCTTATTGAATTGATATTCACCCTCACTGTCACTCCCTGCCTTAGGAGGCTGTGAACATTCATAGCTTGTGTTCCATGTGATTTTGATTTCTCTTAATACAAAATAATTTTAATCAGCCTCACTCTTAAAAACAAAGAACCAAAACACTTTCTCAGATTAAGTGCTCAGGTTATTTTGCTATGAAGTATAGTGAATATTTTTCATGTCTAATAATACCCATGGTGCTGTTTTGAATTTGAAAAGTGATATGGCTTTCAGGGTACTGGGGCTGAGTTTTAAAAGTGATACTGATTATACTGGTCTTCTTGAAAAAAATAATAAATTACATTAGCCAGCTCATATTTTGCATGTGTTCAAATTGTAATGGGACTGATTTATTATAATTTGTTATTGATGTATGCCTTTCCCAACGATAGAGTTAGTGGTAGCAGTTGATTTAGTAGTAATTTGAACTGCAGCATTGAACCTTCTTAAGGAAGATGGATAAATCCCCAGCACAGGGGACAATGTTGATTTTGGTTGGTTTTCTCCTCCTAGAGTCCTTCTGAAGAAATCTGGCTGTAAAATACCCAGAATTGAACTGGAAGAGATGGGACCTTCATTAGATCTGGTTATGAGGAGGACACATTTAGCCTCAGATGACCTTTATAAGCTGTCTATGAAACAGCCAAAAGGCCTGAAGGTATGTACCTTGGAAAGGGCATTGCTTTCAGATCTCTCTGTGGAGAAGAGCAAAGGCTGAAGTATTTCTTATTGTGTATTTGACCAAAGCTTACTTTCATTGAGGCCAGCTGGCATTCCTGGGGCCACAGCACTTCTGTGGTGCTCAGCTGGCATCCAGACTCTCCTCGCGAAGCACACAGAACACACACCACAAGTCTTAGGCTCTAAACTCCAACCAGTGTGAGGCCTTGCTTTTGGACACTTGATTCTCACCAGAGCTCCTGGGACTGTACTCAGAAATATTAACATTGTTCTTCCCTTGCAGCCTAAGAAGAAAAAGAATATCTCCCACGATGCGTTGGGTACAACTTATGGTCAAATCCACATGCAGAAGCAAGATCTTAGTAAACTGCAGACACGGAAAATGAAAGGCTTAAGAAAGAGGCCAACAAAGAAGTCAGCTGAAGGTGGTGAGGCTACTCCCAAAAAGAGGCCAGCAGAGAAGTCAGCTGAAGATGGTGAGGCTACTCCCAAAAAGAGGCCAGCAGAGAAGTCAGCTGAAGATGGTGGGGCTACTCCCAAAAAGTCAAAGTCGGCTTGACAGTCTGGAACAGCTTTGAAAACTCTTTGTACTTTCCAGTTTAGAATAAATGTTGTAATATAAATCGTCAGACATAAAAGATTGAGCTGCTGTTAGCTTTAGTTTTGTAACAAAAAAATCCTTTTAATCATTTGGCATTTTAAAGGGAACATTGGGCTATTGAGCTTTAAGATGGAGCTTGGTTATTTAAAATAAAAAATATTGTATAACTTTCTTAGTTTTCCAAAGCTGAGCATTTTTTTTTTCTTGGTATTAGTGATATATGAGAGTCAAACAGGTGACTCATTTCCTGGACAGTTTTACAGATTGGAAGGGATTTTAAAGATCATGTGGTTCCAAGCCCTTTGCCGTGAGAAAGGACACCTACTAGACCAGGCTGCTCAAGGCCCCATCCAACCTGGTCTAGAACACTTCCAGGGATGGGGCATCCCCAGCTTCTCTGGGCAATCTCTTCCAGTGCCTCACCACCCACACACAGAAGAATTTCTTCCTACTATCCCCATGCTTTGTGCTTTTAGCATAGAGGCATTTAAATTGTGTCTCCAGTGAAACAACTTGCTGGTGGGAGAGGCTTAAATTCCTCTGTGCTGCCCTTCAGGTGCTGTCTGTTGATCTGCAATCCCTCTCTGGGCTTTGGGCGTCTCTTGCTGGCATCAAACTGGTCAGAGTGGGATGGATTGAGGTTCCCTTCCCCCAGAAACTTTAGTTTTATTGCTGTTTTGTTGGGAGCCCTTGATCAGTCAGTTCTTACGCATTCTGTGCAGGACCAGAGCAGCGAATGTGCATAATATGCACAACTTCTCTGTTCATTTATTGTTTCTGTATTTCAGATTTTGCGCAACTGCAATACTCAATAAACTTTAGACCATTTTCTAAAGTGTGAGCTCAATACATGTGTGATGGCCAGGCTTTGCTTCTGACTATTACACCGGGCCATGCTTTACACTGGCAGAAGTGGAGTGCTAAAGGTGTTTTTACTGTGTTCATCACCATGGTAGCAAAGTACCTGATATTTACTTTAGGCATAAATGAAACCTTTACAGGTTGAATTTCAATCTTTGCTGCTTGATTTGTGCCCAGAATGGAAGTATGTGAAGCAACCACTGAAGGTCCATTTTTTCAGCTATTTTTTCTTCTTACCCTGCTTTCCTCTCAAGTTTGTGCTTATGAGTTAGTGCAGACTCAGCTAGACTAGTATAAAGGGGATGAGAGTGAGCGTTT
>VXBU01002210.1:556278-612723 GCA_013400315.1 Bombycilla garrulus
AGCTTACTTTCATTGAGGCCAGCTGGCATTCCTGGGGCCACAGCACTTCTGTGGTGCTCAGCTGGCATCCAGACTCTCCTCGCGAAGCACACAGAACACACACCACAAGTCTTAGGCTCTAAACTCCAACCAGTGTGAGGCCTTGCTTTTGGACACTTGATTCTCACCAGAGCTCCTGGGACTGTACTCAGAAATATTAACATTGTTCTTCCCTTGCAGCCTAAGAAGAAAAAGAATATCTCCCACGATGCGTTGGGTACAACTTATGGTCAAATCCACATGCAGAAGCAAGATCTTAGTAAACTGCAGACACGGAAAATGAAAGGCTTAAGAAAGAGGCCAACAAAGAAGTCAGCTGAAGGTGGTGAGGCTACTCCCAAAAAGAGGCCAGCAGAGAAGTCAGCTGAAGATGGTGAGGCTACTCCCAAAAAGAGGCCAGCAGAGAAGTCAGCTGAAGATGGTGGGGCTACTCCCAAAAAGTCAAAGTCGGCTTGACAGTCTGGAACAGCTTTGAAAACTCTTTGTACTTTCCAGTTTAGAATAAATGTTGTAATATAAATCGTCAGACATAAAAGATTGAGCTGCTGTTAGCTTTAGTTTTGTAACAAAAAATCCTTTTAATCATTTTGCATTTTAAAGGGAACATTGGGCTATTGAGCTTTAAGATGGAGCTTGGTTATTTAAAATAAAAAATATTGTATAACTTTCTTAGTTTTCCAAAGCTGAGCATTTTTTTTTCTTGGTATTAGTGATATATGAGAGTCAAACAGGTGACTCATTTCCTGGACAGTTTTACAGATTGGAAGGGATTTTAAAGATCATGTGGTTCCAAGCCCTTTGCCGTGAGAAAGGACACCTACTAGACCAGGCTGCTCAAGGCCCCATCCAACCTGGTCTAGAACACTTCCAGGGATGGGGCATCCCCAGCTTCTCTGGGCAATCTCTTCCAGTGCCTCACCACCCACACACAGAAGAATTTCTTCCTACTATCCCCATGCTTTGTGCTTTTAGCATAGAGGCATTTAAATTGTGTCTCCAGTGAAACAACTTGCTGGTGGGAGAGGCTTAAATTCCTCTGTGCTGCCCTTCAGGTGCTCTCTGTTGATCTGCAATCTCTCTCTGGGCTTTGGGCGTCTCTTGCTGGCATCAAACTGGTCAGAGTGGGATGGATTGAGGTTCCCTTCCCCCAGAAACTTTAGTTTTATTGCTGTTTTGTTGGGAGCCCTTGATCAGTCAGTTCTTACACATTCTGTGCAGGACCAGAGCAGCGAATGTGCATAATATGCACAACTTCTCTGTTCATTTATTGTTTCTGTGTTTCAGATTTTGCGCAACTGCAATACTCAATAAACTTTAGACCATTTTCTAAAGTGTGAGCTCAATACATGTGTGATGGCCAGGCTTTGCTTCTGACTATTACACCGGGCCATGCTTTACACTGGCAGAAGTGGAGTGCTAAAGGTGTTTTTACTGTGTTCATCACCATGGTAGCAAAGTACCTGATATTTACTTTAGGCATAAATGAAACCTTTACAGGTTGAATTTCAATCTTTGCTGCTTGATTTGTGCCCAGAATGGAAGTATGTGAAGCAACCACTGAAGGTCCATTTTTTCAGCTATTTTTTCTTCTTACCCTGCTTTCCTCTCAAGTTTGTGCTTATGAGTTAGTGCAGACTCAGCTAGACTAGTATAAAGGGGATGAGAGTGAGCGTTTAGTGAGACTTTGGTGTGATGTAGGTTTTTTAATTCTGCTTGTCTCTTTGGAAGCTGTTTCTCCACCCTTTAAGCACAATTGTTATGGAAGTATACACACATTATCATGAGCACAGCAAGCTTGCTCATCCTACTTAAGTTTTAATACTTTTGCTAGTTTTCTAATCAGCTGAAGTGTTGCATCAGAAATAGGTAGTTTGCTATTTTCAATTGTCTTCTGTGTCCTGGATGGAAGCTGGTGGGCAGCTTTGCTTTCCTTACGGTAGGGCTGAGCTGTAGCTGTGGCTGCACAAATGCCACCCATGACATGCTTGCAGTGCTCATTTGATAAAATCTGTAGTGTGAAAAAGGAAGGGCTTTAAAAGTTTGTGTTCATTTTGGGGGCACAAACATATTTATCATCAATGTATTTGCATGGCTCTCTCCAAATCTTGTTCTTCAATCTATAACCATGTGTTTGAGAAATTGATGATTCCATGAACTTCTTCATCTTTGTATTTCCTGTTGTACTTTCTGAGGTACAAATCACTAGGCTTTTGTCTGAAAGCTGTAGAAGAACCATATTAGCAGGCAATGCTATCTTTTAAAAGGTTTGAGTTGTAAAAGTAATAAATAGCAAAATACTATAAATTCATAAAAGCATGCCCATTAGCTTAAAAGACTGTAATTTTCCAGATTTTCCTAACTTGAAAGCAAATTTTGATGCTTAATTTGGGTTTTAAAACTTAACTTCTTAGCAGTAATGTAGACCATCTAAAATCCTGTTACCTCTTAATGTAAAAAGTTGAAACAGTTGTTCAGTAGGAGCCCTCAGGGAGAAGCTGTTGCATCATGGTGTGGGTTTTTTAATGCTGCTGTGGTCTGCTCCTTGTAGGAAGAGGAGTTTTGGACAGGTTAGAGCTACTACACCTTTCAACACCTGAGTGTGGTTACTTAAGGCTTCAGGAGGTGAGAAGTCCTTGAGCATGGGAAATCAGTCAGTGGGGAGAATCCAGGTGCATTTATTCACCCTTTGCAGGTGGAATTTGAAGTGCCTGATGTCCCTCACCTGTGGCTGTTCGTGTGAAATACAGGTATGTGGTGGACAAAAATGTGTTACATATATGAGACAAGGAAAAGTTCTTCTGGATATAGTGTAAGGATATTTAGGTTACACTTTTTAATGCACATCAGTTTCAGGTTATGTTGTCAGCAAGGATTAAAACACTGTAATTCTGATAAATACTTTGTAGTATTCAAAGTAGCGCTATTTTGGGTGCAAATTCTTGAGTGTGAAGAGGAAATACTCTCTTGTTTTTCACAGCAGAAATGAACTGCTCTCATCTCTGTAGGATGAGATAGGATGAAGCCAAGTTAACAAATGAGATCACCTTGTGCCCTCTGGAGAAGTTTCAGCCTTGCTGTGAAGAACTGATAGAGCCACAAGGCTGGTGGCTGGTGTGATTTCAGGGGTACATCAGGTGCAACCACACATCTGCTCCGTAGGCAATGGCTGCATTCTGAGGATCTAATTTAACTCCAGGTGAATGGTGATAAGAGGGCTAAATACAACCTTTCTAGTGGAATGGGCTTATTTCCCGGAGTCTTTCAAAGTTTGGAGTTTCCCAAAGTAGGGAAGTTTGTCTGCAGCTGTGTGCATGAGGAACAGAGTGTGCAGTACTCAAAGGGCAGCTGATGAAAGGGGCTTGCTCCACCTCAATTGCTCCTTGCTTCCAGAGTTCACCAGGCTCTGAAAACACATAAACATGCCCCTAGGGGTTGCTTGGCATAAGCAAGGCATAACTGGCATGTTCATCCCTTTCCTCTGGCTTTCATCTTCCCACCTCCCAACACACAGGAGTTAACTTTATTTATGGGTTGAGCCTAGTAATAACTTTGGTTTGAAGAAAATATCTGTGGGCAGAGCGTGGCTCCTGAGGCTGTGCCTGTGCAGGAAAACAGAGGTGAAGTTGCAAGTAGGCAATCAAGCCCACACTCTGTTTAGTATAGCTGGCGTGATGGCAAGGGCAAGAGTGTACAATTTGTGCCTTCTGTAGACCCTTGGTCTCTGTGCTGATGTTGCCCAGCTGTGCTGCTGGTGGCTTAACAGTAAACTGTTAACCAGGCTCCTGTCATTATAGATAACTGATGATACACATAGAATTTACAGCCTACCTGAAGTTTTAATCTTCTTGGCTCTTTATAGGTGCAGTGGAATTATAAGAAGTAGGAAGAGAGGTAGATACTGAGTGCTGAAACCTGCTAGGTTCTTGGGATTCCCACATTTTTGGGTATCTGTCCTGGGTGCATGTAATCACAGCCTTAGCTCTGTGCTAGGATAATGTGACAGACTGAGCACTGAGAGCAATGAGTGGTGTGTGTTTGAAAAGAGCATATGAACTCTCTTCTCCTTCCTGTATTTGGTAGGTTTGAGTTTATCTTTACAGTTCCTTAGCAACCATATTTGTTTTCAGTAAGTGCTTTCTGGGATTGATTGTGAGGATTTCCCTCCACCACTGGCTTGTTTGCAGCTGGGGAGGGTTAGAAAAGAGCATGAAAAGAGGACATGGCAGACGCATCGGGTGTGTCACACTGACGGCTGCACCCTTCAACCAGGGGAAAAAAAGGCTTATTCCAGATGCTATCAAAATGAGGGAGCAGGGTAAGGAGACTGGCGCAGAATTCTCTTAGAGACGTTTTCATTATTAAAGAGAAGAAAGTGGAAAATGTTAGCTGTGCATAATATATATAACATAGCCATACATAATACATGTTAACATGTGTATTACACATGGGGCAGAGAGTTCTCCCCTGTCCCCCAGTGCAATTTATCTCCTCCCTTTGAACTTTGCTAAAGTGCCTCTAGCAGTACTGACACAGCCCAGATGCAATCAAAAAACATAGCTGAGAAATAGGTCAGTTGCATCAGGAGTCAGGTTTCCTAAAAATGTACAAGGAAAAGAGACATGAGGCTTCTGAATGTGAAGTCTCTGTAGGATTGCCTTTCTAAATGGATGAATGTTCCAAGTTAGCAATATGACTAACACTACATAGGAAGAACAGCTTTGCTGCCACACATCTATACAGAACATAGTGAAAAATTTGTAGATAATCTGGGATTAAAATTTGTCCTAAGTAACATGGGCATCATCAACTCAGAAAAAAATCAGTTGAACACAGCAGATAAATCTCATTTTCTTCTAACTTTTCCCCTGGATAATCCCATAATTCTTTCTGTGATGCAACACAATACCTATGAAATCTGTATTTCTCACTCCACCCATGAGCCTGAAGTACATCTATTTGGGCCCTCTCTTCTGTTTTGATTGTTGCAATTTGTTCCTCTTGATTCCTTTCACCCTCACAGTCTCCAAAACAAACATGACAGAGCTGCAGTGCCCTTTTTCCACTGTTTGCCCAGACCTTCTCTTTGTGCTGGCAAGAAGTTGAGTTTCTTGCCTTGTACTGTTTATGCACAATAACCTGTATTTTTCACATATGCAGTGCTTCAATGCAAAGTAATGTGAACTCCAGTATCTAAGTTTTGACCCCCATTTCCCCACATTTGGATGTATTCTCTGCGGAAGGCAGTGCTCAGCAGGCATGCAGTAAAAGGGCTGTCACTTGAGGCAGAGCTCTGTGATCAATTCTAAGGCTGCTTTAGGTAGTGGCGTTATTTCTCCCCCTTTTAAAACTGCAAGATTAAACCACTGATCTCTGCTGCTGGCCTCTAGGCAGGAGAACTACTGATGCTGCTGTATGCCCTGGAATTATTGCTGCAGCAGCAACTATCTGTGTTAGATGTAGATAGGCACGCTGGGGCCCAAGATCATCTGCTGCCAAAAGATAGTTTAAAACCTTTTTCCCTCTCCACTTGTTTTTCAGATAAAGGCATGTTCCTTGAGCTAAGTCAGGCTGCCCGTTCTCCTAATCCAAAGGAGTCCATGAGTAGTTGAATCTTTTCAGCCTTGATTGCAATGCGCTAATGTTTCTCTCCAGTGGCAGCTGAGCTCCTTGGCCTAGAAGTTGCTCTTTCCTCTGGAGGAAGGTGAGGAAGGGACCACAGGAGTGAGGAGGAGGAAGATTCAGGCAGAATGTCTCCTCTCTCCCCTGGTGTGTCATGTCCTGGCACTAGTCTCCCAATGCAACACAGAAATGTGAGATATTGGGCAGCGTAAATTCACCCCAAACATCTTTAAGCCAAGTTCTCACGAGTCTCTCACCTGTTTGGTGTGAGTCACTGCCAAAGACAGGCAGTCAGAGCTGCTGTATCAGGGAGTCTGTCTTGGGACAGATTGCTGCAAAAAGTGTCATATAGAACTTGTACTCGCCTCCCATTGCTGCCACTGAAATTTTTTTTCAGTTGAAAATAGATTATTATGAAGAATTAGTGAGGCTCTCCAAAGGGCACATGCAACATGCCAATAAACAGTAATGAGCTTTTAATTCACAAGAGGCAATAGACTTCAGCTCCTGTTGGCTTATTTTGCACACAGGAATAATTCCTTGCTCAACAGGGTTATTTGAAAGAAATGTTAGGGTTTATATGCTATGTTGTGAAAAGAAGTTTGTAGATAGTTTACCTCTTTTGTTTGTTTGTTTATTTCTTTTTTTCCTTTCTTCTCTGAACATACTTGGAATACTTAAGAGCTTCCAGGATATTGTAGGGAAAGCAGTGGTACGACTCAAATGTGTTCTGTAGTTGATGAGTGAGGGGTTTCTCTTTGCATTTCAGATGCTCACTTCTGCAGGGCTGTGCAGAAAGGCTCACTTGTAGAAAGTTTCAGGGATCTGGTAACTACTGGGCACTTCTTTCTTTCCTTCCAGAGAAAGGGATACCCACCCTTCCTGCCATTAGCCTTTTCCAGTTCCTCAGAGGCAGTAGGTCATAAATAATAATATTTCTCTAAAAAAAACCAAACAAACCCACAAACCAAACAATCTGTAGATAACACTATGTGGGGAGTGCAGGTGCAGTGCTGACATAAGGAGCTAGGAAGGTGCAGCTGTTTGTGGGACTGGCAGTCAGGGCAGGGAATTGAATTCACTTGAAAAGGCAGGCAGGGGAGAGGGATGGGGCTGTGCTTGGAAGCCAGGATCAGCTCCCTGATCTGGCTTACAGCACAATTGGATGAGCACTGCTGTACTGGGGAGGGAGCAAAAAGCTGGGGGTGGGATGGGAGATGTAAGGGAACTCCTGTCAGTTGAGTTGCTGCTTACTGCAGTATCTGTAAGACAGTGCCCAAGTTTGAGAATTACTATGGTTCTGAGTTTGCTCTTACGGAAATGAATGGGGTTTGAGATCTGTATTTGCCAGTAAGCTTCATAACAGCTTCCCCTGTGACGATCTCTTTTAACACCATTTTACAGATGTGATAGCAAAGGTTAACCAAACGGATTTGCTTTGGGAACAAAGATAAAATGCGGAAGACATGAATTCCTTGTTGATGTGGTCTCTGTTGGTGGTTTCCACATATCTTCCTGTGGCTGAAGCCTTTGCTGCCTGTGCTGAGGTGGAGCTGGCACAGCTGGCAGCGTCATTTGGTCAGGAAAAAGTTGACTTAAGTGGAACCACTGATGATTTTTCATTTTCTTTGCAAAGAAAACCTCTCAGAAATGCTGAGTTTTTTCACCAAAGACCAACAGCAGTTGTAAGAAAGATGCTAGGTCATCTCTGTGCCATTTTTAGCAAAACATGAAGAAAACTGGCCATATTGGTTTTAAGGCAGCCATCAAAATAATATTCAGGAATCTTCTCCTGCTGACCAGGGGTAACCTCCTGACAAAACTCCCTATGTGGCTTCTGGTTTAACTGGAAGGATTTTCTCCATTATGAAGATTTCTCAACATACACCTTTTCTCTCTTGAGCTGCATAAAGTGATTTTGTTTAATGGACTTCAATAAAAGATTATGTTGGTCCTGTTCTAGTCTGAGCATGATCAGAAATACTTCATGTATGTTTTGCTTGGAAAGGTAATGCTACATCTTTGCATGAGCCTTAACATTTTGAAGGCAGATTTAGTTATTTTCTCCAGCTATAAAAAATATTTGAAATTTCATTAGATCTATGTTACTGTTTTCAGGATGAAATAGCTCTTTAGCTTCTTAGTTATTTTTGTTTCAATTCCTGGAAGGAAATCTATTCTGTGGCCTATGTGGTTAAGTGACTGAAAGGTTTAAGCATGTGTAGACAAAGCTGTCCATATTGAGGAAAAAGTAGTTAAAGGAATATTATGAAAAAAGTGAAAGGTTAAATTCTTTTTCAGCATGTGGGCAGCACAGGACACAATAAACCTACCCTAAAGATGATCTCATGCATGACATTCTGTCAAAGGTAATTCTTGTTCCTTTAGGGATTCATGCTTGTGGCAGGAGATTTATGCCATCCGACTGGTATGCCTGGAGAAAAAGATGTATTAAATGCTAGCAGAGAAGAAGGATAAAGCTTGTCAAAACTTGCGGTTTATGAAAATGGGGCCGACATTTGGCCAGAGCCAGCTTTCCTAGGGTTGTAATCAATTCTGGGAGCTGAGTCTACAGGGAAGTTTTGCTGTTCTATTAAAAGGTAGAACAGGATGAACTTTTCAACCTAGAAAGTAAAGAGCTAGTTTCCGTGGGCCCAACTCTGTCAGCAAAACAAATGAGTGTTAAGAAGAAACAGCCAAATTATTAAGACGAAGCTACAGGAGAAGTGTTTTCTCACGATAAAAGCCAGATGGCTGAAATCAGAAAATATCTGGTCTTCTATGTTCCCTCTTGGACACTGAGCCAGACACTTGACTGGGAGACTTGCTCAGAGACTGAACGTGGCTTTCCTGAATGGTGGTATCTTCTACTTATAAAACAAACAAACTTTAACACCTTGTCCTTCAAGCTCTCCTGTTTACTTGCAGCCAGGCATTGCAGAAGAGCACTGAACACAGTCTCTCCTGGAGAACTCTGTCCCTTGTTTTCCTAGAGTTGAGGGAAACCCTTAATGAGAACAGGCATTCCTCTTTGTTTGGGAACGTTACTCCTCCTTTGTGTTTTGTACATGCCAAGTACTTGCGTGATTAAGGTGGTTTGTTGTTTTAGATCGATAGTTTGGGTGTGGGATACATCCAGCTTCCATGGGCCAGAAAATCTCAGTGAGCTCACTGCTACTCTCACTTCCTGCTGAGGGAGCAATCTCAACAGGATCATTAAGGTTTAGCAGTTGTGTGAATAAAGATATCTCCAAGATGAATGTTTCCAAGTGACAGGAACCTTCCTTTTCCAAACAAACACACTGGTGTTTCGTAGTCAGTCTATGAGAAAAACAAGCTGTTTGAAAAATGGGATTTCTCAAAATCACAATATTTACAAATTTTGTGCTGTTCCAAGTCAGAATAAAAAGGCCAAAATTCCCATTGTATGAAAACTCTGGGGAAAGGAGAAAGTTGATTTGTAACCACTGAAGCATTCATCCATTTATATTTGGTATAACATTGCCAATAATACAAATATTAATCATACTCATTCATAAGCTGAAGAAAAAGAAAGTTCAGTTTAGTAAAAGTTTAGTTGAAGAAAAAGAAAGTTCAATTTAGTAAAAGCATGATGCTTTACTTTGACATTTTTACTTTCACACATTTTGAATTTCCACCCATGTCACAGGACAAAAAAATAACTACACTTAATTAGTATCAAGAGTCCTTTTCATCTGAGGGGACATGATTTAGACACTTCCTTTCCAAAGGTAAGATTTGCCTCTTACGTGCTGGATGGGTTGTCCCTGTGATTTCCTCAAATACGAGAAAATTCACTGCAGTGTCTAAGGAACTGCAGTGCATGTTCATGCAGTAGTAGTACGGAACTGCATTTGTGCTTCACCCTGGAAGTTTAAAATGAGCATTAAGTCTCCACTAAGTTCCTGGCACTTTGGGAAAGAGTGTGAGAGGGAGAAGCTCAGTGGAGCCTTATTTTAATACCTCTCCTGTTATTTCCTGGTATAGAGAAATCCACAGTTTGAAAAATTCCTGAGCCAGAAGTAATATTTTATTGTGTTTTGTTGTTACTGCATCTTTCTTTTATGACTCTTCCTATTGTTTGCTTAAGTATGCAATTTTGGCATCTTAAATACTCTGTATTGGTTAGTTTGATAATTTAGTTTTGTTGAGTGGCACAGGAATTATTGGGTTAAACTTGAGGTCTGATCATATTCTCAGATCTTCCTTAGGTTTTTATTTGAGTATTATCAGATAAACATTTCCCTTCACCTGTTTCATGCCTATCATGACTTTATAGGCCTCAGTTTCCTTACTGATTTATTTCCCAAGCTGACATGTCTTGGTCAATTTAAATGTTTTTCATAAAAACTGTAAAACAGGACAAATACTGCTTATCTGTCCTCTTTGTACTCTTTCTAGTTCTTTTATGTTCTTCCTGAGAAAAGAATTGTGTGTGATATCAAGGGTATTTTTACATGACTAATTCTGACTTGTGCAACACTTTCTTTTTTATTTTCTCTTCTTAGATTATTGCTCAGATGGAGGCTGAATATTTATGCGCAGCATTGTCTTGGCAATGGCAATGGCAATGCCAGCAGATGAAAGAGCTGCAAAAACAGGAGGAGCCTTCCAAGAAAGCTGCAGCTGGGGCATTTCCTCAGCTCCAGACTTGTAAATGCCTTGCTTAGGGACATGGCTTAGTGGTGGACAGGGTAAACAGTAAAATTTTTACAGTTGCACTAAAATGATCTCAAAGGCCTTCCCCAACCTCAGTGATCCTAAGATTCTATGTGCCAGTTAGACATGGCTTAGAGAGCTATTGCTAACCTAGTTTGATAACCTGTTACTGTGAAGTTCTATTGATGTTGTAAAGATGACTGGCACCTGCAAAGATATCCATCAGACTATTGGGAAGGTGCGTTTTTAATGCCACGCAAATTAAATTCATTGTTTTTATGTACAAAAGATGAACAAACTGACACCAATTTTTAAAAAATAAGAATGAGTGAGACCTTGCAATTACAGTAGAAAGGGCAAAAGTCATCCTGATACTCATAGTCAAAAAAGGGAAATAAAATTTTAAGAATTAGTATGCGGAAATAAGAATGAGTACAAGAAAAATTAAATAGAGTATAAAAATTTGCTGCTGTATAAATCCAAAGTGTGCCCATACTCTGCCTGCTGTGCGCAGTTCACCTGCCCTCCACCTTGAAAAGGGCTATCATAGAACCAGCTCAGAGAAAGCCAAAGCTGATCTTAAGACATGAAATGAGTTCTACAGGAAGAATAAATAGGTCTTCTTCTTGGAAGGGATATAACAGAAAATAAATATTGCAAAAATACAGGAATTTCTGGAGGACATGGAGATCACAGAATCATTTAGGCTGGAAAATACCTCGAGGAGCATTGAGTCCAACCATTTATAAAGCCAGCACTGCCACATTCAACACTAAACCATGTCCTAGGTGCCCCATCCACTCATCTTTTAAATACCTCCAGGGATGGTGATTCAACCACTTCCCTGGGCAGCCTGTTCCAATGGTGGACAACCCTTTTTGTGAAGAAATTCTTTGTAATACCCAATCTGAACCTCTCCTGGCACAATTTGAGGTCATTTTTCTTGTCCCTGTTGTTCTTTTATGAAAAAAAATAGTTGATTTGAGACCATGCAATGAAGAAAATAGGCGGCACACAAAAGGGTGCAATTTTTTAACACAGGCACTTAAGCTATGGAATTGCTGCTAGAAAATACGAGTAATAGAAAGAACTCCATTTATCATAATTCCACTAAGGCTGGGGAATACTAAGAGGAAGTTACCACTTCACTTCTTTACAAACCAGCTGTGCAGTGGAATGATCTGTGCATGCATGAAGAGTTAGGGGAAAAGGAAGAAAACTTGGTAGAACAGAAAACTTAAGGAAGGATGGGAAAGAAGATGAAAAGTGTGAGGGGTTCTGGATTGAAAGAATGAGGAGAAGTGTTTTGGCTTTGAGAGCTGGGGAGGTGGCTTGCAAAAGGACTTTGGAGATAGAAGGGCTTGGGACATAAAAAGTCAGCTATGAAAAAGCAGATGAGAGAAAAGAGTCAAGGGATGACTATGCTGTGCTATACAGGATTTTGATTGAGAATGGGCAGGGATTACTGTGGTGCCTCGCTGCTGCCTCTTATCTGGAAAGAGAAATTCACAGAAACTTGGCCATCCTCTCCCAGCAGCAAGCGTTTTGTCACCCCTACATTCTCTTTTTCTCACTCAAAACTATAACAACTAAAGTGTAATTCCCAGATGAAAACGAAACTATTTTACCATCTATTTTAAAATCAATACTTCACCATCATGGATCCCCCAAATTTATCTCCTCCTCTACAGTTTTCCCCTTCCTTTTCCATCGTGAGCTGGAGAAATATGCACATACTTCTGTCCCGCGGGCAGGCTCAGCTGGCAGTGGCACTGTCTCCTTTGCTCAAATCCATTTCCAAATTTAGTCAGGGAGATGTAGTAATAAATTGCGGACAAAGCCCATTCCCGGCTTGGCCAGCAGATGGCAATTCCTGCTTTGTAAGGTATGGACAGGCCTTTAAGGCGTACAGAAAGAGGAGCCTGCAGTAGCTGAGTCTCCGTAACGCTGGATTGAGCATGAAAACACCTCTGAAAATTGTGTTCAAGTTTCCTGTCAGCTACTACCAAATCAGATATCAGAGCAACCCAAATCTTCACTGTGTGAAATCAGTGTTGTCATACATGAAGGAGAAAAGAACACTGTTTTCTGTTCACTCAGCAGTTATCTCTGTTTCGCTGTTCTAACAAGCAGCACAGGAACTTTTGGTCCCATTTTAATGGCTTTGCAGAATCTACATTTCTTTGGCGATGTTTTCTGTCATGTCAAATGTTCCTGGCATGCATGTCAGCAGGGAAAGCTGAAATTAAAGCTGATACAAGAGGGTGTTTCCTGCTGTTACAAATCTATGGGAAATGACCTGTTTCATTTCAGAAGAAGAAGAAAAAAAAAAAGCAGAGCATGCAGGTGCAGATAATGTATGTATTAAATTACAGATTTCTGGAGGAGGTTAGCAGAGAAGACTGCTGCAGAGAAATCAATGCAAACTTGAGTTAGGTTCTTTACTGTGAAAAGGAAAAGTTCCAGGAATGATGTAAAAAGCCAGCAAGAGAGAACAATGATTAATGGACAAATACATTGATAATTTCCTCTTCCTTGCCTGAATTTCTGTTTCATTTTCACACTGAAATGGTTCTGTAGGGCTAACTACAATGTGTTATTTAGGGAATGTTGTGAGTTTTGCATCTCAGGATTGGTAACTCCCAGTGTAGGGAGGAGAAAGGATTAAGAAGGGCATCCAAGCTGACATTGGAGAAATGACTGGGCCAGAAGGGGGTACAGAAATTCTCAGTAAGTGTGGGGGGAAAAATTCCTTAGATAGTTTTTGGTGACCTTTTTGCAGGGAAGCATAAATAGAATATGAAGCAAGCTTTATCTAGCTTTATGTGGCTCAAAGTTTAGTTGTCCTGACGTAAGACTCAAGGCTGAAGGGAGAAAAAAAGGAAAATTATTGGAAGAAGTACTAGGGGTCCTGCCAAGAAACTAGGTTTACTTTTAAATACTCAATATTTGAAACTGATTGAACTACTGTGTTTTACTTTCCAGTTGTACTGATGCTATCAAAATACAATGAGAGAATTCATTCCTGGACTGAGAGTATGAGTAACAGTTTTAAACTCAAGGTGCTTTCCCAAGTTACTCTACACAGACCAGAAATGTGCAAAGACTGTCTTTGTGTTTCTGTCCTCAGTGGCCTGTGCTCTGTGACACCCTGAGTTACAAGTCTTCTCATTGTCAGAAAGAAAAGTGTTTCCTTGAGTGAGGGAGATTCTGGACCACCAGAAACAAGCCAGTTGAAATCTAGGGGCTGTCTGATCTCAGACTCCAAAGAAAGGCCAGGATTTGCTGTTGGTGAATAGTTTAGGCAGACCACAGGGACTGTGTTCAAATGTTTGTTTAAAAAACAAACAAACCTGTAACTCTTACATGTTAATGGGTAAGAAATTATTGCTCCAAGCCTGTGCTCATTGCTTTAACATCCAACTTGTTTCTGAAAACTGTTGTTAGGAAACCATGTTATTAGGAAAGAGCAGGAGGAATTAATCCAGATAATTAGGAGGGCTGGTTTTGGGGTAGAAGGGAGAAGAGGCTCATGGTAGTGAAAATGGAGTTAAACATGGGTCTGCACCTGGCAATTTGCTTGAGAAATCCAGAGTTAGCAACAGTGTGTCTCTTGCATCAGCAAAGCTTTGAAATGTGGGAGGTTGAGTCTGGATACAACCAGGCTAAGCTGATGTCTAACCAGAGAACAGCCATCAAGCTTCCTGTGCCAGCTAGTGCTTCCAGTTAATATCTCCTCATATATTGCTCTCCAAAAGAAGCTCACATCTTGACTAGAAAAAATCAGAAGTCTAGCTCTCTCACACTGGTCCTGCACATCAGGAAAAGCAAATTGGGAAAGGTTCCACTCAAATCCCTTTGGAGGTTACCCTAGAGTATCAGTCCTACTGTGAGAGTTGAAGTCATACATAAGATTGGGATTTTTTATAAGTGTCTGTAATTCCAGGCTATGCTTGGGTTCACTGCGGAACCAAAAACCTGCTTTTTCCAACCCATAGCTTTGCAAAGTCATACTGAAACCAAAAAATACTGTGTACTTTGGCAGAGGTGTCACCAGCCATAAAGATCTAGCAACTGCAACCTGTGTAACAATCTTGATAATTGTATTTAAATTGCAGTGGACCAACCCTTCTAACACTGAATAAAGAACTTCATTTTTCCCAATAAGAAAAGCAGATAGGAGTCTGGATGTGTACAGGTGAGCAGCGTTTTAACAAGGGTTTCTGCAACGAGATTTGACACCATGTTAACTATTCCCATTTGCTATGTGGGTGCAAGTTATCAGATTGCATAAAGTAGAAGATGATCTAAAGTTAAAGCTCTGTAGTAACCCCACAATAATTCATTTGCAAACACAACTTAAAGGTCTTTTTTTAGTCCATAGTCATTCATATGTAAACAGTCTTAGTGAGATTAATTAGTTTTTTTCTTGTTCAACTTTTTCCACATGTCCTTGGAATACTAAGTTAACTCATGAAAAAAAAAGGTCCTCTTGTATACGTGGATATATAATGGCATCTATAACATGGTATATATATATAATGGTAGTACTTCAACTTCCTGCTTTTCTGATGGGTGACAGCACATCAAATATCCTGCAGAAATACAATTAGAAAAATGTCCTAAGATCAAAGGAACTACAAAGTTACAATGTCTGTGAACAAAGTGGGTCGTGAAAGGTCAGCAAACATTCTTTCTGTAAGACTAAGGGTCCCAGGTCATTTTTAAGATCATCTCCTTATGTCAAGGTGGCTTTCTTACTGGGAATATTAGGCATATTTTGATAATACAGAAACCTGAGATGACTTAATGATTAAATGTGTTATTCTCCATAGCAAATTTACCTCAAATAGAAGAATCGTAATAATTTAGTACACAGTTTTCATGCCCAGTCAGTAGCATTATAGACTTACTAATTATAAAATCCTGTTAGTACCCAGCAGTATCCTTCAGCAAAGTCAGTTCTGGAACAATGATAGCACTGCCTGTGCATGGCTATAAATCAGATTTCTAAGTGTCTGGGAATTATTCATGTGGTTTAAGTGGCTTGGGTTTATATTGTCTTATTGCTTATTTGGCCCAATTTGAACACGCAAACTTTCCCTCAAAGGGTGGTACTCTGTGTACTGTATTATTCAAACAGTTGGCAACTTCTTAAAGGTTTAGATGTTACTTGAAGAGCTTACAGGAGTTAAAGACTTTTAGTAAAATAATTAGGTGGAGTGTAATTTCATTTAAAATATTACTATCCCAGTGAGTTTAAATAAGATGACCTTGATTTCACCCTCATGAGAGAAGGGGGGAAGCATTTTCTTTAAAGTGTTTCTCACTAAAATATAAGACACAAATAGATACCTAAATGGTTAGACCTTTTATATACTGAATAATTCTGCCTGAAAACAGATACTGCATCTGTTATGTCACGGTGCTGTGATCAGAAGCTTCTGTAATGCAAAATCTTTACATAGTTTTTATTTCAAGTAATTGGGAAGGTTGTTATGATGATAAAGAAAATTGATTATTGATTTTATCTATCTTAGGGAGTGCATCTAGGATTCCCAGAGAGGAATCTTAGCCTATGTGCATCTCTTAAGTCACAAAAAATGTTGCTTCAGAGGGAGGACAAAGAGCACTTGGGAGCCACTGAACCTGAACGATTCACATCTGGCTTTCAAGTAAATGCTGTACTATGAAAGACCAGCTCTAAGGCAACCTCACACTCATGGGTGAGGCTGGCCTATTGTCCTGCTCAGCCTAAGTAATAGGGAGGGCAATTTAGAATTCCTTAATGAAATTGGTTTGTGTGAATATATGCTATACTAGAAATCTTTCTGTACTAATTTATTTTATTTTTGTATGTAAAGTAATGGTTATCCCATTAATCTGGTAGGGATGAGTTTTATCAGAGTATAAATAGAAAGAGCAGGGCCTATGAATGTGCTTACTTTTGAACAAGTGCTATATTTTTACTTAACCACAAAGTAAATACTTATTTAGAGGAAGGCCAGTGATACAGGATTTATGTAACTTTTAAAAAATCACTGTCAACAGAAGGATTAATTTAATTCTGTTTTTGAAAGAGAGGAGATATTTAATGGTGCTAACAAGAATTGTTATGTTTGTTTCACAAAATACAGTCATTGCAAACTAATGTTGCATTTTCACATATCTTTGATGAAATCTATTTTACCCATATTACCATATATGGGGTGAATTGTGTGTTAAATAACCTATCAATTGGAGAAAAGTGAACCAGAGAGATCATGTAATTTTATTTATTTTTTACCGACTTGCAAAAGATTAGATTTTTTCTTGTAAGATACCCAACTTCAAATTCAGGATTTCAGATGATAGTTAAGAAGTAGATGTAGAATGAGGACAATCATTTAGAATTAAAAAAAAAAAAAAGAAAAAGATTACATTTGTTAATCTTTCACATATTAAAGAAACTGATCATGAGTAGAGAAACAGAATGGAATTAAGTCCTTCTTACCAGCTGCAAGGTAGATGCATTAAATTATTTACCATATATTTAATGTCCAATATAGTTTAAATATTTCCATGCAAATATGTACAGCCTGAAACTATTCTTTGCTGTATTTAGTATCCCTCCAGCAGTATTAAAATGTTGAATTTTTTACTGTCGTATTTCTCAGCACAAATCTGTTCAATTTGCAAAGGCAAGTAGACTTTCTATGTGGAAGACTTTGTTAACAGTTTTCATATGCCTTAATATTTGAATTGACTCACTTACATACACAGTTTTGCTTACCTAGTAAATAAAATGCTGACAGTGTTGTAAATGATACCTTGAAATGGGGCCACTACCACCTGCTAGCCCTTGCTGTAGTGTTTAACACGGAAACACTTTCAAAGGGACAAATGGACAACTGTGATCAGTAAAGTTAATTTAACTTCCATAGAAATTAGAATTCTTAAAAATCAAGTGGGCAAGATTAGTGTCACTTCTATTCCCGGTGGTTTTTCACTACAGGTAGTACTGTCAGAGGTAGTAGTTTTTTTCTTTTTCAGCTTTTTGCAGCCTGAAAAGTTAACTGAATGGCCACTGAGCAACCAACTAAAATCTGCTTCTAGACAGCAACTTGATTTGGTTGATTTGGTAAAACATTTGCTTCTCTGATGCTCCAAACTTTCGTTGAAAACAAACTTGGGTTATTGAGATTGCAAGCGTGGTCTGGAAGATATTAAATCTACATAAACAGAGGAAGGAATTCTGAGGTGCTTATATCCTATGATAATGCATGCTATATGAAATATTTGACCTGCGTAGTGATATCAAACCAAGCCTGAAGAAAGACTAGAACAATGGCTTGAAGCAGTTCCTGCTCATTTGAAAGAGATGTTAACTTTGAAGCTGGATGAGAATGTTGCCAGCACTGTTAGTTATTTCACTGCCAAGAGAGAGGTGAATGATCATGCTAGGACAATGTATTCTCCATGCTTCCTCATTTAGCAATGGGATCAAAACAAATTCCGTGTTTGAGGTCAGAATAAAAATTATCTTAAGAGGTTCTTCGACTTAATATCCACGAGTAAGATTTATCTCACCAAATTTTAGGTGTCTAGAGTTCTCACTCGTACATCTAAGCCAGTCATCTGGGTTCCTTCAGTATCACTTATCATAAATGAAAACACTCATTTGTGCCCCTGTTCCCACCTACCAACACTACATGGATGATATCCCTGATCAGATGTTCACAGTGAAGACAGTGACAAGGTAGACTACAGAAATCTACACTGAAAGTCTGCCATCAAAAATTTCACTTTTTTTGTGCAGCCTGGGACTGGCAGGGGCAGAGGGCTTTGATGGATAGTGACTGCCACTTTCTTTCACTTGCCCACCTTTAATAGCAGCAGTTATGTGTCAACCATATTCCAGACATCAGCTGGTCAAGTCCCATCCACACTTCACTGAATGACAAACTAAACCCGAGTTTAATTTGTAAAGGAACCAGACCTGAGCCATAAGGTGAACCCAAAAAAAGGAAAATGTTAAGTCTGGCATTGGTGTTTTAAATAAATGCAGAAGTGGGAACTGGATATGTTGCTTTTCCTTAGCTTCACTAATTAGGCATTTAGTCTACTTTCTTTCCCTCTCTCATACTGATTGGGAACCTATGTCTTCACAACTAATAGCAGTCTAGAAAACTTCTACTGTTGGTATTATCAAATTTTGGTTAGACACTTACAACACTCCCCACAGTTAACAAGCTACACCTTTGAAAATCTGACTCATCTGCTCAGCAGTCAGATACAGCCCTGGTAGTTCATACGACTCAGCTGGAGCCCAGTCTGAAACATCAGCAGAACATCCTGTCTGGCTGAGAGATGCATAAACACTGCTTACTGAATAGGATTTAATCTAATGTTGATCTTGACGCCCTTGGCGATACCATATGTTTTTGTGTTTTAATGGTTATCCTGTTTAGCTACTCTTTCTGACCTAAGTCCAAATCCTTCTGCTGAATAGGTTTCTTAATAATACTAGCTGAAAATTAAAGAACAGAAAGGCTTAATCATTAATATCATGCATTAGTCTAACTGGCCACAAGATTTTTTATTAGCCTCATGTCCTCTCTGTATAGTTCCTCTCTTTCTTGGATTTGCTTCCACTGTACTGCTTGTTGAAAATTTGCGGTAAAGTCAGGCATTTTACTGAAGACCTGTTTTTTTTCTGGATCATGTAGGCATACCCTTTTCATTGATTACAGTACACATTCTAATCAGGTCAACAGAAGAAGGAAGAATTAAACTCTCTGTACATGTACTCTTCAGGCTTTACTTTTGTGGAATACTGCACAACTTTGGAAAGCTTTAAAAATAAAATGGTTTATGGAAAATCTGTCTTGGTGTGTCACTAATAGCAGGCTTCAACAAAATGGATATATTTTTTTAAGCCATAGGCAACTGAAATATTTTTTATGGTCAAAGAAAATGCTGCATGTGAGAGCTACTGAAGTCTTGGTCTATTTTCAATAGCTTGTGAGAAAGTGAGTCAATGTTTAATGGGGAGCTGGCTAGAATTTCAGATAGGGTTGCAGAAGATGCCATTTACGAGCCCTTGGGGCTTTTGAAAGTCCACAAACGATAGCGTAAATTCCTCCTTTGGCATTGGTCTTTTATGTATTGATCCTAAAATAGGCACAGCCTAAGTACCACCATAGCAGATGTCTATTGCAAAGCATTATGTCTTTTGCGTGCACAATTGCTGTTTGTTATCAGCTGTAGGGTATTAATAAAACATGTAAAATAAGCCCATTACCATAAACAGGAAGGAATCTTAGACAAACCCAAGGCTTTCTTCACATCGAGTTTCTCAGCTGATCCATACTCTCTCGTGTTTTTCCACTTTTCTCTTTGTTTTGCTCTTGGTTTTATGATTTTTTTTCCTTTTCTGTTTATAACAACACTTTAGCTGAAATACACACAGTCATGTATACACGAGGTATATCTTCTATATCGATGTAAGCTCTTTATTTTCACTGTTTTATGGCAATTATCTCGTGTCTATCTTCCTTCTTTTTCCTTTTCAACTGTTTTTCTTGTGAACATACAGGGCTCAAATAGCAGAGCCACAAAGGTGGCTTTCCTTTCACATACTTTTCCTGAGTTACTATTATTTTTTTTCAAATAATACTTTTAAAATTCTTTGATAGCAATAGTTTAAACACCAGTGCTTTTATTGTGAATCTTTGGGGCTAGGAAAAAACAGAAATCAAAAACTTCACAAAACAAACTGCAGTGAAACCTGCCCATATTCTGCTTGCAAAGTACATTTTCTGTGGAAATTATCTGGCTATGAAGAGAGAGATTTTATTGTTCTTGTTCTTGGGAACTACTAGGGAAATAGCTGAGATCTCAAGAGACCTCTCTTGAAAGGGAAGAGGCTTAGCTCTTGAGAGGAGCAAAGTGTACCAAAGAGGTACAAAGTTTCTGTAGATACCTACTTAAGGCCTGTAAACGAAGACCCCAGGAGCCTAAATTTGAAATATAAACACTACATATTTTTTTTTTTAGTTTAGCTAAATACCAACAGGACGACAAGGTACAGAATATTGAAGAAACATTCAGAATAGTTATGGAGATCATATTTATAAAAACTGTATGTACTGGAGAATCTGACTTTTTTGACTATGCATTTCCAAATGTGAGGAGAAAGGAAAAATAATTTGTTCATACTAATCTGGATATAAGAAACACTTAATGACTGGAAAATAGAATCTTTTCAAAAAAATGCGCAAAAATGGAAACTGTACACAATACGTTCAGAACGGGTTTTCTTAAAGACACATCCTTTATCTTAAAAAGTGGAGGAGTCATTGTAGTGTCTATAGGAAACAGGCAAATGAAACTGCATTACATAAACATTACCTTGAAAAATATACAGAGAGAGAATAGGTCTTGAGACTGAACACTGTCCAAAACTGAAAAAATACGTGGAGCTTCCCTCAAGTTGATTTGATTTTCCATCATACAGTTCACAGGCTTCCATTCAGGACTCCTGTCTGAGGTGTCTCAGTAAGAGTTAGAAACATATCTAAGAGTTTGTGGAACCATGACCCCTTGGATCAGTCACATTAAGATCCAGTCTTGGATTTTGCCCTTGTTTATTTCTAAGCAACTGAAAGCTTAATTAAGTTAATAATTCCTGACAAATGTAATGAAGATTGAATCTGAAACCAGAAAAGGTTTGTCTGCTCTGTCATAACTTTCAAAAATGTTATATTGTGGTGGAGGAAGCTTTAATTATTGTAAGAAAGCTCAACATATTTAGAAAACAGCTTCTGGATAAAGACTTGGAGGAGAATGTGAACTTTAACTTTTGCATGTTAAATTGATTATGAAATATTTTGAGCATAGTTAAGCTTATCATAGGCTTGGGGATTTAATAAGCATCCAGACTTGTTCCTTGGGGGGAACAGATGTGTTTTCCACTGGTCGGCCAAGTATTCTCTTTTTGCCTTGACAATCATTATGTATTCCATAAAATTGTATTGTGTTTTGTTGCTGGGCTTTTATACTTTTCTGAATTCTATGGCTGTACGTTTATGTGTAATATTTTTATGTTTAACTTAGAAGGGCACAGGTTACAAGACAGTGAGTGTGCAGCAAGATTAGTGCACCTATAAAATGCACTTCATTATAATCATAAATGTATTTTACATTATTATATGGTTTTCTTTCTTTAGCTGTTCCTACTTTTTGTGTGGAGAGCAATGTATGCTGAACCAGAAGACATGTTCTTAAGAATCTGTGCTTTGTTTTGGACTAGGCTTTGTTTTTCCGTGTGACCACTGTCATCTAGGACAGAGAAGGTGATTCAGGGTCAAAAAAAGAGGAAGAGGCTTTGGCAGGCAGGCTGGGGAGTTGGATGGCACAGAGGGCATAGCAGTAGCAACCCAGGCTCTGATGGAAGAAATTGGGATGGTGTATGAATGCAAGAGGATGCTTTGAACACTCCAGATCTCACAGAGAAGGACTAAGCACCCAGATTTAATCTGCTGATTTTCTTTCAAGAGGGTCTCTTCCTCATCAAGCCCAAACTGCTAAAAGCCTAAGTAGCTGCCAAACAGCGGGACAGACGTGCGTCTGCAAGCTTGGAAGCAGGATCATGAATCAAAAACTTGTCATTTAACACTCCTGATCTACACTTTCCCTATCCTCCCACTTCCCTGGCTGTCGGGAGGAAAGGTCGAGTTGATACCTCTGTGCAAACGGGAAACATGTCAAGAGGTGTGGAGGAACAAGTACTTTCTCTTCCTTTGTTAAAAAGCAGGAAAAACAACTGGCAGAAGCGGTTCCCGCGCGGCCTCCCCTGGCACAGGGCGTCCCAAGGGGAGGTGGACAGCTGTCCTGGAGGACAGCGGATGCCCTGAGGGCCCTGGAGCTGGGCGCCTCCGCGCCGGAGCTGGCAGCCCTTCCCTCGGGGAGGAGGGGGGGCGTTGGGCTCAGCGGGGGCCAGAGAGCGCCGGCCAGGGCCGAAAGCCGGCTACCGCCGCGAGTGCGGCTGTAGGGGTGCGGCGGGGGGTGCGCGTTTTGGGGGCGGCTCCTCCTTTTTTCGTTGTTGTTTGCAAAGGGCCGGGGCGGGAGTTTCAGACTTTTCCCCCTCGCCACCGCCGGGCGCAGCTGCCCTACCTCGTGGGGAGCGGGCAGGGCCCGGGAGCGGGGCCAGGGGCTTGTTTACCGCTCTGCCCGCCGAGGGCAGTGCGCGGTACCTGCGAGCGGGCTCGGGGCGCTCGGCCGCCTCCCGCCCCCTTCCCGCTGGCCGTTAACCGCTGGCTCCCAGCCTCGCCCGGAGCTTCCCCGCTCCCCCTCCCCGGGCGGCCGCCGCACGGTNCTCCCGCCTCCCCTGCCGCGGCCAATCGGCGCGGAGGGAAGCGCTCCGGCCGCTGACGCCCCCGAGGGAGCCCCCCTTTTAAAATAAAGCGGCGGCCGCGCGGCGGGAAGAGGGGGGTGTGCGCTGGCCTCGCTTGCTGTCGCTCAGGCTCACACACCGGCGGACAGACAGACAGACGGGGCGTCGCAGGATGCCCGCAGCCCCCGCGGCCAGGGACTGAAGCGGACAGGGACGAGAGGTCGCGAGCAGAAAGAGAAGGAAGGCGGTAGCGGCGCGGCTGGAGGGTCTCACGCCCGCTCCGAGNGGGGCCCGGCCCCGGGAGGCTGCGGAGGCCCCCGGGAGCTTGGACTGCCCCGGGAGCGCTGCGGCGCCGGAGCCCCCCGGGGGCGGCTGGGGCTGGGTGGTGATGCTGGCCGCCATGTGGTGCAACGGCGCCGTCTTCGGCATTCAGAACTCATGCGGGGTCCTCTTCGTCTCCATGCTCCGGCTCTTCGGCAGCAGCGAGGACAAGCAGCTGGTCTTCAAAACAGGTGAGGGGCGGCCGGGGAAGGGGTCGGGGTGGCTTCCAGCCCGCTCAGCCTCGGGCCTTCCCCGGGCGCAGGAGGTGTCTCGGCCGGGGGCTCTCGCTGCCGGCGGCGCCGCTCTGGCCGGCAGTGCCCGAGCCCCGGGGGTCGCAGGAGCGAGACCCCTCTGGAGGGCCAGGCCGGGCCGGAGCCTGCTGGGGCGCTCGGGAACACCCCCGAGGGGAAGGGCTGCTGCCCCCGCCTCCCTGCGTCCCGGGCAGCGACCTCCTGGGGTATCGGGGGAGTGGAGCAGGTGTGCTCTTGCTTCTTCCACAGCTGCATCTGTAGGCATCCGCTCGCCTTATGGGTTACAATGCACACTACTGGTCGCAGAAACCTTTATTCCCCTGCCCCCTTAGCCTAAAGGTTAATCTAAATGATTAATTAATAGTTGGGTATAGTGACACTTAAAATATGTCAAAAATGGGCTAGACAGTTGCCAAACCCAGCATTTTGTTGTCCAGATTTGCAGCTGCAATCAGTGTCACAAAACTCACCAGTAAAGTTAATAATATTTACTAACTTTAAAGACAATAACAGTACTCTCACATGCTACTGGTCTAAAGCACTTTAGACGCCTAAGATTCAATTCGTTTAGAGATAAGTGTGCATCCTGTTTTATTTTATGCAAGTTTTCTGTGGAATGTGTCTTGTGCTCTAACTTTGTAAGTTGAGGAAATGCAGTTTTTGGCTTGTGGAATAACAACAATTGAAATTAAATAACAGAATTAAAAATATGCTATTAAAGTTGACTTACATTAAGGATAGCTTCATGTAAAATTTTAAAAATTAAATACTGAAAAATAAACACTGTCTTTCATGTTTTTGTTCCTTTCTTTAAAAAAAGCTCTAGCCTTGTAGAGTTGTAAGCCTTGTAGAAAACTTCTTCAGTACAGAGTGGGTTTCACAGACCTTTTGAAATTTATGTCTTCCTTAATGCTTGCGTAAGTGGGCCTAAAGTTGAGATATTAAGACAAATAAGTTAATTTTCCTCCTGCAGCTTAATAATTGTTTCTGTCTGAAGTAGAAAATCAGGGCAGGTGTTTAGACTGAAGTAGGAAAGCTGAAAAGCTGTGATGGAGCATTAAGTGTTGTGCTCCCTGGCATTTGAATGGGTTGCTGTGATGTACAAGGTGTATTCCCCAGTGTTCTTGAGCTAGGGAGATGGGAAGCTACATCTGCCCGTCAGGTTGGGCAGTGCCGGTTTCTCAGAGGGGAAATTGACATCCAGAAGTAGGTGCCTGGGCTCCTTAGCCCACACAGGAGAAGAATATGATTCAAAGAATGTGCTGTGAACATTTGCATACTGACCTGGGAGCCCCTGGCCAGTCAGAAATGCAGAAGCTGATGGGTGCCTGATACTCTGCTTGTTCATTGTACAGAAATGTAAAAATTGCTTTTTCTGAGTATCTGGTTTGGTAGTAACAATCTCTTAAAAATCGTTGTCTTGTACTTAAAAATAAAAAAGGTCTTTAAGTAGTAGTGCAGTAGTCAAAGTAATCAAGAGAAAGACTGAAATTATCCCCTATTTTCCAGAAGGGTAACTGCACCACTGATATCTAAGTGAGGCGAGATTGTGGGTGTGCTCCACTCATGTTTTTGAAAATTTGCCCAATTGCAGAAAAGAGTGGAGATGAAAAAATGGAACCTGGCTTTAGAGCTTAGTTGTTTTGCGTCCTGCTTAGAAGAGCAGGAAGACTTTTGAGCACTGGATGCAGCCAGCACCTCCTCTGTTGCTTTTTAAGAGATTTGAGGGGGAAAAAAGCTCCAGCTACACTTTGTTACACTTGGTTTTGCTTTATCAGATGGACTCTGGTTTGGGTAATGCAGAAGGTGCTAACTTTGCTCTTTTCTTTAAAAATCAAGATGGGTTCAAATTGGGGGAAATACTGCAAGATAGCTGCCTTGACTAGATGACTTGTGTGCATGTGAAGGAGCAATACAAGGTCTTCTGTAAACAAAAATGCGGCAGATAAAAAAAACGTTCCTTTCCTTTTAATGCCTGACAGTATCTTGATGAGTTGGGGTACTGGAAGGGAAAAGTCACTATGATTTTAGTGTTAGAGAAAAGTCTAACCTGATCATTCCCATGGTATTAATTCAAATAGTTAATCTGCTGAATCTCTTGTGTTTGGACTGATTGCATCTCAAATCTGGCAGTGGTAACTGAATTAGTCAAATTTAATGAATTGGAAAACTGGAATTTGTAATCAGTTTTCTAGCTGTGGGGCTTTGCTTTGAAAAGCAAAGTTTAATAGTCTAATCCTTCTGGAAAAAAAGAGGTTTCTTTAATGTCTTAGATGCTGATTTTTGGGGAGGCATGAGTATTCCAGGTAATTTCTTTAAGGACCCCAGGTGTTTGTGGAATTTTGCAGTTTGATCCACAGTACCAAAGAATTCAGGTCTGTTTGTGGTTTGTTAGTTTCTTTGTCAGTTTCTTGGTTTATTTGGGTTGTGGTTTTTTGTTTGTTTTTGTTTTTTGTTTGTTTTGGNAAGAGTACACGTGTTGCCAGAGATTTTTGTGTGCCTGCTCTTTTGAGACCAGTCAGTAGTCATCTCTTGCCTGGTGTTTTTCCTGAAAAGATGAATTAAGTAGTTTATAATAAAAGCTGCTTTTGGTATCTCTTAGTAATATCTTAAAAATCAATGCAAGGCAAAATGGGAGGGCACTAAATATCATAGTCAATGCTATTTTTGTTGGTGTTAGTAGATGGGTGGGTGTTTATCAGTGTGAAAGGCAAAAAGGGAGGAGGCAGTCACAAAGTGACTCTGCTTTGCAGATGAGGAGTGGAAGGAACCAAAAGTATGGGCAAGGCTGTTTTACAGCATGCAGCATCAGCACTGGATAAAATGGGATAAAGAACTATAATTAACATTGTTGCTGGATTTAGGAGTATTCATGGAAAAATTGGGGGTCATCGAGGGTTTAGAAATTCCTTCAGGGACACCTTTTTGTGAAAAAAAAATTGAAATAACTACTACACAGTATTTTGGTATTTATATTATAAAAGAACCTCATTTTTTGCTTGCATAGTACACTATATAAGGAATTCCGTTGTTTTCTTGTGTAGCCATTTTTTTTCAAAAACTAATTGATTCACAGCTTCAGAAGAGGAAAAGTCCCTAGTGTAAGTATAAAACTCCTAGAAAGGTGTGCCTGAAGTCTCAGGAAACTACTCTCTTCATTGTTTATAGCTCATTGTGTTTGAGGAACAAGTTGGGTGAAAAAAAACCGATGGCAATGAAGTACAGGAGGCTCGTGCTCCTTGGAAATAAGGCAGACCTAGCTGGCCTCTAGTAGTGTTCAAATGCAGTTGTAGTCTGACCACCCTTGAGGGGAAAGCATTTAGTCCAGACTAGTGCAGGGTCTGGCAGGTAGAGCACTTGGTTCCTTTCCCTGTTGGAGTTGTCACGTGGGGGTGAGGAGCACAGAGCCAGTTGTTATCCCATCTAGTCCCGTGGTTTGCTCTCTTGAGAGGTGCCTCTGTTAGAGAAGTTTTTATGTGCATATACCTGTACTTGTTTACAAAAGGCAAATAAATACTATACTAGTGGCAACAGAGATAAAAATGGTAGGTTTAATTTAAAAAAAAAATCAGATAAAATTACTAGTTCCACTACTTTAGTTGCCCCTTGTTCTGTGATTTGCAGTGCTGGTTCTGTAGCTCTACTGGATTATTCTGTTGTGTACAAGTATTAAGTTACACCTGTGTGTACAGGTATCACCTGCATAGGGAATAAGTACTGCTACTAGAGTTCTGCATCCACGTGTTTGCTTTGTTAGCCAGTGTTCCTAGAAGACACCACCTCAGCTTGCCTGGACTGGTTATCTGTGTGCTCGTATGCCTCTGGGTTTGTTTCTCTAAAGTGCAGCCTGTGGTGATGTATCTGGTTATCAGGATGATTGATTGGCTGGCTCAACACTGTTGACACCATCAGGACTTGGACCTGGATTGCTGAGAGTTCAGTAGGACAGGGAGGAGAATTCTGATTTTACTTTCACATTCAGGGTGTAATTCAGATACTGAGAAGATAATGTTGAATGACTACAAAGATCTACAACAGATAATTTCACAGGACAGTTAGAAGTTTTCCTTTACTCCTTTTTTGAATCTTTTGATATCTTCCTGAGTTTTTCTCCAGAGGTAAAGACCATCAGCAATTTTGATATAATTCAAGTCCTTGTTGTGTAACTGCCCTTCAGAACCCACACTTATGTTTCTAAATCTATGGGCTGCCCTATCCAGTAAATTGGGAACCTTGGCAGGCTGGACCTGTGCCACGTGGCTCATGAGAGAGCAAATGACTTTTCTTTCTGAGAAGTAGTAGGTCAAATTTGGAACTCAGGAGTTATCAGAGTTCATGAGTATAATTTGTGTGAGGTACAAGGAAGTGTACTACTGTGTAACAGCTTGCTCAATAAGGATTACATTGCAGTGGAGGATGTAGTTCCCCAAAAAGCTGGACATCAGTTTTGAAAAAAAAAATTGGCTACACAAGGAAACAGTGGAATTGATTATATAGTGCACATGATTATCAGTGCTACTGTTAGTCTGCTTTCCTTCTCCTGTTTGTGTGGCTATTGAAACCAGAGTGGGGAACCAGCAGTGACTTCTAACCTGAAAACTAACATGATACATAAGTAGCAATTCATTTTATTCAGTTGTAGTCATTTTTGTACCCCTTTGACCTAGCTTTGTGATTATAAATACCTATGTAAATGAAGATTCTGGAGTAGCTGATATCATTGCTGGGTCAAACTGGAAAGCTAAAAGCAATTTCTGTAGTACACTGTCTTTGTTTAGACCAGAATGATTAATACCACTACTGTTTATGCATACACACATGCAATGTCTTTATGCCTCTAGAGCTTTTCTCTTGTAGTCTTGTTAACTACTCTGCGAGTGATTACTTAGGTTGTCTTTTTGTGTGGGATTTTTTTTCCCATTCACATTGGTTTTGTTCTCCTGTTCTAACTGCAGGTTTACTTGCAACAAACAGCTTTGTTAGGGAGAATAATCTTCCTAATATATCCAAAAGCTAGTTACCAGTTAATTTTTGTGGGTTTCTTTAGAGGCAGCGCTTGAATTTCATAGTGATGAAACATCCCTATAGAATTCTAAAGATGATTGGCAATTTTTACCACTCTGCATTAACTCTACATGCCTGAAGTTATGAGCTCTGGTGTGCTGTCTGTCAGACAAAACTCTATCCTCTGAAATCTCCTTCATACAAATCCACTGAAATACTAAGTTTTATTGTACTCTATTTGTGATAGTTTTGTTTCATGTGAAATACCGTTCAGACTCCCGATGTTATTTCTTTGTCAATGTTTCTGTTGCTCCAGCTCTCTGTAATGTAGAGAAGAAAGGTACTGTGTCATGTTACAAAATGAGACTTTTGCTGTTTTCTGGCATGAGTGATGTACTATGATGACTGTCTATTTTGTGCTGTCTATTTTGCATTATTTATATACATAATGTTGTTTTTTGCTGCTTATTATTAGTACCTGCAGTCAGTGAAGCTTAGTTGACTTTGAAGTTTTCCAGTATATATTACTCCTTGCTCTTCAACTTTGTTTTTTTTTATTTGGTTGCTGTAGTCTCTTCAATGCCATCTGACTCATCCATTTTTTGGCTGCTATTGTTTGAGGTGTCTCAGATCCCTTCCTCATTTTTGAGTTGCCTTAAATAACTGCTGTCTAAAGGGGAAGTTAGCAAAATGTGTATGTTTATTAATAACTTTTTTTCTTAGACTTAGCAAGATGTACCTGTGCTTAGTGTTTGCCTATCCATAAACATGATTTTAGCTTTCAACACAGTCTGTTTGCCTCTGGACACTTTCAGTTTCCTGATAATGATCAGTCTCTTTTATCATGATTTCTTTAGCCTGCTGAAAGGAGTGTAATGGAAGGCCATCTTGAAGTTTAAATGTTATTGATCTCTTTCTGTTATTGAGTTACTAGTCTTGTATGAAGCCATGTAGTAGACTGTTCTTAAACTATGATAGCATAATATGTCTATATGTCTATTCACTCTTATAGCCAGTTGGAGTTAATAAAGATAATAGCAAACTGTAGCCTCTACTTGGAGCAATGTCTACTAGAGCAGGCATCTAAGGACCTTGCCCAGTTGAGTTTTGTTCATCTGCAAGGATGGACACTCCACAGCCTCCAAAGTGCCAGTGTTTGACTACTGTGAGCAAAGAAGATTTTTCTTACCTTTAAATGCATTTTTCTCCATTTCAATTTGTGTCCATTGTCTCTTGCTTCTTGTCAGAATACCACAGAGAAGAGTTTGGCTCAGTCTGTTCACATCCTCTCATGGTGTATCTGTGCATGCTAAGGCTGCCCCCTGCAGCCTTGCCTGCTTGAACCTGACGAACACCACCTCTCTCAACTTCTCATAGTGTGTCAGATGCTCCAGTTCCCCTATCTTTGCAGCCCTTTGCTGGATTCACAGTAGTGATCAGACTGCCTGCTCCATCTCTGGCATTGTTGGTGTTTCAGGCTTTTGACGCTTGCAGGTCTCAGAGAAGGTAAAGTCAATCCATTGTCACCTGCGGTGTTGTGCGTTGTGCCGACCCCCTCCCACATTCCCCTCACCTGGCAGCATAAATACTGCACCAGCACACACCTCCTCAGGCATCTGAGTGCCTGCTGCCTGCCACGCTCTTTTAGTAGAATTCTACACCTCAAAGTTCATACTTTGAAATGAGAAGAATACTGAGAAAATTCTAACTTACATTGCTGTGTATTGCTAAGGAAAATAAGGGTTTTCAATAAACATTCACCTATAATGCTGAGCAAGTAATTACGCAGTTTGAAATTGCTTCTGCTCTGTGAACTCGGGGGAAGGAGATGCACTGATTATTTGCATCCAAGCTAATGTAACACTGGTAATATAACTGCTTGGTTTTAAAATAGTCCATGTGTGAAGGAATGATACAGGTTCTTTCTTACATCTTCCACAGACTCTTTTTTATTCTTTCATTTTTTTGACCAAACCATGCAGCCTTAGAGTACTGCAGTTCAGCCTTCAGCAATTATGCACAGAAAAGATAATTCTGAGAAAACATTCTCTCTTGTTCTTACACTATGTGTTTTTGTTTCAGAAATCTAATTTATTACATAATAGCAGCTCTGTTTTAGAAATTGCCTTTAATTTTTGTGGGAACTGGATAGGAATGACTGGTTCTAATAGCTAAGATAATAGTAGCCCTTTGGTAAGGATGGGACTAATTTAAAAATGATCAGTGCTAGTTCGTTCCCACACATAGGCTGGGCTCAACATTCCAGTAATCCCTTCCTCTTTGTTATCAGCAGCATGTCTATAATCCTGTAGAACACGGTGCCACTTAAATGGTAGGGACTTGTGCTTAGAGTGGAAGTTATAAAGAAATTTCATTGCTGCCTTTTTGCTGAATAAGCAGAAGTGGTGCAATCTTTGCAGGAAGTTTATCTTCTTTGCAGAAGTTTATCTTCTGCAGTGTGCTTTGTTCGGCAGAGCTGTGCTGTATGTACAATCTTCCAAGTACCCAATACCTTTTCTTTCTTTTGCTTTTTTAAGAACATAGATTGGAGGAATAATAAGTAATTCAAAACATGTTAACTATTAATTTACTTCTCTTAGTCTCTAGCTGTTGCCCTCTGGGAAATGATTTGTAAAACGTGCCGTAAAGATTGTCTTCTGGCTCCTAAACTGGATTTTAGCCATTTTTTCAAGATGCTTCAATAAAAATATTGCAAGCAGAAAATGCATTGAGTAAATGAAATAAGTCTTCCCACTTCATTGTAAAGTAGTATTTTGATATTGATATGACATAATTTTAGCTGTATTTTATCAGTACTGTAACTGAGCAAGGATAAAACATTGATATAATGTTCTAAATAAACTGTTATATTTAAGTGTTTGCAGTCTAGAATGAATGAGCAGTCCTTTTTTTTTTTGGACCAAACCATAGCTTTCTTAGTGGCAAGTTTGTTATATAAAACCAGGAACAGTGTCCCTGTGTACCAGGTAGGGACGCTTATTTTGAGGAAAGAAAACCCAACCCCACCCCCACCCCCCCCCTCGCTTTACTTAACTACAACATCAAAAGAGATTGTTCTAATTAGAGACGTCCTAGTTTTAGCACTTCCCTACATTGCCTTGAAAGCTTGAGAGTCAAAGAATTCAAGAGGAAAAGAGAAGGTTAGTATTCATTACCAAGTGATCCTGAGTGGGTGTTGAGATGTATCTTTGGAGACTTTTGTCTGTGTTGCCTCTGGTATCAGCACTCTAAACCTAGCTGTCGTCCTTGGACTGACTTGTGCGAGTTTGCCTCGTTTGGTTTCTGTAGCCAGGCATGTACTAGCCATGTGTCTCTTGAGGAGCTGCTTGGTCTGCTCTAGATCAGAGTCTGGGTGGCAGCTAAACCACATACAGAGTGAGCAGTTGAGCAACAAGGACATCAGGGTAAAACAAATGGATTTGGTTGGTCCGAGGAGGACTGTAGCTCTTGTCCAAAGAGTTGGAAGCACTAAGTGTGCTTGGGATACACAGCCAGGGCTTTCTAGGATGGCCATACTATCCTGTGTTGTAACTGACCGTGCTGGGATTGGAACAATCTCCATGGATTGGTTCCACAGGTCAGACTGAGCCCGTTTGTTTTCAGGGTGCTCCAGGTGGTGCATACCGTAGTAGTCTCACAGTGGTTGGAACTGGCTGATGACATCTGCTTCTACACAGTGCTGCTTGTTTTTGTGAGAGGAAACAAGGTGTGGTAGTGATGCTTTACATAAAGATGCTGTTAAACCTCAAAGCATGTGAGATTGAAGTTGAGAGCCTGTGGTACATGTTTTGGACATGACAATGGTATGTGTTGTGGTTCAGAGTAACAGCCTTACCAGAAAGTTGATCTAGTATGGCTAGACAATATTTTTTTGGATCTTGAGTGTACTATTTATATGATGACTTCTGGATTCTCCTTCAATTTATCTGTGAAAATACTGCCTGTGGCCCCTTGAGTTCGATGGATTAAGTTGTCATGTGTGTGACAAAACTGAAGGTATGTACTTTAAAGAAGCCTTTATGATTTTGGCACATGAAAGCGAATTTGAAGTTGCCCTTTGTTCTTTTATAACTTCAAGTAATTTCTTACCTTTGAAATATTTGGAGATTAGGCTCTTCAAAACCCAGCATTGCATTCCAGACTTGTACAAAATTAGAACTCTCAGCTTATAATTTCTGCCACAGCTGGGTACTGGCGCTGATCTAGAAAATTAAATCAACACTAGGAAGTTTTCTGGAAGCTTAAATGTGCAAGTCTGAGATGGATTTTCTAATCCTATCAGAGTAACCCCATATTTTACAAATTGAAGCATGAAGCATTATCAGCTTTTTACACCTCTGTACGTATCAAAGTATTTTGTTCGTAATGCAGCAGTTTAATGAATATTTAGTTTCATGCAGTGAAATCACTGACCCTTGAAGGTGGGGGGGACGGGACTGGGACAGAATTGGGTAAATTTGTGGGAAGGCTGGAGTAGAACTGCACAAAATTGGTATAGACAATGTTAGTCTTTGTATGCAGTCAGAAGTTTAGTCAGTGTGGCCCAGCTCTAGTGCTCTGGTGTTTTCTTGCTTTTTCTGATGTTAGGTAAAGAAAATAGTATGTTGCGTGCAATTTATGCAGCCTTACACTGCAGTATTGGTCTTTTGTATGTGTGGTTTAAGACATTTAACCGAATGTATGTTATGTTCAGCCTCTGCATTGAGGTCTGGGCCAGCAACTGTATACTGTATTAATAACTTTTTAAACATGAAAATGTCAATATTTCAGCAATTGGTCAAAATATTTTAAAATATTTTGTAGATAATTTAGCTGTATTTATTAAGGATAATTGTATTGGGAAAATACAGGTCAAGAAAGCCAGATATCCTACATACTACTCTGCTGCATATTCTTTGGGATACCCTCTCTGAGCGATTGAGATCTTTTCTGTTTCATGTGGTATCTCACTTACCAGAATTCCAGGTGCATATATTCCTAATCAGAGTAGGTGAGAGAGGTGCTATCAACAGTAAACTTAAAACCCAGGTGAAACATTTTATCATGTCTTTAAAACTGCCTCCATCTGGACGTATGTGACTGTTCTGGAGTTTCAAACAAAAAAGCATGTGGTTTCTTAACGGGACAGCATTCCTTGAAGTTTTGAGTTAAGGATCAGAATGGAAAGGATAGAAACTTACAACTTGTAGCAAGCTTTCATATTGAAATTATGTTGTCTTCTGAAGGTGATAAAGCTCAGCATTTCTCACCTCTTGCTGTTCATAAGTGGTGTGAATTCTCTGGAAACAGAGTGCTAGTTCTTTGGGATAGGATCTCAGCCTGAGAGATTGCTGGTCGGTGTTTATTGTGCAGAAGATAGGGATAATATGAACAGCAATCTTAAAATGAAAAGACTTTCATTCTTTTTTATCAAAACATTGCTTTAACAAAAGAGGGTTAGGGATCTGCTTTTTCTTGATCTTTTGTAGACATCCATAGAGTGCTCAATGAATTGTTCTGGAATTTCTCTTCAACACACTTTTATTTTGAAAGAATGATTTCTGTGACCAAGATACCACAACTTGGTTCCAATGGCTTAAAACCTGGTTGCTACTTTTCTTTTGTATGTTAAATGAAAATGTGAAGTAGGGGAGGTTCGTGGACTCTAAAAGGTAGTTAGGAGTGGCCATACTTGGAAATGGGTAACAGTAAGGTGGACAAGGACCCCAACAGTCGCCATGTGCCTGAGAGCATTGTCCAGATGCTTCTTGAGCTGTGTCAGGCTTGGTGCAATGATCACTTCCCTGGTGAGCCTGTTCCAGTGCCCAACCACCCTCTGGGTGAAAAATCTTTTCCTAATATCCCTAGCACAGCTTCATGCCATTCTCTCAGGTCCTCTGCTCACCAGAGAGAAGAGATCAGTGTCTACCCCTCCTCTTCCTCTCATGAGGAAGTTGTAGACTGCCATGAGGTCTCCTCTCTGTCACCTCCAGGATGAAGAAAGCCCCCTTCTCATATGGGGCTTGCCCTCTAAACTCTCCACCACCTTTGTGGCCCTTCTTTGGATGCTTTCTAACACTTTATACTCTTCTTATATCATTGCACTCAAAGCTGCACACAGGACGCGAGATGAGGCTGCCCCAGTGCAGAGCAGAGTGGGACAATCCCCTCCTTTGCCCAGCTGATGATGGCTGTGTCTGATACACCCCAGGATATGATTTGCCTTTGTTTATAAGCTCTGCTTATAATGAACTTTAAATTTCATGACAGAAAAATCACAGGGACCATAACCTAACTTTTTCTCTCAGGCTCTCCGTATCATTGTTGCCAAAGCTACCACCTTTTTTTTGTGCAAAATTCATAGCTTGGGAGTAGTGAACTCATTTTAAGGTAATCTTGCCACCAAGTGTGAAATTATATAATGAATAATGTCCTTTTTTTCTTGAATAAGTGCCTGAAGTGGCCAACCTTTTAGTGAAGTGTTGAGTGTAGCTTTGTGTGAAACAGACATCAGTTGAGTCATGGGATTAACAGTTGGTGGCTGGGGGAGTACATGAATGTGTAGTGGGAGACTAAGAGGTAGCTAAAGAGTGGTTTAGTGGTGTTTACACAAGGATAGTTGAAATGAGTGGAGTTCAGGGCTGGAGAAGATGCAGAGGAAGGAAAAAGGAGCCTCCACTTATTGTTAGGATTGGTGAAGAGGAGATCAAAGGTATCTGCTTATTTTAAAAGTGGGACATCTTGTTAAGCCACCCTCCGTTGAGAATGCTGCATCCACACAGATTTGTTTGTTCATATAAGTGCTTGTCTTCCAAACTGACTTGTACTGCTTCTGATTACAGCTATGCTTTATTGGCATTGTTGTTTGCTCTGGTAGTTACAGTTTGTCTTTAGCTACCTCTCTGTTTCTTATGATGTAATTTCATAATTGTAAAGCATTTTCCTGTGTGCAATTGGTTTAGTGTAGATGGGCATAGCTTCTGTGAAACTCTGTAAGCAATGAATTTCAGTTTAGTGCAAGACAAGGGTATCACAAATGTTTTGTGATAGAAGACAGTATCATAGGCTTTTAGAGAAGGTCTGTTCATATGTTTGTTTTCAATTTAAGGAGTGTTTCAAGTACTATAGTTACATTTTTGCCCTCAGTAGTTATATGTGGCATGTGTTAAAATAATAAATGGGTAAACTATATATAGTTGTTCCCCTCCCTTACCTTTTTTCCTGTTTTTATCTGGGTCAGTATGGGAGTGCTGAAGCAAATGTGATGGCTGGAGGGTTTTCTTATGTTCTGAAAGGCATGATTATACACTGAGGTGAGATGCAGTCTTCCTAAACAGCACTGGTGCCAGTCATTCAGTAGTGTTTGGCATCACACTGTATCAGTAACATGTGTTTTGTTTTCATTGGTTTTTTGTTTTTATTTTTTTTTCCCCCTTTAGCTTTGCTCTGCATGTCTGTTTTGCTGCACTGGTATGCTGGGTGACATTTTCAGGCAGTGATGTAAAATATGAATGAGTGGTGTTACACCTGGAGAAAACTGGCAATGTGTGGAATTCAACTGGCGGATTACAGTAGGTGGAGGTCTGCTGAGTACATTTAGTGGTTTGGGGAGAGTTACTCAGCTGGGCAGACGACAGCTTTTAATCTTAGGGTGGGCTGAAATTCTGCAGTTAACCCAAGCTGTGCTGACTAGGTCTCCAATGCCTCCAGTGGGAGCTTTGACTCCTCGCTCACATGGGCATCCTCACTCGGGTGCTTTCACATTGAAGTCAAATCCAATTCCAGATGTCCCGTAGCACACTAAAAAGTGCTGTCATACCCTTTTGAGTATGTGGTACATCTTTGTGGTCTTTGCTCTAACAGTATCTGCAATGACACGCACACCAGTCCATGCTACTTAGAGGTCACATTTACAGACCTGGTTAGTTGGATTATTTAGGAGGTTATTGCCAAAGTTGTCCTTCTTTTGAAGGTTTATCAGAGCCTGATAGGATCGATACAGAAAGCAATGCCCGTGGAACACTTTGATGCTCTGATCTTGTATGTAGTCAGTAATTTATCTCTATTTGCTGATGAGTCTTCCATGTGATGTATGATCTTCAGCTTCTAATTGCTCTAGAATTTACTTCATGGCATGTGGAAAACAGACTGATGCTGACTTCATAGCCAAAGCTTTTGAATTCATCTCATATTTGGAATGCTTAGATTCGTTTATATAACTCCCAACAGTTAGACTGTAAGTATAGGTGCTGGATCCATTTCAGCCATTTCCAAATACGAGGTAGTTATAAGCAGATTTTCCAGGTGTGATTGAGGCCAGTGGCTTCTTGATGAGCAAAGTTAGGCTACAAAGAGCAATAAAAATATCAGTGTGAAAACATCCAGAAAGTTCAAGTGGTTTACCAACCAGCTCTGGTAGAGTTGTAAAGCTTGTTTTTGGATGCATGATAGAGCTGCTTGGTGTGTCCTCCCCAGCCCCCCAAAGCTGCCCTTTAACCTTTTTGTTTCCAGTTTTGGTCTTGGCAGGGTTATAGACCTGCTGGCCTATGTAGAGGCCAGCCAGTGCCAGCCAGTGATGTCCTGTCTCTGGAAGAGGGAATTCATGCTGAGTCCTGCACTTGGTAGAAGCTGGAAACTGCAAATTGCTTCCTCTCTGAAGCAGTGCATTGGTTTTCTGAAATCTGTCATGGCAGGACCTAATGCTTTGCCAAAGTATCTGAGAGATGCCAGTTGGTACCTGCCATTCAATTTTTTTTTTTTGTGTTGGCTGTGCTAATATGCTATTTGAGGCTTTTGTTCATACGCTAATTACATCTCAGATGGATAACCAAGTACATGTAAATGAAATTTGGAATGCTTTTTAGGAGGAAGCTGTCTAATAGGTAAATAATCTAAATAGGATTTAGGTGGATCTATCCAAACACAAGTGAAATCATTCCAGTAATATTTTTTTCTTGTTCTAAGGAAACCACTTGCAGCAGTTAAAACTTGAAAGTAGGTGTAACAAGAAGTTTGTAGTTACTTTCAGTTTATGTTGGTATTAGAGGTTAAATAAAACAATAGAATAGCATAATTGATTCTGAAAGCCATTGTTTGCTGATCTCTTGACTCAAAAAAGCGTTATTGTGATCCCATTGGTATTCACTTGGATATATACTCAATACACATTATATATGAAAATGTTTCTAGTTTGGTTTGTGTTTTTTTTTTTTAACTTGAATATTCTACCTTTTTTTGTATTGGGGGGCTGTGGTGGTTTTTCTGTTTGTTTGTTTTGGTTTTTTGGTTGTTGGGGTTTTGACTTGTTTGTTTTGTTCTGTAATTGTTTTAGTTTCTCTGGAAATAAACCCCTTACTGTGAAAATAGTTTGGAATAGCATGCTGCTTGGTTTTGGCTTAAACAGGTGTAGGCAACTAGTGGCACTGCTGGGTACCTGTGTGGAAGTGAAGAGCCCCCCTTCCTTCTTTTCCTAGCAATGATTGTCTTTATATGGGCAGTGTCTGGAAAGGTTAGTGCTGCTGTGGTAGAAAATGTCTTGAAGAATATTTTTGTTTTTTTCCTTTCTGAAATGCTTTTCTCCCTTAAGAATGTTATCTAGACAATTAATCTCAAGATTTTGCTATGCTGTTGATCTTCAGCAGCAAATTGTCAGGTCTAAGTTTCTATGTTTATCAGCTCTTCATACTTTACTGATGAGAATTGCCAAGGTGAAGCACTGGTTTCTGCAGCTTCTGTTTGCAGCTGTCTGCTTTTCTGAGCTCTCAAACCAGAGGAGAAATGCAGGAAAATGGAAATACTGTTCTGTTATTTTAATAGTTTTACTACTCTTATTACATTTACATTGCTTACATTAAATGAGGTAAGATGTTCTCCACTTTCAACTGGAAAGAGGGAAAGGGAAATGTAGAAGTAACACTTAATCCAATTAATGTATTTTCCTGCTCTGATTCATTGTGATGACTTTGAGCATCTGGTGGTAACTGAGCATGAGCTGCTTAAAGTCACAGAAACCCAATTCCTATTATTTCTGCTCACTGAAGAGAATAAATGAATTACCAGACACTAATCTTGGGATAATTGCTTGCTGAGCAGGAGATCTTGGCTCTTAAAGAAATTAGTTTTGTAAGTTTATGGAGCTGTCAGAACTAGTGAACTATTGAAAGAAAGGTTAACCACAAATGAACAGCAGCTGAGCTTTCTGTCTTTTATTCCTTACTATTGCATTTAACTTTGTAATACAGAAATATGTGCAGTGGAGACAAATATTATTTCTTCCCCTTTGTTGTAATGTAGTCCCAGCCAAAATCAGAACATCCTTACGAGTTTTACTTTTACTGCAGTTTAAGCTGGAGACTGAGAATTGTCAGCTTTTCTAGCAGTAGGAGGTATGTGCAATGAGATACAGTATGTACTGCTGTTCTGAATTACCAAAGCATTTTGGGTTTGAAGTTACTGTTATTTTGGGTTGGTCCTCTGATTTGGACAGGAAGAGGAAGGTGTGTGCTTTTTAGCTCTACACAGTCTACCCTATGACACAACATCAGTTTTCTTTATTCTCTCCTTCATTTTACATGACTTAGGCAGGTTAGTGTCCAAAATTCTTTGAGTTCTTCATAACTGTGTGGCCTTGTGATTTATATCTCTAGGGTATTGTTGTTATTGGTATTTGAACATCATGTTGCTTTTCACTGGTGGTCCTACTGTTTGCCTTTGGAGAGCAGTGTGAAGGAGGTGTTAGGAGTCACCATTCATAGTTCCTGCTCGGTGGCATTGACCTCACTAGAGTCTTCTGCTGGGTCTGGGAGCAGACTTCTGTCCCCACATGTATAAATGGAAACATTCAGAGCCCAAAAATAACTAGATAAGCAAGCAAACCTCAAATACACGTAAAATTTTTCCCTGTGGAATAAAATGCCTGTTAATTAATTTTCAACATCTTTTATTTGCATGTTAACTAAGGAGTACTTTAGGGGTTCCTGTGTCTTTCTGTTCTGATATATTTTCTATCTCTGTAGATTGTTGCTATGGGCAGTCAATTCATGTTTTTGAGGCTATAAAAATCTGTATTCTGTCAAATTCCGAATCTCTATCTGGTCTTTACAAATAACAGTGTATTGTTATTCAAACTTTTTTACTCTATTATTGTGTTCAATACGTTACATGTTTGATCAAAACTCCAGAGGGATTCTGGCAAAGTAACAATATCCTGAGTTAACTGGGATTAAGTACTCTGATTGGAAGGAATTGTTTCATGCAATATGTTTCTGCCTGTCAATGAGAACTGAATTTCTGTCCTGTAGACAGTCTCTCTATTGGGGAATCTCTGCTTGAAACTTCCTCAGCTGAAAAAAAGTAAGCTTTACTTATTCTCCTTCCATTTATTTTAACTACTGTCAAAATATCAGAATATAGCAGACTTGTCATATAAGGACACTGCTATTGATATTCTTTAGGGACAAGTGTTGTGGTGAACAGATACAGACAAGCTGTGATCTCTGCAAGTTGTGTTTGACTTGTATTAAGAGAGGGCATGGAGGCTTCAGAGCTCTCCTCCAATCCATGTCCAGGTATCATCCATGGTTGGTGACGGTGGAGGTGTAAAAGCTATGTACTGTTACTGGTACGTGCTGCAAAAGTAGGATGTTTTAGTTTCAACACACGAGGGAAACAGCGTTTCCTTTTGCACTCAGGTACTTCTGTTTCTCAATGCAGACACACACTTCCAGGAAAGTACAAAAGCAGAATCAAACCCAGACTACTGCTTGCAGATTTGTTTCTGCCGCAGCGTAGCCCAAACACCTTTTTTATTTTTTTTAATTAAAACTGCACAAATGGCTTATTCTTGGCATTTTTTGGTAGTCAAGAGTATCGCACTGTCCGTGGCATATCAAAAGCAGAATAAATTGAAAGGTATGTTACTTTTCCCCACTGTTGTGTTTGAGTTTCCTGGACTATGCTAGTAGACTTGGTTAATTTGATATTTCCCAATGCCTTTTTATTTCTAATTTAGAGTTAATTAGAATTGCTTTATACCTTTCTTGAGCACTTGAAAGTTGCTTTTAAACCCAGATAGTTCAAATTCTGAATTTTGTGAAGAAGTTAGTGCATGCCAAAGAATTGGTACACGCATTATACAATCACAGAGCCATTAAGGTTGGAGAAGACCTCTAAGACTGAGCCCAGCCATTAACCCAGCATCGTTAAATCCATCTTTAAACTGTCCCCAAATGCCACATCCACGTGCTTTTTGAGCACTTACAGGGATGGTGATTCCACCACTCTCCTGGGCAGCGTGTTCTCAATGCCTGACCACCCTTTTGGGGAAGAAATATCTCCTAATATGCAGTTCACAATATCCTTTCCTGGTACAACTTGAGGCCATTTCCTCTTGTCCTATGACTTCCTACATGGGAGAAGGGAACCAACCCCTGCCTTGATACAACTTCCAGACCCTAACTTTTGAATGCAAACCAAGAAAATGGCATAGTAAGAAGCAGTGGTGGCTTTTATTTTGTGATCTGTGCGATTTACTGCTTTTTTAAAGTAGGATTTGTGTTGCTGTGACTAAGTGGTTGCGTTGTGTCAGTGTGCTCGCTGGCATGACTGCAACTTGAGAAAAGACTTGGTGCTAAACCTGATTAAAAAGACTTTTGAATAACTGAACTCAGCTTTTGTCTTTTAAAGTAACGTCCTCAGTGGTATGAGAACTCCCCCAAGGAGAATCAGGAGCTGCTGTCAGAAATATGTAATAGAGTCTGTAATTTCCTGGCCGCAATTTTATTATTAAAATTAGTATTTTATTTACTCTTATAAACTTGAGCTACTTGGGAACAAACCTCTAGGGTAAACTGAGGAATGTTTAATTTATAAAAAAATGTGGTTACTTGTTATTTCTATTGTATCTTCTTCCTTGTGTTTGGTAGCTATGGAGAAAAGAGCCTTGTTGCATAAAAACATTCCTAGACCTCAATTTGTGCCTGGCATGGATCCTCCTGTTAATTTGCAAGGAAGATTTATGATCTTTCCTTTCAAGTGTGCTGGCAGTGGATTTTAGAGGAAATAGCCGTGCTTATGAAAACTCTTCTAGCTGTGGTGTCTGTATTTATGATAGGCTGGGAAGGATCTATGGATCCCCTGTTCAGAGCAGGTTCAGTCAGGTCCGGTTACTTGGAGCCTTTGGTTGAGTTTGGATAGAGGTCCTATATTCCATCTTCTGCCTCTTGTGTTACAGCTGTGCATCTTTGAGCAGTGTAGTCATGTTTTCACTGCCTTTTAGGAAACTGTAGATGTCAGTAGGATCTTCACTCCTTGTGCCTCCCAAAAGTTTTCATAAGGCTGAAAACCCCCAAACTGGCCAGTCTTCCCTCCAACATTAGGTGCTCTGACCCTCAGTTACCTTGGTGGCCTTCTCCTGCTCTCAGTGCAATATGTTAATGTCTGTCTCTTGCTCTGGCGAGCAGAAAACTCAGAGCGAGCGGCTCCAGATACAGCCTCATGGAAATGGAATGCCCATGTCCTTCAGCCTGCTGGTAACTCTCTTGCTCATGCAACTTGGCGTGCAGTCAATGTTTATTGCTGAAGGGCACACTGCTGGCTCACATTCAGTTTGTGTCCATGAGGTCTCACGTGTCCCCTTCTGTGAATCTGCTGTCTAAGCAGTTGACCCGCAGTCTGTACTGGCTCCTGTTCTTTCATCCCAGGTGCAAGACTTTACATCTGCCTCTGAATTCTCTCTGTCTGCTGCTGTCCCTTTTCTCAGCACGTTGAGGTCCTTGCGTGTAGCAGCCCTGACCTTCAGCATATCAGCCACTCTTTCCAATGTGATACAAGTTGGTACACGTGAAGCGTTTCTTTTAATATGTGTCATCTCTCATAAAACCAGTCTTTAATGCTTACTAAGAGACTTTCACACTGGAAGTTGATCTAAGACAGTGTTCTGTATCCAGTAATTGATGCTTATGAATTACTAGTAATTGATGCTTACAAAGCTTAAAAAGTAATTTCTCCTGTTACACACCACCTTCCCCTTGGTCAGTCTGTGATTTTTAAACTTGGAGAGGCTGAAGTCCAACTTACATCAATTGCACTCAATACCTGTGGACTTCAGAATAGTTGTAGAGGATGCACAGTTAAAATTTATTAACATAATCTGTGCTTCCCTGTGTTCTAAATGTGCTTTTTGATAATTCTGGGAGTTCCATCCCATTTTTGTTTTAGGAGAAATTAAAAAGTAAACTGTTAGATCATCCATGTTTATTCTCTCTCTTAAGAAAACCCTCCAAAACACACAATAAAGCCAACTAAACAAGAAACCATCTTTCAGCTGCAGTCATCTGCGCGGTGTTTTAAGATGAGGAATGTTTTCTCTTCAACTCTTCTGTTTTCTATGTGATTAATTACTATTGCCAACAGCAAGGAACTCAAAATGGATTCCTCCTAGATGTCGCTGGTAACTGCTCTCTGTATGCTAATTTGACCCTCCTTGTTTCTTTAACGTACTTTATTCATACCTCGAGGGCTTTTCTCTTATCAAGTGGAAACTTTGTTTTTCTAAGAAACTTTTGTGATGGATGAACCCTTTGTTGAAAGCTGCTGGACGTTCCTGTTAAACATACTTTGAATGGCATGTTACTTTAGCATATCCAGATAATTCTCGATAAGTGGTTATATCTAAACACCATTTTTCTTAAATCCTTTTATTCAAAAGAAGTTTAATCGCATTATTCATGATGCTTGATGAATGATAAGTATTCAAAGCTGTTTTAGATGTGCAAAAGTTCATGATATTCAGCTGCTTTGAAGAGGCCTTATATCAGAGGTGGTGGCCTCATTGTGGTGAACAACTACTTCTGTTTTGTTTTAGTGCTTTCTAGAATAAAAATTAGATGAAGGAGAAGAGTACTTCTTTAGAGTGAAAATAAACCTTGTAAAAGAATAAGGCAACTCACTCTCACGTCTGTTTTATTCTAGTTTCTTAGCAAACTGCAGAAAACATACTAAAAATATAAATTCTCTAATTATGTACTGAAGAGCCTTCATTCTTCTTGAGAAGTAGTTTTAAAAACAATTCCTGGTTGTATCTTAGCCACGTGGAGTCTTTTCCCCTCAAACAAGAAAAAAGTGGTGGTTTTTTTTTTTTTCTATCCCCATGCTTTTTTAAAAATAGTACTTTTATCTGGCTGTATTAAACGTCATGAAAAGGGTGGTGGGCTTGAAGCTTCTACCTGCTTGGACCTAGCAAATATTTAGTTCTGATTGTCAGGAAACCTACTATTTATGTCCAGCAATACTGCAGTGTATGGTATCATCTGTTTGCCTTGGCAAGGTTATGTGAAGATACTTTCTGACTGGGGGAGAGGGGCAAGGGACAAAGATTTGGTAGAGACTCTCATGCCTTGTTCCTTGCTGGCTTTTGGAAAGCAGGAATTACCCCATGTGACAGTAGCCATGTTAAATATGAGCAACTTGAGTGAATTTGGCCTCTTGTCTTCTAAGGAGATGTCCGTAGTTGCATTTAGAGTGGAAGAGAAACATGTAAAAATAATTGTTGCTTTGGGTCTTTTTATTTTAAGTTTCTGTAATTTCTCATATGAAGTCTGTAATATCCTTACAAGTAGCAAACTGGTTGTAGAACTACCAAAATCCTTTAATACGTTAGAAGTATTTTTTTGGTGGGTTGTGGAGGTTTGGTTTTTTTGTGGTTTTGTTTTTTGGGTTTTTTAAAATTGATTTACTTTAGAGCTTCTGAGAGTTAAGGCATTGCCTCAAGCTAAGCATGATGTTGGCAGGAGTTGTGCAAATTTCTTTGTATAGTTTTTGCCAAAGAACCTCATTCTTGACCTGAAATATCTCTCCTGTTTCCAGCTGTGAACTTCAGAAACAAACAGTATGAATTTTGACAAGCTGATCATTATTCATGCAGAATAATTTATTAGATCAAATTTTTGTTCCTAATTAGTTTCCCTTTGTTTTTTAACAAGCTTTACTTTGTTGTTTTCACTGCCTTCTTACCAGCTCTTACTTTTTGCTCATATCATTGGGTTGAGTAAGTAATTCTAAGAAATGACTGAAGGATGCAAGTGACATGTATCATAGCATTGTCTAGTTTAAATGTTAGATACCACATGTAACTTACTGTCTAAGAACGTACAAAAATGCAACAATTTTATTGGTACATGGAATTATCTGAATTGGTCTTTAAATTGTTATGTTCATAAGCCAGGAATACCCAGGGAGAGAATTAATTAAACTGGAGCTTTAAAGCATTTAGAGTCATTTGGCATTTAAATTGCTGGATCAGGTTTTGTTTCACAATACGCTTGTTATATGCTATTTAGAAAATCAGGACTTTCTCCTGCAACAAAACATTTTCCTCAGTCAAATAGTGGGAACTGTTGAGTCAGACACAAAATAGTCTGTACTAAAGCTAATATATGCAGTTCCTTAAGGCCTGAATGATATGGTGATGGAAGTTTTGGAGTGTTTCCCTTGTTAATACAGTATACGTTTTTTCCACTCTTACCTGTCCCATTCTTCTCCTTTCACTTGAAGAATAAACGATGTTGAAGCGAAGTTCACTATGAGCCTTTAGAAGATGGGGAGGCAATTTTTAAAATTAAAACAAACCAACCCAAAAACTCAAGCAAAACCTAACCAGCCCTTGCACCTGCACATGCACACAGTCCTACCCACTAACTCAGTACCTGCTGTTGGGCAGCCAGACTGCACAGATGAATGTGTCAAAGTGGTCTTGCTAGAAATCCTCCCAATACAATAAGTGATGGGAAATTCCTGCTATCAAAATCCTCATGTCTGCTGGGTTTTGCTTAGGTCAGTAGTTATGTGCTGAATTTGGACTTTTCTACCTTACAGGAGATTGTAGTGGTGAGGATCTCTTAATCCTGTTCCATCTCTGAGTCATTACTTAGATTAGAATTTACTTGGTCTCTTGTCTCACTTTCCTGGCTGCCTTGTATCTTCAATCCTGTTTTTTATCTTCCCAGCATTATCTCTCAATGACCTAACCTACAGTTCATCCCGTGCTGTAGTGTAAATGCAGTCCTTGTTTTACTGACTTAGGTATTTTGAGGATCGCATATGTAGATATGCCATGATCTTTGATCTGCTTATCTAGGTGTGATAAACATGTGCTGTTGTTTTCTCCTGCTATTCCTTCAGGTGTTTCCACATGAAGGCATTCCCATTCATTGTCCAATCCATCTTAATGTTTCCATGTCTCTGCATTAATGTGCCTGCATTTGTACAAAAAGGGAAAGAACACATTCCTCTGTTTCACAATAGCAGTTTCTCATCTGTTACTACCCTTTAAACTATTAAAATATGCTTTTCAGACCTATTGCCTGAATTGTTATTGAAGTTACTCCCTGGGTAGCTACTTCACCTATGCATTCTTGTATGGGGCTTGTTAGAATACTTTTGTTCCTATCCTGTCACCCAAGTTATCTGCCTAGTTTTCCTTCTTCCCCTTTTCTTGCTTTTTCTACCTTGCCAGTGTCAAAGGAAACACAAGACTCTAGTGTCACACTATCTTTAGTGTTGGAGCTTATCAGCTTAATGCTTTGCTTGGTTTCGGTATTGCAGCTCCTGTCTTGTCCATACCTGCAGGGTTACCCGTCCTCAGATCTTACAAACCTGCTCAACATGTGGCAATTCCTTTAGTTTTAGGCTCCTGATGAATTTCCTCTCGTGGGCTGGCTGAGTGTGCATTCCCTGTACACTAAAGCTTCTCTTGTTTTCCTTAAAGAAACTCTCTGAAGAGCAGCCACCTTCTTCTGGAGATGGATGCCTAGAGAACTGGTGGGGTGGTTGTTACCTGGTTTGAGCTGCCAAGGGCTCCTCACGTTGCTGATTTCATCCTTCTTTGCCACCCAGCGCTTTTTAGTAAATAAAGTACAAACCTCAGGGCTTTCTGCACTCCAGTCTGCCCGCTAAATTGAAACCAATCAGGCCTTTTGATTCTTTGTTTTCTTTGGGCTGGCTGGGGGATATTGAGTGTCAACAGCTTTTCTTCGAAATACTTTGGCTAAAGAAACATGCCTGCTATAGTTTTGTTTTTAATAATTTTAGGATAATTCAAAAATAGGCACTGTTCATTTGCTGTCTGCACTCCCAGTAGTTAATTACTTGTGTGGTCTGTTGGATTGATACTTTTGTTTGCAGTCTTACTTGAAAATTCTCCAACACTAGTCATGAGCAGGCATGGTAATAATTCATGTTGTTTGATTATTTTTACCTAGTGCTAGTTTATATTATGTTATGCTATGAAGGTCAAGCTATGCACAACAAATTTCTGTATTTCTCTTTAGGGATCAGGCGTGGAAGTCTGGGCATGGTGGGGTTTTTTTGGTTTTTTGGTTTTTTTTTGGTTTTTTTTTTATTTTTTTTTATTTTTTTATTTTTTTTTTTCCCCCATGAAGTCATTTGGAAACTTAAAACAACTGCTGAGCTCCCTGACTTGTATTCCAGTTGCTGCAAGGAACGTGTTCTGTCCTAGCAACTCTTGTGCTGTGCTGGTCTTTGGGAGGAAGTGCAGAGCTTCAAAGAGGTTTTCTGTATGATGGAATAATGCTCTTTTTATCAGTATAAAAGCTACATGTGAATTTACCTGACGCGGGGGTATCTCCAGGGGGATTTTAGTGCAACTGCAGTGTCTTCTTGCCCCTTGAAACAATTTAGCACTCCTGATGCCGCCTCAGTTACTCTGTAGTAGCTGGGAGTAAATGCTACAGTAGCTCTTCAGGAGGGCACACCTGTTGCCACGTGGACACTGTGCATGAAAACTCCTTTGCTAGGATGGTGGGATTTAAACTGGACTTTCAGAATTGGAAATGTCTTGTTTAGCCAGCTCCACTGAGCTTTGCTATGTCACTAGTTTTTTTTCATTGACTGGTGTAAGAAAGAACTAATTGTTCTTGTGTGATAAGTGCGACTTGCTGTAAATACAAGCTTAGACCTGCAGGGGAGGACTAGTGTATTTTTTTTTCTTTGATTCTGTGTGTTTGGGAAAATCTCAGGTCAGATCTGACAGCCTGAGAGCAGTGAAGCTGCTGCAGCTTTGTGTCCCTGGTCTAGCCAGTACTGCGGCTGAAAATATTTCCTGTAGGCAGCCTCACACAGAGTGCACATGCACACCACATGTACATGTGTGCACAGCTGGCCACACAAATTAACTGACAGGCACTCAGCAACATTCACATGAACATGGCACTGCTGGTGTCATCCTGCTCCCTTCTCTAGCTGAACAGAATGGAATTCTGGTAATGCAAGTGTGTGTGTATATCTGTATTTGTAATATATGCATACATGTTTGCAATGTGCATCCCTCCAGGCACAATATATGAACACAAATGCCTTGACCAGGAGAAGTTTAAATGGGAATTTAGCAAGCAGACAGGTCAGGCTGTGCTGATCAGGACAAGGCATGCTGAGGTGACCACACTGGCCAGCAAACTGCTTACATGTGGGCAATGCTTTTTACCCCCCTCATAATTCTTACTTTTCCATACTTTCTCCTCCCCAAAACCCCTAAACATCTCCCTGGTTCCTCCCATAAATGTCCCCTAAGCTAATAGGGTGATCCTCAAATGCTTTTCTTCCATTGTGTCTCATGACCCAGGTCAGTATTCTCCCTTGGTTCTGAAAGTGCCCTGGAGTAGACTCATCCTGGTGGGTGTCACACCTGGACATGGGGGCTCAGGCTCTCCTGGGACAGACCAGGGAGAATAGGCCAGGACGTCCCCTCTTCTGTGCCTGTGGCTTGGATTCCTGCCTGCCTTCCCCCCAATGCTCCTTGGGAGAGAGAGAGAGACAGGCTGGAGCTGTCAGGGGTGAAGGCTTCTGCTGTGGGACTGGGGGAAGCCAGGACAGGATGCTCTTTGGACTCCCCGTGCTGCCACTGCCTCTCTGTGTCCCTGCGTGTGCTTGCAGCCAATCTTGTATTGCATAACCCAGCACTGAGCAGCAGGAGTTCAACAGAAGACACAACCTGCTAAGGTCACTCGTGGTCCTGGCAGCAGCCCTTGGCCAAGCTTGGGAGAGCTGTACTCCATGAGCAGCAGAAATCAAAAGCTTTGTTCAGGATCTTGCATGTAATACACCTAACAGCTCTTTTTCTTGTTCTGTTGCCTTTTCTGCCCTTTTCTTCTCTCAGAAGCTGTAATTTAGTGGTCAGTGAAAGTGGCTCTATGTCTCGAGCTTTTTAGATCATTGTAAGAATGAGACTTTCTTTTATACTCTAGGGGACAAAAATCCCTGTATATTTAATATGGGCTTTTTTGTATGAAGTGTGGACTCATATATTGTATACACATTATTAATGTTAACCTAACTGTTCACACATTATCTAGTGACAGTTACTGTTGTAATAGCACTTTTGTTAGGCTTAATGTTGTTTTTGCTACTTCTCTGCCCCTAAAATCAAAAATAGGGAATAATAGTTCACTTACTCATATGGAGTTAAACTGCATAGGTGGAAAATTGTTGGTGTAATTCCTGAAGTGATAGAGTTCTGGAAATAGCATTGAAGTAAATGTGGTTGTAGAAATGGTGGTAGTATCTGAGCTACTTAGTGCTTAGGTAGCAAGCTGATAAATAGAACATAGGTAAAATGCAGAGATTCTAAGAAATCAGAGTGAAATGTTATTGGATGGAGATTGAGCCTTCAAGAGAAATAATTGGGTGTTTGTCTTTTGTGGTAATTGTTATACTATTCTATAATGTGCGAATATGAATATTAACTGGAAAAAAAAATCTGTGTTGTTTATATACCAGGTCTTCCTTTTGACAGAAATGGTTGTGTCATTGCAAGAAGGTATTTCATATTTGCCCACTTTAAGCAAGACTACTAGTTTCTAGGAAGAGTCGTGTTTTTAGGCTTCTTTTCAATAAATTTTTCTAGTGAACAGTTATGAGTAGAATATTGAAACTTCATAAGATCTTCCAACTCCCATTAAATATTTGAAGGAGACAACTGATTCCTTGACTAAATGTTAAAGTTTCTTTTAAAAAGCCCCAAACCCAAAACCAGCTTACATTAATAAACAATGTTTTAATCCAGGAATTTAAAAATATGTATACTGGACACTGTGTGCCTGTTGGTTTGCCCATGGTGGGTACAAAGAGTCTCTTTAAAACAGGCATCCAGAAGCTTGAAGAGCTCAAGGCATTGGTGAAAAAAAGGGGAGGAAAAGAATCAGCAGTATGATTGGCTCAGTTTTGTGTTGTTTTACCAACTTATTTTATAAATAAGAGCTTTGGACTTCTGATATTTTTCCAGTACACAGCAAAATGGTCAGTAAAAACATTGGTTTTATTACAAAGCTAGTGTGATCTTTATCAAGTAAAACTAATTTTTTTCCTTTAAAAGAATCTTCAGAAGTTTGTAACCCTAACCAAAATTTGATGGACTGGTGTGTGTTGTAGTGGTTTTGGTTTTTATGACAGTTTGGTAAAGAATTTCTAGTGGATGCACAGTCAAAGAATAAGTCATGTGGTATCAGTATTATTGGAATAGAAAGATGTGTTTCTTGACTAAAACAACAAATTTATTCCAATTATGATTGTTCATATGTACTTTTTAATATTTTTGTGTGGGATATATAGGCTTTATTACACCCTTATTTTTTACAGGATTTTATCTGTAGAAAAACTTACTGAGTATCCTTCCAAAGTAAATACTTTTCTTTTGGAGGTGATTTGATGTCTTAAGCATAACCATATAATTTCTGGAAAGTAATACTATACAATAAAGGAGAGAACCTGTAATGCTAAAGAGGACTTACATATGTGCAAAAATCTTGTAGAATAAGATTTGTGCCTTATCTCAAGGAAAGTTTTAGCTCAAAAGAAACATTGTCATTTAAAATACTACGGCACTGCTCAAGTAGCTCAATTACTTGCCCATTTATTTGTGTTTTAAAGTTAAATTGCTGTGTTTTGCTATGGAAGTACATGGTGCTGTGTGTGAAAGAAGCAAGTTGTGTGAAAATGGCTGTGAAAAACTGAGTTGAAATTGGTTTTTGGATAAACTTAGTGACATGGATAAACCTGTGGACCTCTGGAGAGAGAGAACCTATGCTGCAGCATTTGCTGTGACCCCATGGGGGGGACTCAGAGTGGAGCAGCCTGTCCCTGAAGGTCTGCACCCCGTGGAAGGGGTCTGCACAGCACCTCAGGGAGAACTGCTGCCCGTGGGAAGAACTCATACAGGAGAAGTTAGTGGAGGACTGTCCCCTGTGGAAGGGACCCCATGCTGGAGCAGGGGAAGAGTGTGAGGAGGAAGGAGCAGCAGAGACAACGTGTGATAAACTCTCTGCAACCCCCATTCTCTGTACCCCTGTGCCACTGAAGGGAGGAGGCAGAGAACTTGGGAATGAAATTGAGCCCAGGAAGGAGAATGTGTTTTTTGGGATTAGGCTTTATTTCTCATTACTCTAATCTGATTTGGTTGGTAACAAATTAAACTAATTTCCCTAAGCTGAGCCTGTTTTGCCCATGACAGTAATTGATGACTGATCTCCCTGTCCTTGGTCTCAACCCATGAGCTTTTAGTTTTCTCCCTTGTCCTGAGCTGAGGAGGGGAGTCATAGAGTGGCTTGGTAGGTACCTGGCGTCTAACCAAGATTTATCCACCACAAACTCAAATTCTCAGATCTAGATTATAAACTTGAAACAAGTTTGGTGCTCCTTTAAAATGGTTTTTAGGGACTGTTTGCTTTCATGTTTCTCAGTTGTGTTTCTTAAGGGAAAAAACAAACCCCAAAACATTTTTATCAGAGAACCATAGCATAGTTTGGGTTGGAAGGGAGCTTAAACATCATGTAATTCCAATTCCCCTAATGCCATGCCTGGATGCCCAGGGAACCCCGTGACATTTTAGGGGGTCATTTCCTTAAGCCAGAAATAATCATTTTGGATACCGGGAATGCATTGCCGGCTCTGGGAGTGTGGGGTGCATCTACTGCTGCAGCTCTGCCTGCTCTGCTGCCTCCTGGGAAGCAAGTTTGGGAACCACTGTTCTGAGAAACCACTTTGGTTTGTGGCTTGTTTTTAACTAGGGGAAAGTGGCACGTTTAGAAACACAAATAACTTACAGCCCCAGGGCATGCTGGCGTTATAAGAGTAAGTCCCTCTGCGGTAGGTGCTCAGTCCATGCTATCGTTCTCAACAGTAGGTATTCAAACTCTCCTTTCCTTGGAAGGAAAAACAAACATTAAAGATTCATAAAAAGTGACTGTCTCAAGTCCCTGCCCTGACTTCAGGATCTTGCAGAAAAGTAGGGTTTGGACAGTATATTCTGTCTTGGGGGAAGGTGTCCTGATTCAACAGCTTCTCGGGAAGCATTTTGTTTAAAAAATTTTTGTACCTTGCTAACTGTAAGTATCATCCATATTATAACTGCAACCTATCATATTTGCAGTGTTGAGATCCCGCTCAAAGTCCTTTGTTCTTCATAATAACTGAAAATATGCATATGTGAACTCCAAATCTGCTGACTACCTCAACAAGCTGTATTGCACGTGTCCGGTATCTGTCAGGCTGACCTATGCAGCAAGTCACATCCAGCTGCTTAGCTAAGATAAAAATACTCTGTGTGTGTGCAGTGTAGCAATTTGTTCAAGTTTTCTAGATGAACGGCAACTTGGCCATTTGGATTGCTGGAAGTCAGATAGATAACTGCCTTGGTAGCTGGGTATTAAGTTAATGAGAAATAGTTTATTGTCCCAGTGAGTCATAGTGGCAGACTTGAAAATTTTGCATGGGGATGAGAGAGAATAACAAGGTCAAGAATTACAGTAGCTGGTTCACTTGCTGCCAGGGTTAGAGTGCATGAGTGTAACTGATATAAAGGGCACACACTGACATAAAGATTTATTCCGTCACACGTGCTGTCTGCTCTTATCAAGCTTCCCATGCAAATGATTTCCTCTCACTATTATTCCTCTGAAAGGGAAGATATTTTAATTCATTTGTTTGCTGTCCACAAACTGAAAACACCCCTATTGTTTTGACTTAAGCTTTTGCACTTGAAGGAAAGAGAGTAGGTGTTATGGGTAAAAGAAAATTAAATGCATGGAAGTCCCCCCCCTTTTTTTTTCAGCCTGTGAAAACAGCATCCAGCTCTTAGTGTTGCTTAAAAATAATCTAGCTTTGGACTTCTATATCCACTTTCCATTTTATTTGTGATAGGCCTGATAAAATTATGTGGGAAAACAAGAAAGCATCCTTTCTGAAGGACACATACTGAACTTGTTAATTGTTACTTCACTTTTCCTGAAGGTTCCTTAATTTAAAGTCAAATGTAGCTTTCCACATAACTATAGCACAAAACAATGTTACAATGCCAAAGACAAATTTGCTGTATAGTTCAGTGTTTGTACTTGTGTTTTTAAATGCAGGCATGTGACTCTGAACATTTGTCTGGTTTTTGGTTTGTAAAGTCATGTTGCAAAATAGGCAGTGTCGTTTCTTTGCAAATACAGATTCCCCTCTGAAGCAGATGCAAGTCAAACAATCAGATCTTACCTTGAAAAATACTTACTTTTTGCAGCGTCTGAATGGTTTGCCCTAAAATCACTTCGTTTTCTGTTTTATTTGGCCTGCTTAATAGAGTTCGGTTAGTCCATCTTTTCCTCACTGGTAACTAGTCTGTGCCTTGGTTGAAATGCCTATGGACTGATGGCTGTTTTGGGGTGGAGAGTGGGAAAGGGTGGTTTGTAATATGGGAATATCTCTTAGATAACAGTTTGAGCCTTGAGTGTAGGGATTAAAAACCTAAAGTTTGATTATTTTGTAGGGACATACAGAACATAAGGGGAATATGTTGATGTAATCAGGGAAGAAAAGCTGTTATAATCTGTGGAACAGAAGTTACTGACATGTGATGGCCAATCCTGATAGGTTCAGAAGGATCTTTTCATATGAAAAGTTAGGGTAGGTTTGTGAGTTTCTTGGTGGCAGTTTGTGCTCCTGAGCTTTAAATAGTGTACCAAATGTATTTGTGAAGTAAGATTTCTTTATCGTGCTGCTTTTATCTTCATGGTCTCACAAGGACTTCTGATACTGTAGAAGTGAAATGAATGCCTGTGTCAATTAAAAGGCAACCTTGATTTGCAGGTCTTGCCCCAGTACAAGTGAGGTGAGCTATCAGAAAGAAGACTAATAGCTCCAGTAAGAGTTTAGGAATTTGAATCTTGAGGTCTAATCTATGCTATAGCTCTAAAACATGAGACCATTGTATAATGCTTGTTTGCAGATATGTTTGGAATGTATGCAGCTGTTGGTTGGGAGAGCAGTTAGGATTCAATCTTTCTGTAAAATAGGAGTGTCATCTTTGAAGTTAATAGCTAGTTTACTTCCTTATGCAGAAAATTACTGACCCTAAATCAGAACAACATGGTTCTTGGCCTTCAACCGTTTGGAATTTAAAAAAAATCTATGACTAAAACCAGTGCTAATTTGAGGGGAGGAAAAGAAAGATAAAAATGTGCCTGGAAGTCAGTTCTGGAGCTCAATTTTTTAGGCTATTAGTTAAAAATGTGATTACATTGTACTTTGAAAAGAGTCTTAGTCAGCAGAAAACATTCTTGTATGACTCCTAAACAGAAAAACAAGTGGTTACAGCCATTTCTTATCGATTTGCTCCTTGTTTATTCTTCCTACCACAGCATTTTCAGACTTTATTAAGTGTCAAAGGTCAAGCTCAGTTTGCTATGAAACCTAAATGCACGTGTTTTTCTGTTAATCATTTACTTCAGCCTTCCTTTAAAGGTTTCTGAAGGCTTAACACTTAAAATCTCTAGCAGCAATATTTTGCCTAACACTGCACTTTTGAGCTTTTGTTTTAGCATCTATTAACTTAAGCATTTGTTTATTTTCCTCTAACTTTTTAAAATATGTAGAATTGTTGCAGTCTCTCTAGTAGTAGGAGTTATTGGCCTATGAGTATGTCTTTAACTGTTTCGGGTTTGTGTTTTCTCCACTGTTTTGAAGGAAAATTTTGTGATAGCTTGCCATGGTACTTCTTGTTTTGTGTTTACCATTACAATCTGTTTTGTTAAAGTGGAAACCAGCAAGCAATAATAATAAAAAAAAAGGCTACAACACTATGCCTAAGCTTGTGTTAATACAGCAAGTGTAAATCAGATGATAGTTAAATAATTGGGTAGCTGTAGTCGTGTGGGATGTTTTGTCAGTATATGAATACTCTTGTTTTTCATTGTTCTACTTTCCTGCTGCTTATGCACACAAGGAGTTCAGTAGAAATTCTGATCTAGCGTTGCCATTACTTGTGGAGGCAGAGGGTGAAATCGGTCTTGTCCAGTTCTGGTAGATGGCAAGCTTGGGGAGGCTCATTGTATTAGGGGTAGATGTGACTCTTCTGGCACTTGGTGTCGTCTGTCACACATCAGAGTATGGTGTAAAAAGCCTTGAAAGAAATAAGCGAATGTTTTGGCTTGACAGAATGTTTGGTTTTGGTTTTTTACACCTGCAAGCTTGTACAATGTTACAACACATTGGCGAGTTTATGCTTCTTTCCACCTTCGTGCATTAAGTTCAGCCTGGCGTACATGAACCTGCAGAAGTGTTTTGTACAGTCAAGAGGCAATACACTGAAGAGATGTTATACAGAAGCACAGGAAAGCTTGCAACTATTGTCAAAATCTGGGAATTCAATCTTTCATTCAGAATAAACTAATTCAAACTGCCTGATAATGACCTCATGTTTTCTGAAAGCAGAGGTTGTGCTTTCATGCTTTGTGATGTGGAAGCAAGGTGTCTTGAAAGGTCTCTTTAAAGGGATTCAGTGACTCATAAGAAGCAGTATTTTTCAGTAATAAGGTTATTCAATGAAAGTTTTTTTCCTCAGGAATAAGAAAAAGTGTTGGGAAATCCCTCCAATGCTTTGTATTCCTGTTGGATACTTCCACTAGTTCCTGGTTCATAAGTCTTCATGTGTTGACCATGATCTCTGAGTGTGTTATGGAAATCTGACTAGGTCCTCTACAGATAATTCTGATTTCCAAAGCATGTTCAAGATAGCCTTGGTGTCCAAAAGAGAGTGTACTTCCTTGTGCTAAATTATCTTTGCCCACAGTATTTCAGGATTTTCATTTTAATTAGAATTTTTTCTTTTACAGTTTTGTTTAAAGGAGAGCCTAGCTCAGACATCTGCAAAATAGACACGGGAAAGTAAGCAAACTGAAAGCTGTAGTCAGGTAACCTGAGTTCAGAGTGTAGGATACTTCCTGTGGCAGCATTACGTCATCAATTTATTTTTAGTCCTTAAACGCCTGTTTTCTCTAATGGGATCAGCAGCTCTTTTGGGTAGAAGGAGGCGTGCACTTTTTTGACAGTGGGGATTCGAAGTGTGTCCGTACAAGCGTTTAGTAAACATCTGTTTTCCTTTCCCACTGACGTGCTGTTCTGGGATCTGTGGATTACTCAGCAGTAGGAGCAGCAGTGTGGAAACCAGTTGGTCTCCCTTTTGCACCCACAACCAATGAAATTCCTCACAGTTCATGAGAAGTTACTGAGCAGGTTCTGAAACAATTTTCACAGGTGGGTGTAAGCAAAGCATTAGGTAGCACAAGGTATTTGATGTTGTCTTTGGGTACTGATAGGTTAGATAAAAATAAGGTGGCAATTTTCCAGGAGGCTGACCTGCAGAGGCTCTCAGAGTACATGGGAGGATATTGGAATATTTGTTGGGTCTAATGGTTGTGTTGACCTGTTAGGTAACTAACATCTGCAGAGCAATTCCCTCTTCTGGAAATTGCTGGCTTTCCCTGGGAAAAAAAAAATAGATAATGGATAAGAGAGGATGTATCTGGAGTGCCTTAGGCAAAGGATAACCCAGTGCTTCTGGGCATAGGCAACAAGAATAAAACAATACTGATGGAAAAATTGCATCAGTAGGAGAGAGACACGGTACTAAACAAGAAATTTCACATCTCTAATTTTAATAATAAGTCTCATAAGAACTACTTGTTAGGATCTATTTGCTTTAGAATTCAAGGATGCCCTCAACTCCTTCCCATTTTCAGGGGGAAAACCAGTTTTAATGTTATGGCTTTTTTTTTTTTTTTTTTTTTTTTTTTTTTTTTTTTTTTTTTGGGTTTTTTTTTTTTTTTTTTT
>VXBU01002210.1:612759-638928 GCA_013400315.1 Bombycilla garrulus
TTTTTTCCTTACCTGAAGGAGTTCATATTGTCAACCAAAATTTTCTTTTATTCTGAAGAGTTGCTGATGTTTAATGCGATCGTCAGAATCCAGCTTTTCAAGAAGCAGGGGTTTAGAACAGTACTGTTCCATAAGCTATATGGAATAACTTGAGTTGGAGACTCTCGTTATCTGGTCTGACACCCTTCACTCCAAGCCAGCTAAATTAAAATACATTGAATCTCTGAGCTAGATCAAGTTGTACACTGTTAAGTCAAGTTTTAAGTACACTCCAGGAAGGAATTTCTGTATTTTTGGGTCACACTTTCTAAAGTTTGAGTACCTTTATGGTGAAAAATTTTCATGACATCTAATTGGAATCTCCTTTGTTGCAGTTTCAGTTGGATTTTTGTCCCATCACTGTGCACCACTGAAAAGGAGCTAACTTAATATCTGTTTAATCACCTGTTGGATAACTGGAGGCACTGATTAGATTCATTTTGAGCTACTTGTCTTCTGCATGCTGAACAAATTCAAACTCTGTAGTGTGTCCTCAGACAGGAGTGTGTTGGTGGCTGTCTACTAGGCTTGCTGTGTTCTTCTGTTACTGCTGAATGATTAATATGGCAGATTAAATTCATTTTATGTATGTCTCATGAGGAGAAATGTAATCCAAATAAGTGGTGAAAAAAGGCATTTACACCTTAAATGCGAAATCATTAGTATTTGTAGGAAAATAAGGTCATGGATAGTTTTCTGAACAAATTTACTCTGAAGCAGCTGCATTTATATAAAGAACAAAAAGAGGGAGGGGGAAAAAAGGAAGTAAATTAGAACATAGAGACTGGGAAATAAATTGTTAGCATAGAAACTTATTCAATGCTGCATGCAATTCTGGCTACCTGGTCTCAGAAACAGTGGGATGTACTCAGACTCAATATAAAAGGGCAAAGTACATCTTCTGTACAAAGACAGACTGAATCAAAAAGTTGCTTTGTTTTGGAGAAGAAATTAGTATGAACAGATCCGATTAAGGCATATAAAAGCACGGATTTCAAGAGGTACCTCAGCAGGAGTGATTAATTTGTGTTTCTTGTAGCGGAGGAATTAAATATGAGTAAGTTCAAAGCCAAGGGGAGTTATTTTTAATGTGGTGCTGGTGCCTGAGGATGTTCTGTAACTGATTACAACAAAAGCAGAGAAGCCAAAGAAATACTGATGGAACTAAATGTTCTTGTTGAATGGTTAGATGCAACATTCTGCTTCAGAGGTTTCTGAGCTGCTTATTGCTGGATGTTGGGAGGATGTAGCCAGGGTAAAAGCAGGATGCTAGCCCTTTTTTCCAGAGTTCTTTGTCTAAGTACTTTGTGGTGGTCAGAAACAGGATACTGGGCTAAATCAATCTTTGATCTACAATTGCATTGCAATTATTCTGTTATTTAAAAAATTAAATGTCATGTAAATGTGATTATACAGGCAAGGAGTTATTAATACTAGCTGGAGACAAGCAAATTATTTCCAGAAACCTTTCAACAACTGTTTTTGTTTTTTCCGGAACAGGATCTCTCAAATTCACAAACTATTCTCATAACAAATCTTTTTATAGAAGCCAGTCCTCTGCTTTGCTGAAGAGAATATCTGTGTGTGTAAGTTGCCATAATAGAAGTATGGGTCCTTTACCCATTCCATGGTAAAATTAAGGAGTTTTTGCTGTAAGAAGTTGTGGATGCTGAAATACACCAGTGTTCCAGGAAAGCTTGGCAGTTCATGGAGGAGAAATTGCCAGAATATTGAAAAATACAGTGGAAAAAGAAGTAATGTCCGAATTTATGTAAAAAGAATAATAATATGCTTATGAAGTCTCTCAGCTGTTAATGGTTTTAGGCGGGGAGAGTACATAGAGGCTTCCTTATTCTTGCACAAATTGTAAGTAATAACTTGGTGAAAGCTAAATATTATTCAAGCTTATTGAGCTTTTAGAAGTTATTAAGTGCCTTTATTTTTCTTGCCTCATGTTGCTTGTCCTCTAGACAGTAGCATTTTGTTCCCTTTCTCAACCAGAACAATCTCAAGGGAAAATAGTAAAACAGAAATCTTTATGCTTATTAAAGAATGAAGGGCGTTACTACTGTATTGAGCCAACCACTTGAAAGACACTTGAGAATAAAACTGCTGAGATCCTTATTGTAATGCCTAGCAAAATTTGATTTTAAAGAAGAATGTTTTGGACGAGTAGCCTTTATTTAAATTTGTGCATGATAAAGCATTCCAATGGAACATGATAATAATGTCCTCTTTTTTGTTGTCCTGTAAGCGCTAGTGCTTGACTCTAAAAATTGAACTAAAATATTTAATAGCTTGGTTTATAATTTGGCAGATTAATACGTGTTGTGTAATCTGTGACAATGGGAATAATTGAGAATGCTCAGATATTAGATACTATATTTATAATAAAGACACTATTTAAAATATTTTTTAGTTTTTAAAGAGCTGAGGTAGAATAGCAGCGTATTTCTAGACTATGTAGTATAGTTTCATTGCTGTAGACTTTTGAACAGAGGAAGTAATTAAAAAAAGTCAGAATATATGTTCAGATTTTCTGATCAGGAAAGAACATGTAGCTGTGACTTTCGTGTTTGAATCATTCTAGTTATAATAATCCTTTTGTAATCCTTTGTGTTTCAGTGGCACAAGACAAACAGACTTTTCAGTACAGCTGCTCTCTGGTCTGATACTTAAGGATGACTACTTTCCCATCTTCTAGGGAGGCCTGGGAAGTGTTAAATTTACAGAAAATTACATGTTTTGAGGAGCTAATTCTTAACTTCCAGTGCCTTAAGGAATGTTTAAGTCCTTACAAGTAAGAATAGGTTTTCTTCTATAGCAATCAAAATGTGTTGTGTATGAATATGAATGCAGTTATATGTAGCAATTAGGTGTTGTATTAGTATCTGAATTAGCAGCTCTGGAATATGGCCAGCTTGTGCCAGGAAAGCAGCCAGTAGCCTGGAGGAGAAATACTTTAATACGTAATAACTGCTCTAGAGAGCTCTCAGTATTCTGGCAAGCTGCATTTGTAATTTTTTTATTACTTAGGACAGTTGTAATATCTGTTAGGAAAAAATGTGGAAGAAAATTCAATGTATGTTTTTCATTCTGCACAAAAAAGTGTAAGGGTGCTTGAAAACTTAAACAAAGTGAGATCGAAAATTACTTGGATCTGTTGGATGTGTTTTAAAGCCACAAATTCCTTTATAGAATGAAGATATCAGAGCAAGAATTATTTGCCTTAGGACATTTAAAGATTTACTCATGCACTGTTCTGTTTATCTTTGTTTTTGGTGCTAGGTTTCTTCACAAAGGGAGAAAGTACATTTCCTCGATCTATGCATACATGTGAAGTTTAACTTCAAGAATATTATTTTCAATAAATAATACAATTGTTCATATAAGACATGCCAACCATATCTCTAAATTACATTTCTGTAGGCTAATGAGAGCAACTTACTAACCTGAAGTAGTAATTTAAAGGGCTTCAGTTTTCATTCGGTAGCTAAGTGATATAGCATGGGCTGCCACTTATTCCCACATGACCATTCCATTCTGAAATGCTTCAGATAAGGCATCATCATTTATCTTAACTGTCTGTTGTGCTGAAAACCAGTTGAAAACACCTCTTTCAGGTTCTGCCCTGTCATTATTGTAAAAAGAAGAGAGATTCAAATGATAAAAAGGCAGTTTTTTCATGTGCCCAAAGAGAAAAAGCAACATGTTGTTAGTTTAATTTGAGCTGAATGTCTTCATGTCAACCTTTTATATTCCAATCATTTTTTAGCTGTATAGGCCATTAAAGAACACTGTAAACCTTGACTTCACTAAGAAGAATGGTAATAAAATCACAACTGGTAACTCTAAAGTAATTTAGTCTGTTACTTTATGCAAGCTACTTAATCTCAGTTTGAGATGCCCATTTTCTTTGCCTGTTTTAACTCCATGAATAGGGCCCATGTGAGACTGGGTTCTCAAAAATCAGTCATCTCTGAGCTTGTCTCATGTCTGTTGCCTTTGAATCTTTTTATGCCTGGACAGGAAGGGTGACCAGTGATCCCAGCCATTGCTTAGTACCTTCATGCCATGTGAAACTTTGTGATGATGGCTGCTTCTCAAGAGTTAGCTGCCTCTTGGCCTTGCAGGAGGGGAGCTCTGATTCTTAGCGTTGCCCTGCAAATCATGCAGAGGTGCTGAGGACTGTTCATGGTGGTGTAGCTACCATTTATTTGGGAGGGTGACAGGCCAAAATGAGCGTTCTGTGCCCTGGTGCTTGCAGTTTCCTTTGGCCGGTAAAACTGCAGGCTCACTCTGGGAAAGATAACTAAAAGGATGAGAATTCTTGTAGAAGTTGGAAGCTTTATAACTGGCTGGTCTCTAGGCTTTATGAGAGCATCTCCTGCCTACAAAACTGTGGTTTGTGTAATATTTTTGTCCCATCGGTAGCCATCAGGGCTGAAATAGGGGACAGATCTCAGAGGAGTTATGTCCTGCCACACCCAAGGTTCTCTTGAACATTCCTCAAATGCAGAGAAGGACTAGACATTTCATAAACTTGGTCTTTGCCATTCAGGCAGCGTCACAGGGTCTTTGTTCTTCCTAGTCTGTTGTGCTGTCCCTTCATACCTCTCAAGTTTTTCTTCAGAGATGCAAGACAAGCAGGGCTCTCTTATATGGGGTAGTCCTACACAGGAAACATAGGAAATGGCCGTAAAAGTACCTCACTCTTCAGATTGTGCCTTAAAACTCTTATTTTATCACATGATCAAAAAATCCCAGTAACACACATCCCTCCCTCCCCCAAACAGTTAGGCTATGGTTCGCTGAGAGCGTTGTTTGCCCTAAAACAAAGGTTTTGTTTCTTGTACTCATTTCTGGTTTTCTCTAGCCACCTCTTCTCTTGTCTTTAATTTTCACTGTAAACTCTTGGAAGAAACAAGTTTTTGCTTGTTTTCTTTTTTGTCTTTAGTGCCTTGCACAATGTGGTGTGTGTAGGGCTCATTGGCACGTCAACAACACGTCTCTTAACCCTTTGTGGTAGTAGATCTACTTGTGAATATACTCCATTTAGCCTTGTGGTTATATGCTTTCTCCAGATAATTTTATTTGCCTTCATCATGAATCACAAATGTTTATCTACATCTTTAGGAAAGATATTCTAATCAGAATTTCAGTTACGCAGATGCAAAACACTTTCATGTTGAAGGAATTGTCCTGTCTTCTGTACAATTCAAAATGAAGCTAAAATATTTTTCCAATTAATTTTGAATTAGCAGCTTTTTCCACTTCCTGTTAAGACCACTCCCCCCCGCCCCCATATAGGTGGGGATGTTTCCAATATATTTGTACCTGTGTATATATATATATCAAACATATTAGTTGTAACTATTAGCGGTGCTAAAAAAATCTACTTGTGGATGAAACTATAGTGGACTCACCTGAGTCGGATTTTAATGATCTAATAAACCAAGTACAATTTTCACCACGTCTGTAAAGCTGGAGCAGTAGCAAAAGTAGTGAAATTTTTTCCATTATGTTTAGAAGTGGTTTTACTAATTCAAGTTTGTTTAGTATAAAGTCACATACCTAGTCTGTATATTACTGTATAAAAGCATATTGTTAATTTCTCACTATTGATGTTCAGTATGATCTACATCTGGTAATGAAGTTTAAAAATTATTATTTTTTTCTCAGCAAATGTACCTGTTCAAAATTATTAAGGTCTAGCATTAAGTCAAGTGAAGTGAACTAAATGATGTCAGAATGGATATGGGTCCTCAAAGGTATCTTTAATGACCTAGGCATCGGCCTGAATATTAGGTTAGTAGAGAAATATCTGTGAGTTTATTAAAAAAAAGTAGAAGTAATAGCTACAAAGAAGTTGATTGTGTTCTTTGAGCTGATAAAATCTAAATTAGTTGATTATGTGAATTGTTGGGTTTTTTTTACCATGTTAGATAATTACATTTAAGATGTAATTAAATGTTTTTAAAATAGTTACTCAATTGCTATCCAACCTTAGATCAGCAAAATAAAATTCTAGGTGAAGACATGTATTAACTGAAAGCTGCAATCGCTTGGTCTTCTAAAGTGTTGTCTTTTTTTTCTCTTTTGCAGCATGGGTGAGCTCTCTTTCTATGGGAATGGTCTTCTTCTGTTCCCCAATAGTCAGCATATTCACAGACCTGTTTGGCTGTCGAAAAGTAGCTGTTATTGGAGCTGCAGTAGGGCTTGTTGGACTCCTTTCGAGTTCTTTTGTAAGGTAAAAATCTTAAATTTGTAACTTTCAAAGTATTTTATCAATTTTTTTGTGCTGTAATGTTGATCTAATCAATAGAAGGGGTAAACAATGCTACTTTATATTATCTGTAGAAAACTCATTTTATTTGGGTTTGGTTTTGTTTTTCAAGCTATGACTTGTGAGCTTTCAACTTAAAAAGTATTTTAAAAAATATGATGTTTATACATAAAAACAAGAGTCCCTATTTAACCACTACGTAAATATATCAACAGCAAGACTAGTGCTGTAAGATCAACAGCATTGTCCATGATAAACTTACATGTTTGCTTGATGTATATTGTATTTTAACAGGTGCATAAATAATGCTGCTGTCTTCCCTTCCTGTCTTTTCCCCTTAATTTTCTTTTGAAACAGTTTTAATGGTGATAAAAATACAGCAGGGCCTCCAGGAAGCTGTTAAAATTCTAGTGAAATTGGGTGTTTTCTTCTGTTCTTACTGGTCCAATTGCAAACATGAAGATAGAGGAAAACCTTTATATATTGACTCTACTTAAGGCTTATTTGTTTTGGGTTTTTATTTCTTCTAGTTTACAATTAACTTGTGTATTTCTTTTCATTTTCCCATTTGTATGTAACTTTTGCAGAGTAAATCATAAGAAATTCAAGAGTGACTGATTTGTTGGATGTACCCTGTAGAAGATGAGGAAACAGGAAATTTTCTTAGTTTAGCCAGTATCAGAAATTGGTTAGTGAAGGTAGGGTGTAAAAAGTAGCAGGAAAAGAATCGTTACCCCTGGTTCTCAGACTAATTTTTTCCCTCACCCTTAGCGGAATAAGTCTGGGAGCAATCAAGCTACACTCAGAAGAGCTTTCCACTTAGGTGCAAATGTATTTATACAGGCAAAAAGCTTGTGAAAATGTCTTTTCTGTGCTTGTGCTCTGAAGCAGGTGGATGTGAGCTGCTGTGATCTGAGTGGTTAATCCTGGTGCAAGTATTTGGCCTAATTCATTTTATTAAACAAACAAGCAACCCCCCCCCACTTCTTGCTATGTTTTAAGAAGCTTCTTACTAAATGTGAGGTAAAAACTAAAAGATGTCTTGGAAAAATCTGTCTTCATTTTTGCTTCCTAGTAGTATGTTGAGTGATGAATACTAAACAACCACCCTTGTCATTAGATAAAGATCATTCTTGTTTGTCTAATACCCAATGGAACAAGGGAGCAGAAGGGACATACAAGAGCAAGTTGTTTTGTAAAGGTTTTAAAAATATTTTAGCTTAACTAAACTTTGAAGAGCCCTTTGAGAGGTGAATTCGTGTAAGAGTACATGCCAGGTCCATGTACATACTTGGTGTTTCATTATGTTACTCACACTAAAATGATTTATGCCTGTGATGTTATCAGCTCAGTAAAGGATTGTAGTTCAGATACAGTGTTCTAGAAGTAAAATATTGTAAAGCAGACAAATGTTACTATGATCTACTGCTTTTGCATTGCACTAATTTCTTTATATACATTTTATGTCTTAGGAAATTGAGATGTGTTTATAACGCAGGACAATATTTTAACATGCGTGTTGTGCTGCAGATTCTAAATGAATTTACATATTGCGGCAAAAGTTCACTGACTTCACTATACGATGTTATGCCTCTCATTTTGTAACTTCTGGTTTTATTTTTCATGGTTGTTTTCCACTAACGAAGGTAATAAATCTTTTCCCCCTTATGTTGTTTCTGCTGGCTTATGCTGTGTATCATCAGTTTCAGAAATTGATAGTTTAATATAGAAAGTGACAATATTATGTTACACAAATAATTATTTGTCACTGTAATACACAAAACCAGAGTTCCTGAAGTCAGACCTTTCTTAGCCAAATAATATTTTCTGCGAAGTTTTTTAATTGCATAGGAAGCTTTTGGAATCTATTTTCGTACAGAGGGGTGCTGGCAGGTTGCATCCTGTGTTGAAAAGCACTTCATAAAGAATTAATGTTCCTTAAAATAAATTTAAAAGTTAAAAAATAACTGTTTTCCAGAAGTGCTTTAATAACAAGTGTTAACTTATACAGTAGGAGGTTCATTGTAAATATAACATTAAAATAATTATAGAAACTCTCATGTGCCACCTCAGAAAACTCATAAAAATTTATTGCACCCTGCCTCCATCTAAACGTTAAAAATGTTTTCTTTCACTAATACCACAGAACTAATTTAATTATACTGATGCTGTTACTTAATACTTTTAACGTTTCTTGCACAAGTACTTTTTATCGATGTCACATTTTTGTGATCAATTACAATGACTCTGCTTAGTTTTACTGTAGAGTAAATGTTAATAATGGTGAACTTCATGATGAAGATCCACCTTACTATGAGATGAGATGTTTCATTCCTTATTAACTATTTTTAGTTATTTCTTAGGATATTCAAGATACGTATCAAAACACTGAATTTAAAATATTTATTCAAACAGACACTATTTGTCTAAAAATTAATATCTAAAGAATCTAATTTATTAATATATTATATTAATAAATTGTCAGTATTAAAATATTTTTCAGTATTAATGATGTTTGCCACATTTGTTATTTTATTTTCAGAATAAACTGTTTACTTGCTTTTTCTGCGTTTATGAGGAAAGTTCAGTATTAAGTTTGAACTGCTAGCACAGTGAAGAAATGTGTAAATCAAAACAGTACCATTTTCTTTGGGAAAAAAAAATCCAAAATCCCAGCAATGGCTGAACTTAATTTGGCTAATTTGCCCTGACAGTGATTTTTAAAACTCTTTTTAGCCACACTATTTGATGCAATTACAATTGAATGTAATTTTTCTTTTTTTAGCTGTTCAATGAATTCTATGACATTCTTCAGTGGAAAGAGAGCAGTTACTGAATTAAGCTGATTCGGTGCTGTTCAACTATAACTATACACAAACTCTTATTTACAATAGCGAGTTAAGCTGATTGTGAAACTGTTTTGCTGTCACTTCCAAGTTAATGAGCATCCACTGCCTTACAAAACACTAACGATGTGTTCTTTTCTTTTGGTACAGCACAATTGAACCTCTTTATTTCACCTACGGGATCGTGTTTGCCTGTGGCTGCTCGTTTGCCTACCAGCCGTCCCTGGTCATTCTCGGGCACTATTTCAAGAAGCGCCTTGGACTCGTGAATGGCATTGTCACGGCCGGCAGCAGCTTGTTCACAGTGTCCCTGCCTTTCCTCCTGAGGGTCCTGATCGACTCTGTGGACCTGTACAACACCTTGCGGGTCCTCTGCATCCTCATGTTTGTTCTGTTCCTGGCCGGATTTACGTACAAACCTCTTGTTCCCAATGCCAAAGACAAGGAGGGAGGAAAGAAGGGAAAATTCAAATTACCTCCTGCAAAAAAGATTTGCAATTTCTCCGTTTTCAAAGTTCTCAGTTACCGAATCTGGGCTTTTGGGATCCCAGCTGCACTTTTTGGATACTTTGTGCCTTATGTTCACTTGGTAAGTGCACGTTTCTTTCTATGTGTGATGTAGTTGAAACTGCAAATAGCCTGCCTTTGTGTTATTGATTTAGAGAGCAGTTGGTGATATGAAGCCAGATTTAAAGTGCAAGTTGTGCTGGGGGAGAGACAAAATTAATTTGGATATTGCCTTACAAAAAGAGTGATTTAATCAGAGGTATTAGTTAAGCCAGTTAAAATTCTTTATTCTTTTCTCTCAGTGCAAGGTTTAAAATGCTTTAACCATGAAAAGAGATTTGAAAAGTATTCTATTTCAAAAAGAATTCTTTGTTTTGAGGAACTCAGCTGCATGTATTGCCAATGACACTTGTGTGTTTTAGAGGAACTGTGAAAGGAATAAATAACGGGAAACATGTTAAAAGTGTAATTATTTTCCTTTATACTGAGGTATGTTCAAGTGTCAATTTTTAGGATCTGTTGTATTCATCCTTTTTCAGGTTTATTAAAAGCAAAATAGCTGTTTTTTTTGTCTCTCGAACTTCAGCCCTATAGTTTACTAGCATAGTATTAATATAGCTGCTCCTCTTGCCCTGTCCTGTGGGAGTCCACCCTGTCCCGGGCAACCCCACAATGTGTAAAATGTCCTCTTTTCCAACCCGCCTTGCTGAAGAGTCAGTCTGGAGTCTCTGGCTGTTGTTCTTCAAGGTTGTTTATTATTATCTTATCTAATACAGTTTCTTTCTGCCCTGCAGCAAGCTTGCCCAGCAAGGGAGTTCAAGGAACTCTGCCCACCCCCAAGCCCAAGCTGTCCTTTTTTACTATCAACTACGTATTTAATGTTTACCATTAATTTCCAATCTGTGACCCTTACATTACATTGTCCAGTTCTCTGACAAACCAATCCAGAGATGCCACCCTGGCTTAAAGATGGGTGGAAAGAAGAAGAAATAACATGCCATGTGTAAAAAGTCTCTATCTTGACTCCCAGACCCCCCTGTACAGAATATCAAACCCCCCTGTACAAAGCTCAAAACTTCCTCTTTTACTCTATAATTACTGCTGTTTTACTATTTAAACTCTGGTGACTTGTAGTCCTTCATAGGAAGTTGGTAGTTTGTCCCCTGGATTAAAATCAAAGCCACAGGCATTCTTAGCTGCAAGCAAGGGTCTCTGACCATCCTGCCAGGGCTAAAAAGCCTCCTGACCAGGGCCCAGGTCATTCTGGAATGTCATAGGAACCCCCTGGGTTCCGACACTGTCCCTCCCAGCTGCTAGGTGAACTGTGTTTTACTGCTGTCTACAGCAGCTGACAGAGCTTCAGCTTCTGGTGATGGGGAAGATGTCAATTAGCCATTTCCTGTACGTGTACTAGAATTGTTCCCCTACGTTTTTTTCCTGTAGTAGACTCCTAAACCAAGAAATTTAGGTGTAACTGGGAGATGCATGCATTTGTATTGCACAATGCACTGCTTAGAGGTGAACTATTCTTGGACAGCTTGCTGGTGGTGCTCTCTAAACTGAAGTGATGTAAACTAAAAGGCATAAAAGGGAAAGGTGAGTAAAAAGCCACAATCTCCACTGAAATGCTGCTTTGAGACCATTACACATCCTCATGTTAAAAGCATTTGATAGAGCATGGGCTAGTAGAACTCTGTATGAAAACAGAAGGGTCATTTTAATATTCATTATTCACCTGTGATGGAACAGTGAGAGTAATGATAACAAATACTTTTACTTCTGCCAAAAAAAAGTCTTAAATACCTTAAAAGCCATTTTGTTTGTGATATAGCGAGTGATTGTCACTGCCTTCTGGTAATTGGTTAGATTACTGACTCTGCATCAGATATTTATTTTTAAAATTGCCTTTGAGTGGGGGCTAGTGTGTTTTTGAGCAGCTGTAAACTGACATTTATTAATGGTTAGTTCTTGTTAACTTAGTTTTTAATCATGTATATCTTATTGTATAACACTTCAAATTAACCTATTTCAAAGGACTATAAAATCCAGATGACATGCTATTTCCCCATAAGCTTTGTAGAGATGCTTTAAAGTAAAACTAATTTCAGAAGAGTAGGAGTCAAGTGTTCTAGATTAAGGTGTTGGATAGGTCATAAATGATTCTTAACCCTTGCAGAGAACTGGAGAATAAGGCTATACAAGAGGCACAAGGAACTTCTAAAATATGTTTATTGAACAAAAAGTTTGTGATTTTAAGATGCTTGTATTACTGCTTCCTGTTTATAAATCAGACTAAAGCAGCTACTTGGCTTGTAGAGTACAAAGCCTCTTAAATTATACTATACTATATAATATTATCAAAACATAATTTTTCTTTTTATAGGATGCTCTCACTCCTGTGGAGTCCTTTCCCCCCATCGGTTTGGCACAAATTCTGCTTATGAAATAAGACTGTAGTATAGGAAAACCATTTGCTTGAGGCTGTTTCTAATACAGTGTTTGATAACACTATAAAACTTTTTCCAGTGTACTGTTAGAATCTAATATTTTAAAGATTACCTCAAAATTATATGAAGATGCTATTTTTTCTCAGTTTCAGGGAAAACATAGTGCTTAAGTATTTATAACATGAGATCTTCAATGGTAGACACATGCTTTGTATGCCCCCTTTGGAGGGGAAGCTTCAGCTCTTAGTAAAACTTAGACTGAATAGTTATAGTCAAAACCCTTTCCTGAAACTCACACGTTTTCATTTTAATTTAAGTAAAATTGAGTATGTAGATACAAGTAAAGTTCCTGTGGATCTGGGTTTGAGAAAGTGAATAAATCAGTGTTTATGAAGGCACAGCATGGATTGTGCCCTTCAACACAGATACTTCAGCTCAAGTAGATAGCTTTTTGATGTTTTTTATCCCAGTTTTGTCTGCTTTTGATAAAAAAGCCACACTTTGTGTGCTTCTAGAAGTACATAGAAGTATGTACTAACAAATAAGTCAAAGGCTATAAGAAAAAATAAGGTTTTTCACTGGTACATATTTCCAAACCAGAGAATATATTCCTCAGTTTTTGAAAATGGAAGTTATACTGTTTCATTGCTTATTGTATTTTTAAAGCTGTAGTAATATAGGGAAAGGGAGATGATCCTTAGAGAAGTGACAGCTTTTATGTTAAAACTCTTGAATTTTTCCCAGTGTTAGGAGTGGCTGACAGCAGCCAGACTGCTAGGCAGGGAGGCTGGTTACCAGTGCCCTAAGGAATAAATACTTAGACAGTGAATGTCACACCCTCTGACCTGGTACCTATGCTCATCAAGTCCCATTTTTCTCACCTGGAAAGAGAGCTTCTGCCAGAAGGGCAGCTTTTGACCACGTGATGGAGCACAGGTGGCACAGCCCCTGCCGGCTGGGGTCCTTGTGTGTCACCACTCGGCCCATGGCAGCTGGGCGCTGGGTGTGCTGGAGTCACTGTCTGCCAGCCTGGCACTGCTCAGGGGCTCCTGAGGTCCCAGCCAGGGTCTGTGTGCTTCTGTGCCGTCACCAGTCTCTGCTCGTGCCTCTTGCGTTTTCTGAAGCCTGTTGGAACAACACCTGCTGTGACCCCTGTAGTAAAAAAAAAGTAAAAACTTTTTTGGGTTTTGAAGTAACAGAATTAGCCAAGTCTTTGCCATTTAACTCTCTGCACTGTATTTGCTACGTGGAGTAAGAGTAAAGAAACCGAAGAAACAACCTGTTCATTAAGTAGGCTCTAATTAAAATTAAATGTACTTACAATCTGATTATATGGCATGCCAGATAGGAACTGGCAACTCTTGCCAGCTCCTTGACATGAATCCTGACTGGTAGTTATCAGGCATCAGATTCCTTTTGGCTCTTGTAGGGGAGAACCAAAAGGGAGAGCTTTTCTTATCCCAGTTTAATTGGTGTCAAATTCCATTAATAGGTGTTACATTACGTGTAACTTGGGAATTGGGTTGAGATAAAAACTATAAATAAGTTTTGACTTCAGTTCATTATATACTTCCAGAATTGATTAAGATCATTGAAGAACAAACTGACAAGTCATAAGCTTACTAAAGCCAATGGTTGTTATTCCTCTCAAATTAAAAATCAGTCCAAACTAGTGATTGAGATTTTTTTTTTACTTGGTCTATTTTGGTTTAAATTGTGAATTCATGGCAGCAATCTGTGGAATTAGTGGAGAATGATCTATCTGAGTGTTTTTAGGTCTATCTCACAAGGAAATAAAAGTATATTTGAAAGAAAGCATACCTAGTCTCTGTGCCACTTGTCCAGTACTTGTTTCAATAATAAATAGAGAGCTTCTCTTTTTCAGCAGCCTCATGTTAAGGGTAGTGTTGTTCTCTTACCCTTAAAAAAAATATTTACTCAATCAGGATCATGGATCCTTAATTCTTAGGAGCTTGTTAGGTAATTTCTGGTAAAATTTGATACACACGAGGTCACACGCTCGGTAGCTTACAAGATGTGGTTGCTTTTTGAGCTTTATTTAGCTGGGTGAAAAGAAATACTGCTTTAAAATGGATGTTGTCACTGCCTGGTCTTCTCTAAGCAGTCACTAAAGTTGTTACCAGGTTTCAGTGTGAATTAAGGAAAATACTAATTATGACATACTTACAAAAAGGGGCCCAGTATTATTTTGATGTAGCAATATTCAGCCACTATGAATAATACTGCTAGGACTGATATCACCTTAATACTTTCGGTCCAGTGTTTCAGTCCTGTAGTAATTTGTCTTGGGGTGTTTACAAGTATGGTTTGATTTAGCAGTTGCTTTTATTAAATGCCTCTTGCTAATGATAGGTCCTGCCTTATTTATAGTATTTGACACCTTGCAGGATGAAAAACTGAATTTAACAACCAAGTAATTGGAAAAAATAGTGCACATATTTATTATGTTTTCTGCTTTTAAAAAAGTGACTGGATGGTAGATAATGCAATAAAAATGTCTTGATAAAGCTTACTTTTGTAAGTTTAAATATTTATCATGAAGAAAATGCTCCTAAAGAATGACTAGAAATGTTTGAAAATTAGGCTTATGGCTTAAATATGGCTGCAGGCTTGTATGCAAAGCTACCCATTAATTAATATGTAGTGTGAAAGTTACCATGACACTAACTGTCCTCTTAAAACTTCAGAGTAGCTCAGGAAAAATATTTCAGTATTTTTCACCTTGCTTTGCTGCCTATTTCTTAATTTGCTGTGTAACCCTGACTTTTCCTTTTGATGTTTATCCATGCTCATATTTCACAATGGGTACATGCTTGCATATGTAGAGGTTTTTGGTTAGCAGTAACTATGTGGAGTGTTCTGTTTGCTTCAGGTTTAAGAGATGAAAAAATGGTTTGTGTCTGACCATTTTTCCAACAACTTTCTTAGAAAAATCTGTCTTGGTAAGCAAAAAAAGTACTTGATTTAGTGTCCTCCATAGATAGATGCTGAAGATTAAATGCCTCATTGCTTCTCTGAAATCTGCTTGTGCCAGGAATAGGCTCATCTATTCCAGAGAACAGGGAAGTGAGATTGCAGACTTAATGCTTAAAGGGGAAAAAAAAGGTAGCTACTTCTGCTGAGAAACAAAGCATCACCTTGGACTCTGCTCTAAGGTTCTTGGAAAAGAAAATGGATCTCAGAATGAAAAATAAAGATTCTTCCAACCAATTTTATTCATGGGAGAGTCGTGAAGCTGGTTAGAGTTGCTGTAGAGTACATGTTAGTGAAAAGAACTTTTTCATACATATAAATAAACTCATTTTCTTGGCTGCATCACAAAATCAGACAACCTGGATAAATATTAGTCTGTCCTCTGGGTGGCTGTGTCTGTCTCCAGATCTTGTGTTTGTCACTTTGAAGTTGCTGAGTCTAGTGCTATGGCCCACACAGTCCGTCCTTGGACAAAAACATAGTGCTCTCTGCTGGTCTATGCTTCCTATCTTTTGCTGGAACATCCATTTTGTTTTTGTTCCTGCTCTTTAGATAAGAAAAGTAGTCTTTTTCACTTTAGAAACATCATGATTAACAGGAGGACTTGCTGATCTGGACTGGAGCCGATGCAGACTTTTTTTGCCAGTTTTGATTTCTCTGCCCCCCCCCCCCAGCCTTCTGATCTGTAGTGTAAGTTCTATGACGTTTGTGTGATTTAACTGTTCTGCTTTATTGCCTTGGAATATCTTTTTAAATCAAGCCTTGAGGATGACTTGGCATTCAGCTCTGTTCTTTATGAGCCACCTATTTTGGCTTGTCTCTGCCCATTTCTCGCTCTCTATCAGTGATATGCCTTGTTTTTGTTAATTAGAGATCAGATTCTGCTGTGCAAATTCATTGTGTTTGAACCTTTGCTCCCTAAAATATGTGCCAATAAAAACTGTTGTCTTGTGCAATCAGCTTGGAGAAATGAAGAGCCAAGTTCTTATGAGATCCTCTGTAGCTACAGCTTTCATAGGAACTTGTCTGAAATTCTGGCTACATAATTTGAAAGCTGTATTTATTTCCATTTACTCTGGAAGTTTCTGAAACTTATTCAGGACAAAATAGTCCATCTATTCTGCCTATTAAGAAAAATTGCATTTTCCACTTCTAAACTGCACCCTCCCTAGGCAAAGGCTTTGGGTCATTAGGAAGAATTATACTGGAAAAATATAAAGGAGATATAGAAACAACCTAAGATTCTTCAGGCAGATCTGAGCTGCTGTATTGAGAAAAGCTGTGATAGGATGAATCTCACAGCAGTGTTTGATGTTCTGCCCAACAAGATCCTAATCGTTATCCATAACATTTCCTGCAACTATTTCTGTAACTCTTCAAGCCTCTCCTGAGGGGAGAACACACTGATATTGTGTTCCCTAAATCTTGTTAGATGTGACATCTCTAAATTACATCTCCTAATATGACAAATGAATGTTTTAGCTTCTGCTCGTGTCCACAAACAGTGGCAGTGGCTCCATGTTGTCTGCAGTGGGAAACTTGCCCAAGGAGCCATAGTAGAAAGGATTTACCTTGTGGTATGTGAAGCCATTCAGGTTTTGCATTGTGTGTAAAGTCCTAATCCTACACTTCTCTCCTCCCTTGAATTCTTATGTCCCTGGATTCCACAGTGGAGCCAAATGCAAGCACAGAGATAAATGTTCCCCTCTGTGTCTGAGGGCAGAGCATGGTGAAGAATCTGGTGTATACTCCAAGGACTAGTAATCAAAAATCTCTAAACTCTAATGTACAAAGTTTGCATATCCACAGTAAACTGCATACACATAACACATTGTAAAGCAGTAACACAACAGCTCTTGTAAGGTAAGTACTGTCTGTTTTGTGAACCACCTATATTATGTCATGTAAAATAATGCTGAATATCCAATGGGTGTGTCTGGATATTTTTTATTCAAACTGGAAAAAAAGCAGCCTCCATCACTCCATTCACTTGCTTTTATGGGCTGCTGTTCAAGAAACTTCTTCATTTCTTCATATCTCCTTTATGAGTGATTTGTCTGAAGTCTACCATGTCTTCTCTTTATTTCCCAGAATCTGCTGTTAGTCTTGTAATGGTAGGAAAGTATCTTTTAAATTATGTCCAGTACTAACTGTAACTGTGTGTCAAACAGATTTCCCTATGCTGTAGGTATTCTAAAAAAGCTAAAACTAGGTATAGCTGTCAATTTTAGCACTATTACCTTTCTCATCCACTTAATCTATTGTATTTCTTTCTCCAATGGATAACTAACACTGGTTTTGTGAAGATCTGATGTAATTACTAAGCAGATATCTCTGGGACCCAAAATCTTCAGTGGCTCCCCAATGCTTTACTTGCTTTTCTAATCTTTGCATTTATCTCCCTTCAGATCTCAACATCTGCTGCAGTTTGACTGCCCAGGTTAGTGAAATTTTCCCCCTTTATCCCACTTCTATTTTCCCATTTCTGTCATTATCCTGTGCACCAGTTTCTTTTCCAGTATTCCTTAATGTTGCCCCAGAAATATTAATTCTTGGTTAGATTGTCTAGTTTGGACACTGGGGATGGTGGTGGGAAAAGAAATAAATAATTTTCTACTTTTACTTGTAATTTCTATTGAAAGCATGTTTTTAGATATGTTTTTCAAGTAAGTACTGAAGACAAATAATCTGGGTACAGAAAAAAATAAAACAAAGGTTTTCTGGTTTTTTTTAGAAGTAAAAGTAAATGAAATTTGAAAAACCAAACAAACATTAGGTAGCAGGCATGCTCAGGTGCAAACTGTGGTGACCCTGAAGGACAAGAGCAAAGCACTCTTTTTCAGATCTGTGCAATAATGGCAAATTGAAAGGTCTGAGTTTCATTTTGATTTCCTTTCTATCTGTCTCTAACAGCACGCTGCTTCATGTACTCTGGCATAGTACAAACTATTCTGATAGCAAATGGAGTGTAGAGTTCAAAGGCAGAGTAAATTGAAAAGTGTGTTATCCTTTTTTTTTTTTTTTTTTTTTTTTTTTTTTTTTTTTTTTTTTTTTTTTTTTTTTTTTAGTTTTAATGCTGTTTTAATGGTAAACTCAAAGTCCTGTCTTTGGATGCTTGAAACATCTTGACTTGATCTGAACTCTTCAAGCTCTTCATGTGCCCAGAAGCCTGAGATCACAGCTGGTTTTGCCCTGCTGTCTTCATACAAGGAAACAAAAACTCACTGCCAAATTCCTTCACTCACATACAGACATACAGACTACCTTTTGTGTCCAGTTCCTGCTCCAGGAAGAGCTGTATGGAAAACCTCTTTGCTTTTTAAGTCCTGTTCAGATTTGTGAATATCTCACCATGTGTTTTGAATCTTCTGTTGAGGAGATCTGAGAACCTAGCTCTTTCCCTTTGATTGTAGTAATTGTCAAACTCTAGGCTATTTTTCAGGTTCTTTCCTGATGATTGAGTTAAACTTTTTATTACTACTGAGTGGAATATTTCCTAGAAAAGGGAGAAGTGGTTTTGGATTGTTCCAGGCAGGGGAAAAAAAGAAAAGGGAATATAAATGACTGTATTCTGAGTAAAACTCCAAAATTTGCCCCTAAATGGGGAGAAAATGCCAAAGTTTCATCCCTATCTGAGGGCTGTGTCCCTGTTTTTCCCTCTTTTCTCCTAATTTTTCCCTCTTTTCCCTGATTTTACCTCTTTCTATCCTCAATTTTGCCTCTTTTACCCTCAGTTTGCCTCTTCCCCCTAATTCCCCTCCCTTTCCCAGATTTTCCTGGTTTTTTTCCTTTTTTTAAGGAAAAACACTGCCAACCCCACCCCTCCGTGACACCCTCCCCATTTCTGTGATTGATTTATTTATCTTTTTTTGAGGGGGGGGAATAAACCCTTAAATTTCCTTTCTTTTGGAAAAATGCTCTTAATTCCCCCCAAAAAGAGAGAACATCAGGAATTTGGGGTTTTCCACAGGAAAAAATCTGCCTATTTGCCAAATTTTGGCTTTTTATTAAAAACCGATCCTTGACTCTATAAGGAGAAGAGACTATCATTGTCATCTTTTCCTTAGGATTTGAATGAAAATTTGACTGCTTGATTGAATTTCTCAAGGCCCTGATGCTGTAGATACTTGGCAGTATTTAGAATTATTGAATTGAGACAATTGAGAGCTTTCTTCTTTTTCCCAGTAGAATGAGTCAGGTGTTTCACTGGGGTTTATGAAACCTGAGGGGGATTATGGCCATGTCCACAAGTAAATCTCTAATACTGAAGTGCTCTGGGTGCCCTGGGAATTCTGTGGTGGTTGAACAGAGGTTTGAGAATCTGCTTAGATTTTTCTTGCCTGGGTGGTGTGGTTTAAGGAATCTAGTTTTGAGAGATGTGATAAAAGTAGCACAGATGCTGTGGTTGAGCAAGGATGTCAACCTCTCTTGGGACACGACAGTAGCATTGTACAGTATTTGTACAGGATATCCTAATCCATTGCTTTAATATTCCGTAATTTCTCAATTGTAGCATATCATACAATGTGCTCTGTTTTAGTTACATAAGTTGTAAACTGACAACATTTTATCACATTAGTAAATGCCACAAGGATTTGAAAAGAATGACTTAAGTTTTTGCAAGAGTAATCTAAGTGGTAATGTCAGGAAAATGGTTCCTTCAGTCAGAGGTTTCCTTTTAATCAAGTGTGCAGCAGAGTTTTGCCAACCTAGAACTAAATTAGGAGTTTAAGTTGTCACACTCAGTAAGGATGTATCTGTGACTATTCTAAGACATCCAACAAATCACCTTGGGAATCATAGGAAATAAGACTTGGACGTATGCTGGTACTTTATCCAATTTACTCAGGTTCTTTTTGAGTGCCAACTTACTTTGGTACGTGACATTTTAAAATAATTATTTTTAAATATCTTTATTCATAAGTCATGCTCACCAAATTTGTTTGTTACAAAGTCTTTCTTTTGGATTCTGTGCACATGGTCCATGTTATAATGAATAATGAACAAAACAGAGCATAAAAACATCAGCTGAGGTATTACTGTTACTGAGCAGTATGTAAAGGTATGTCATGTCCTGAATTGATGTATTTTATTATTCTGGTATTAGATATGTATTCTAAACTGGCTCATAAGAATATGTGGGAGAATTCCTAAATGCTGGCCAAAGTCAAGGTTTGTTACATCTGCCCTTCCCTCTGTAGGCAAGGTTTGCTACTTACCCTGTAATAGAGAGCAATTAGGTTTGTTTGGTTGATTTCCTTTTTTCCCCTATAAATTTGTGTTGCTCCTTAGTTTGTGAAGTTACCAGTTAGATGTTTAAAAATAGTTCTGCTGTTGTTCTGGAAATTCAGATTAATGAGATTGTCTCTCTAGGATGTCCTAATAGTAGCTGATTTTGGAAATAGATGAGTTTTGAGAGTAAAACAGGCCCTGGAAACACTGTTTTAGGCCACAAGAAAGAGATAGAGCTGAGACAGTAAAATATGGATTGCAGTCACAAATAGGAATAATCTCAAATAATGTTTTAAAAGGATAAGTTTTATCCAACAATTTAACTCTCATCCCTTGTGTACATAACATTTCAGTTCTTGTGGATCTCTGACTTTATTCTGCATCCTTGTGCTCAGTCACTGTGAGCTTCCAAAGATGCGTGTGTGCCTTATCTGTCTTGCTCTTGCTGCCCAAGCCACACCAAGCCATTGGTTTCCTTCACATGTTCTTCAGCTAACAGCTTTGAGATTAAAAAAAAAAAAAAAGTTATTATTATTGGCATATGGCTTCAGAATTAGCTATTTTCTGGGAAAAAAACCCAACAACTCAAAAATTATTTTGTCTGTCTAATTGTCAGCCTGGAGCCTCTTTGAATTTCTCGGGGGGGTTATGTCAATAGGCCTAACAGTTAACCTGTTAAGTGTTGTGTTCAGTTTTATTGAAGAAATTCAGATTGATTGTTCTGAATCTTCATGATGTGTGAATTCTTCCCTTTAATCTGCTTTGCTCAGTGGAATAAGTGAAAATTACCCTACTGGTGTGTAGTGAATCACCTTGTTTATTTAATTTTTTTTTGTTCTTTACGCAGTTTAAATTGACAAGAGATAAAAAAGAGGTATTACCACTGTTGGAGCAAGTGTGTAAGCAGGAATTATTTGAAGATATGTATGTGCATATTTGTTATGTTAAGACACTTGGATATAGTTAATATTTCATAGAAATTCTTAGGATAGTAACACTCCCTTAAAAATTGATCTATTTCTGTCTCTTAAAATGAAGAGCTCTCTGGCAACCAAGTTTCTTTTTCTGTTTCTCACCCTCCTTGCCCCCCATTTTTGTGGTGAGTCCATATGTTGGAGAATAAACAGAGACTTATCCAGAGCTACTTTATGCTCTGCTTTTTAGCACTTTCTGAAGCTTCCAATCATCCAGGACAGCTCACTGCAAAGAAAGAGATCACTCCTGGCTGCAGTGTTGATCCAGCTGATGGGATGGCTTGGGTGCCACCTGGACTTGGTGGAGCTACTTCTCTCTGGCCCTGAGATAACAAAATTGCATAGCAAGTGAGGAAGTTACGCATTGTCTGTTCTTGCAGACCTCCTTGAAAATGGATTTGGGGGTTTCAGGGCTCTTTGGTCCCGATTCCACTCTGCAATCCATACTGGCCTCTTGACCTCATTCCTGTGCTCACACTGTTCTGTTACACTTATCTCCAGGAGCCAGAACAAGGACGTTTGTCCTGGAAATGTGCTGCCCTACCTTTGTATGGCCCCCTTCTCCAGCCACACGCTGTTCTTTTTTCACAGAATGTTGCTGCCAACAGTCCTTGGCTCTTATTACCAACAATCCTTGGTTGGCTCCACAGCTATCTGGCTATCAGTGTTTGAGACATGCATGAGTCTCCTTATCTTCTAGGCTGCTACACCCCCTCAGCTCTTTCAGGAAACTTAATTTGGAGCAGTTAATATTTCTGGTAAATGAATGGTACCAGCAGTACTGTCTATGCATTTACTTTTATCCTTATGCTTGTCTTCAATGAAAGTGTTGGACAGCAGGACTTGCACCAGTAATTGAAGAAAATGGTGGTTTTAATGCTCTCAGAGTTTCCTGTGTTATATGTTGCTGTTGGACATCTCTTTTGGTCAGAGAGACTATTGCATTTAGCGTTCTAAAGCTTTGCTTGACTGGGAATCCCCAAAATGGAATATACATGGGAAGAATGTGGTTGACAGAATTATTTCTTACTAGTTCATAACCACTTCTTTTAGATTCAGGTTCTTTGTGTTTGGAAAAAAAGGAGCTATGGCTTTGCTCAGATTGATGTCTTTGATTCACTGTGTGAATATAGCTGAAATGTGTGTGCAGTGAAGGGAAGGTCTTGGCAAAACCTGGGTCTGGGTTGGTTGGAGAGAGGTCAGCCAAAACCGTGTATCAGGAAGCATTCCAGACTCTACCAAGTAGCTGATATTTCTTTCTTCTAGTCTCATTCTAACAGTGATGAGAATTTGGATAACAAGATCTGTGTGTGTCACCCTGATAGTAGAGAGCACAAGTATAAAGGAGAATGCTGATGCCAGGGATACATTCAGTCCTGGTCTCCACTGTCTGTATCTTTATTTGGAAAGTGGATTGTACAAGGATAAATTATATTTTTAAATCACGAAGAAGCTGTGCAACCCTGGACTGTAATTTTGCCTGAGCTAACCAGTCTCTTCTACATTTGGAAAAATCAGACCTGCAATTCAGCATGCACACAGCCCTGAGTGAAGAAGCCGCTACATTACTGAGAAAGGCACCATACACAGTGAAAGGCTTTGGCCTTTGTGTGGCTGGGTCCCCATTTGGCTGCTGTAGACAATGCCTGAAGAGTCAAATAATTACAACCTGTATAGTTCTGCAGTGAGGAGGGTGTTAATGCCTCAGAATGTTCACAAGCAATTACTGGGATTTTTCATGTAATTCTAACAGCTAAAAAGCTGTGGAATTCCGAATCTTGTTTGAGCTACTTCAGGAATATATCTAACCTAGAGCTACACTTAAAGTACTGAATTAGTCCTGAATCACTGTATTTTCAGACAGTTAATGCTGCTGCTGCTTACAGCTTACTTAGTGACTGTGTCACTCAAGAGTCAATGTGCTCTTTGAGACTTGACATCAGCTCTGAAGGATCAGGCCAGATTGCTCAGAGCTTTATGCACTTGATCCTGAAAAACCTCTAAGGAAGGAGACTGAAAATGCTCTCTGTACAGCCTGTGCCACTGCCTTCCTGAGGGAAAAAATTCTGTTTATATCTAGTTGGAAGCTTTCTTTAAGGTTATGGTGTGCTTAAGAGTAGTGGAAGTAAAAAACCAAACAAACAAAAACCCCAAACCAACAACTACTTTAGATATTTTAAATTTGGGGTAGGCAGTGGTTATTTTCTTGCTTAAGGAATTAATTGGATCAGTATTTTCCCTCCTTGATGGAAGAGCGGCAGCGTTTCACCCCCTGTGCTGCTTTAAGAAATCCAGTTACTCAGTAGCAGGGTTAATAGTTATCTAGATATAGAGCTTTATCTTGCCTCTTGAAAAGCCTTTAGGGAGTGGATGGATCAGGCCAGCTAAGTAAACAATCTAGAGGCTGCAGAAACCTGGAATTGGAACAGGTGACAAAAATTGCAAAGAACACCTTGGCTTCTCTCATCAGCTGGACCAGCAGGTGTTGACAGGCACATAAAGGTAGGGGTGGGAAAACTGTCAGCTTTTCCTTTTCTCACCTTTGGCAGAAAGGGAATAAGTAGAACAGCTTATCTTTTATGTTTAAATGTAATTTCAGATGAAAAATTCCATCAGATTCTGTTCCCAAATGTGTCTTACAAAGCAAAGGAAAAAAACAGAGCAAGAACCTGTCTTCAATTGAAGTTAGAAGTTTTTCTTCAAAACTAGAATAAACCTCCTTGTGTTCTTTTTATTTCCTACAAAATCAAGAACATTGGACAAATTAATATTAGATTTAATAGGCTTTTTGTGACGCAAAAAACCCCCAACAAATTTTATACTTCAGAAAATTGCTCTTACTCACCAACTCCTATTTTCTTGTTGGAAAAAAAGGCTCTTCTTGTGTAGTAACATTCTGGCCAGGAAAGAATTGAGACTATTTTGCTCCAGAAGTATTTACTAAAATGTAATATTTTCATTTTATAGATAAGAAATTAAGGGTTCTCTGGTTTGAAGTGATATCAGTCTGTGGTTACCTTGTCCTTCAAGTGTTCTTACTATGTCTTTACTTAAAATTAGTTTCTTCTCTTTTCTCTTTCACATCTCTGAATTTTCATGTGTTTTTACTTGTTTTACTTCTCTTGTTTGGAACTACTTATGAGCATGGAGATTGCAGGACTGTGCAAGCGATTTCTGCGTCTTCTAGTTTTGGCATATTTGGTATTGCCAAGCATGTTCCACAAAGCAATGGTGCAAAAAAACATCTTGTGGGTAATTTTATGGTCTTTGGGGATGATTAAAAAAAAAAAAAAAAAAACCAAAAACACATCAAAACCAACGAACACAAGACGCTGTGTAAGTAGAGAGAAGATAAAAAATTCCAAATCCATCGAGCCAGTCTGGTGATATATATATATATCACTTTTTTTTTTTACTTACCATGACTTGGAAAGTCAGAATTAACTGACACTGGTAGTTCATCTTGTTGTGGTTGATGGTTCTTCAGGCTGAAGTGGCTAATAAATCATTTTTCCAGTCTGTCCTGTTCATTGCTGCTGAAGCTGCTCCCTCTCGTGGGAATGCTTGCTGTTGTGGTTGCAGCTGACTTCTGTCCCTCTTCCTCCTTGCCCCTGGACATCATGGATGTTGGGATGAGATGTTCTAGAGGGACTCTCCTACTTGCACTGTCTGGTCTCCAGCTCTCTGCTTCTTGCTCCTGAGCTCCCTGAGTTACGTTGCAAGCTTGGTAGCCCCTGTGGCTTCTGTGTTATTTTGAATCTATCACTAGTAAATTGAGAGTGATATGAGAGAATGCTCCTAAGTTGGTTTTTGTTTGGTTGGTTGTTTTTTTTCTATTAGACAGAGCCTTCTTGTTTTCCTGAATTAATTTCATTAATTGTGAATAAAGCAACAACACATTTCAGATTGTTTTTATCGTGTTGCACTAGATCCTGCATTTCAAAATCCATAAAATCACAGTATTTTAGATGACCATTTGTAGCTGAGTTTGTAAGTCTGAGATTGACAGATTATTTCTATTTGACAAAAGTTTTCCAAAGTCTATCTTTTTAGTTCTAAAGCAAATTTATTTTCTCTTTTTAAACAGATGAATCATGTAAAAGACAGATTTGGTAACAGCGTGCCAGAAGAAGTGCTTCTGCTATGTCTGGGCATTACTTCAGGAGTTGGTAGATTGATCTTTGGCAGAGTTGCAGATTATATTCCTGGTGCAAAAAAAATTTACTTACAGGTATGCCTTTATTGTTTCTATATTTGTTCCAAACTGTGTTTTCCAAAGGATTTGGTTTCAGATATTATTAATAAGTGAGCAGGATTAATTGATTAGAGATTCAAATTTGAGAACTTTAAAGACTCTAGGAAACTCAGTGTATGGGCTTTGATACTAGGAGCTTTGGTGCAAAAGGTTATGTATCTCTGATTTTTGTTTTTAGTGCTAAGAAAATGTCCCTTTCCTGCTAGCTGTTTTCAGCTGAGAATGAAAGAAATTACTGTTCATTAGCATGTGAGTGAGAACCTTTGGGAATTCTCTAGATATTCGGCTTTCTCTGTTTTATTCCAGATTATGATTTCATAATGGTTTTCCCCAGATAAGGAAAAAAATCTAGTCATTTTTCTCTATTAAGGAGTTTGGATCTCTTGGTCTTTGACAGACATTAATTTGGTGACAGATATGTTCTGTGCACAGGGGTGTGGCTACGGCAGTACAAGAGGTGCTTAGTTGAGATTTTGCAGAAGGAGTCCTGGCTTTTCTTTCCCTCCACGCTTATAAATGATTTTTTTTTTTTTTTTTTTTTTTTTTTTTTTTTTTTTTTTTAAAAACATGAGGTGTTGTTGGGAGATTT
>VXBU01002210.1:638961-649068 GCA_013400315.1 Bombycilla garrulus
TTTTTTTTTTTTTTGAGAAACTGGCAGTGTTAGTGTGGAATTTTGGAAAAGCTTTAGTTCACTTTCATATTGGCAACCCAGACGTGCTCTCCCTTTGGTCTCCTAAAATGAATAGCAAGGGAGGCATCTAGTGGGGATTGTCGGCACTGCATTGTGGATATCAGAATTTCTTAGGAAAGAATTACCTTTCTGCTGGAGTGTTTGTTGTCATGAATAAATTTAGATTCCTTGATGTTTTGTTGCAGTTAGGTGGAACATCGGTTTCCAGTGCTTACATAAGGATGGTGCACAGGCAAAACTGTTACCACTTTTATTTTCTTTTTATTTCTGCTTCATTTTGCTGAAAAACAGTTTTATTCCTTTAATCTAAAACAAATAAATAATCTAAGATTATGTTAGAAAATCTTGATAAGTGTGCACGACTACAGTAGTACATCAGGATGCTTTTTTTTAAATTGAAAAATTTAATGTTTTAACTTCTGTTGAATATAAGCACCATGAAATAATCACTCATATTACTATATTTTTACTCACAACAGTGAGGAGTCTAATTACAGTATTCCAGCTATCTTAAACTTTTAATATTTCTGTGACTTATTTCTCAAGAAATATTAGTTCATGAGAAATGACCTTACACAATCACTGTAGGCTAGTGGATTACAATTGCATTCTCAAAGCTTGCGAAATGGGTAGTGGAATTTCTTTGCCTGTTATATGTTTGTTTTATCTTAGTATGCAACTCCTGATGGTGGCAGTCCATGGAGACTGATTATTTTAAAGTAAATACAGGCAGGCATCTAATTGATCTAATTCACTGCAGATGCAAGGAGATTCATTTGGTCTCTTATGATTTGCAGATTTGATGCAGTGCATCTTTACATTTTTTTTCCTTGTTCATATTTAGGTGGCCTCATTCTTTTTTATTGGGCTGATGTCTATGATGATTCCACTGTGCAATGTCTTTGGAGCTCTCGTTGCTGTCTGTCTCTTCATGGGGCTGTTTGATGGGTGCTTCATTTGCATTATGGCTCCTATTGCCTTCGAGCTCGTTGGGGCTGAGGATGTCTCCCAGGCCATCGGATTTCTGCTTGGACTCATGTCAGTGCCTATGACAGTTGGTCCACCCATTGCAGGTGAGTGTAGACAGGGTCTGTAGCTGTAAATGTGTTTCTGTGTTTTCATGACTTCCTGTCCATGTTTCCCATTCCTGCATCATGTGCAGAGCTTTGACATTGGAAGTTTTCTCTGTGTGTGCTCGAGAAGATACAGGAAATCTACCTGCTGCTCATGGGTTATTAATTTACTGCACTCTTCAAAGTTTGCTCAGTCTTTTTCATTATTATGCAGGTGTAAAACATTCCTGAAAGGAAACATAGATAAGTTTTCAGTTGGATTTAGGACCTGACATTTTCGATTTTGTACGAATGACAGCTTATTGATTGCTTGTGTTACAGAAGGCCCCCAAATTAAAATCTGAAAATTAACTGGATTCCAAAATTTTCTCGTGTTAAAACCATTGTGAGGATAAAGGCTCCAGGTACTTTAATTGCTCCTCATAAGTAGGAATGCTGGCTTTCTTTACCCTTTGGAGACTGACGAAGTACAGGTTTTGAAGACAAAAACTTGGAAGTTCTTGGGAGGTAGAATAGCTAAAGCTGTATTCCTCACTACTGATGATTTTCAGTGGTAATTTACCCTGAGGTTTGGTGAGTGCTACTGAAAGGTACTTGGTAAGACATAATGGAACTGTGCGGCATTATAAGGGACAAAATTTTAATGCTAGAGCAGCACAGACTTGTTGCTTCCTGATCTGCTTCCTACTGTCTACTTAAATAGAACTTGACTAATGGGAGGAATTTGGAGAGAGCAATTAGAGTGAATTACTGGAAAATATACTTTTTAATAAGAGGCCATGAGGAGTGCAATATATGGAGTATATCTAGAATTAGAAGAACAGACATGTTGATCAAAGGTGACTGTTACCAAGAGGAGGGAGAATTTCTTTAAGTCATGGCAAGGTAGAGATGCTGGAGAAGCTCAAATGAGCAAATAGGAAAGATGGTGCATGTTCTTAGTGGATGGCAATTAAGCAATTTTTAATTGGTTAAGGGGTGACATTAACCCCTATCTCTTCATTACTCTCAGAGTCAACTCTGGAATATCTTTCTGTTGGAATCTTTGAGAATCTATCAAGGCCCCCGTGGAGAGAAAATGCTTAGTCATGTACTAAACCCTACTTCCTAAGACCCTCTGTTATCTCCCTGTAACACTATTGGCTACATGCCAGATGTCCAAAGACTATAGGTCAAATCACCAAGACCTCAGACTATTGGCTGGTTATCCCAATCCTACCTAACCCTATAAAAACCCCTACTTCTGCCCACTTCGGGAGAAGACGCCGTTCCTGGACCCCTTCACGGAACCCCCAATAAAGAACTCGTGGAATACTCCGGGTCGGCTCTTCTCGTCTCTTTCTCCCTTGAGCTAGCAGAAGCGGCTATCTGGCAAGCAGCGTGCTGAATATCACTGAGAGCTGAAGAGCTGAACCGCCTAATAAGAATCAGGCTGTGCTTGCCGGATAATTCGCGGCTAGGGCGCTTGCCGGACCCTGCAAGATCGGAGCCGATCCTTAGGACCGGAGACCGGGACCCTTCGCTATCCGGTCAAATCTTAAAACGGCACCGGGGGGTCCTGACTGCCCCCCAGGCTGGCCACCCGGGCAGGGCGGACAACCCCCGGAACAACCGTTTTATCTTTCTACCTCCATGTACACCTCTGTTTGACCACCAGGTTGTCAGGTTCTAGTGGTTATAATCTGTGCCAGCTCTTGCGTTTCTGAACCCAAAACCATGACCTGTTTTTTGTATATTCCTGGGGCCCCTTTATTTATGAGTGGTAATTTTCTGCCTTTCCAGGTTTGCTGCGGGATAAGCTTGGCACCTATGATGTGGCATTTTACCTGGCTGGAGTCCCTCCCCTCATTGGAGGAGCTATTTTGTGTTTCATCCCCTGGGTCCATGAACGGCAGAAGTTGAAAGAGAGAGCAAAACCTGTTGATGGAGAAACTACAGAGAAAATGCTGGAAAATGAAAGCACTTTGGTGTCGGACATGACAGAAAAGCCAGTCAAAGAACTGGATTCTGGCTTTTGATGCCTTTTTCTTTTCCCTGTACCATCCTGACCTCCTCCTACTGAAGCTAGATTTCTACTTTTTGGCTGAAGATACTATACGATACTGAAGTCTTGAACTATTGCTCAAATTGCAAAACTGCTATGAGAATCTTTTATACCATTGAACTTTTTTGACAAGTCTTTGAATTTGATTTCAAGCCACATTTTCAAGGTATTTGAAGTTTTGTAGCTTTAGCGTGTACGTGCGTAGTGATTCTGTGTGTGAAGAGAATATTTTTCTAATCCATCAGAACTGATTTCTGGAAATGTGAAAGCTGTTTTTCCTTCACTGACCCAGGATTCTTCAATGATGTCTATGATCCATCCTCTGCAGGCACACCCCTGGGTGTTTATACTGGATAATGTAGTAGCTCTTATGACTGATCTGGTTTTTTGAAGTTTATCATGCTGTTTACAGTCTTTTATAATTCTCTATCATGAACACAAATATGCATATTTTTGCTGACATGATTGTTTCATTAGAAAGCTAAATTATTATACAACTGTTGAAACACTCACTTGTGTTTGCATTTACCTTTCACAGTGGCCCAAAGAACATTAATGATGGCATTTTTGATGGGCTCAGGTTTTGAATATGTGCAAACCAAGCTCCAAGTGCAAACACGTTCAGAAGTTAAGCTGCTGAATAATAGATTTTTATTATTATTATTACTTGGTGAAGGCAATACCCTTAAGATATATGTGTATAAATCTTCTTTCAGCCAAACCTCAGAGTAGTGGATAGTTTTGAAAGTGTATTGACTAATTCTTTGGAGCAGTATTGCGAATTAGACTAAATTTCAAATTACGCTGTTGTACTTGTTAGGATTTCTTTTATTTTATTCGTAAAACCAAGACAGCTTTAAAGGATACATTCTAAGTGCAATACCAAGTTGTTTTTAATGTGGAAATATACATGAGCTATTAAAACAACATTCAGCAATTAAAGATTTTTTGCACTAAGTGAACATGCAGGTTTATTACAGGTCTTTATAGCTATGCTCAATTGCCTGTAGATCATATAGCTCCATCTTTTATTCAAATACAGAGAAGTGTCTTAGCATTTTTCCTATTTCTTGCTTAACATCCTAAACAAATGCCCCATTGCTTATGTAGTCTTAGGTATTATGCATTGTTTGTCAAGCAAATAACCTCTTTCTGAAAAATGTTTAAAAGCCTAGTACTTTGAGATGAAAACACTGCTTTTCAGTTTATCATAAAACACTTCTAAGCACATTGCTTATCTGTGGATATGGTTCAGCAATCACTGGAATACTTAATCGTTCTTCATTTCAGGTCCATTTAATACCAATAATTTTTGTTGCCTCATTTAAAACTGTCATAGCAAAGAGTAAACTAAATGTGATCTGGACAAAATGTGTATTTAAGTGCTTTTGTAATTAGTAACTGTTCTTTACATAAACCATGGAGGCATACTGTTTGTTTGGGTTTTTTTTCCTAATGATAGGCTTTATTATCTACTCTATTTTCGTTCTTCTTTTTCCAGTATTGTAGTAAATTGTTCAGAAAACCCGTATAAAACAGCAATACTATTGCATTTAATGTTTACATCTAGCAACTGACAGACGTTCTTTAAATATAATCATGCAAAGCATTCTAATTATTGTAGACCAAAGCTCAGGCTTTTTTCATATTGCAGAATTTCAATCCCTACTTTGCATGAGTGAGATCTAATAGAATTGAATATTAAAATGTTAGAGAGACATGTGTGGAGGGACTTGGAGGTGGGGGGGGAAAAACCAACCTGGAAAACCGAGGTCTCTTCAGGTTCACTGGGAGTTGTACTTTGGCACATTGTAAGTACTTCTAAAAATGTCATTAAAATATGCATAGTAGTGTTAATTAAAATTACTGCCTTCATTACAAAAGTGATGCTGACAGCCTGTGCTGCTCTTGCCTGGAGTGTTTCTGTAGAATGTGATATTCAGTATTATTTTACATTTGGACAGCGCAGAAAGTGTTGGCAAAGTGTGGTAAAAGACTCTCATTTCCTGTTGTTCTATTAAGAAAAATTAGTGTTCATCATAGATCTTGCATTTTATGTGTTTTTAGATCTGAGTTTTATACCAAAAACAAAGCTGCTGCTTTTTTTATCACTGGTGAAATTTGAAATGATTGTGACCAGGTATCTTGGTGTACTTATGGCATCTTTACAACTTGCTGCTCTGGTTTTCTGAATTATCTGGGAGAGTATATAAAATAATTGTTGTAAAGATTTATAAATGACATGGAATGGTATATAATAGTATGGATTAATTATTGCCGTGCTGTTTAAAAAAAATCTGAACTCTCATAGCAGCATAACATTTATAAAAATCCCCATACCAACAAACCAAAAAACTGCAAAACCCATGACCTCCATGAGGAGGGTACAATGAATAATTGCTTAGGAGTGATTCCTGCGGTAAAACCAGCTAATGAGTGGGATGTTGGATGTGGATGAGGGGAAGGAAGCTCTGCTGGTGTGATGGTGTTGGAATAACAAACCCATTTCTGATGCAGTGCTTGTTTTGCAATAATGCTAAAACTAGAAAGGCTTTTCAGAGAAGATAAAGTAAATGACAATTTAAGCAGTCTTATTAGCATCTTTTCTCTTAGCTTGTATCTGTGGGGAAAATGTCCAGTAGCAAATGCTCTTTTCTGGACAAAAGCATAAGGTGCTTGTGTCCTAAAGCTAGGTGAGATGAAAAACAAGCTCAGATTGCTTGTGCTGAGGGTGACCAATGACTGAGAAACTAATTGAGAGAGATGCTAGATTCTGTATGCCATGAGGTTTTAAAAATGAGGCTAGATGACTCTATTAAAAAAAAAAAAAACCAAATAAATCCCAAAACAAAATAAAACATTAAAAACCCTACACAAATAGCAAGTATTTAGTAACTTGGCTTTAAAGAATATTAAATATTGTAGAAGTGGAGAAAAGGACTGAATATTTAATTTTATTTTAACTGAAAAAATGCAAATAGGGTTTTGTAACAATTTACTTTTAGGTGTGAAAACCTATTCATGGGAAACCTGCTGAAATCCTATTCTGATGACCCATATCATGCCAGCCTTCACCTTGTTGAGGGTAGATTCTACAATTAAAATAGTACCTTAATTAATCACTCCAATATATATCTCTTGAGAACAGTTTATAGAGTACTTTCCATAGACATTATTCCTGTATCCTATAAACAGAGAAATCATCTTTCCATTGAATGTTCTCAGGGTAAATCTTCAGAAGAAAATGAGTAGAAACAGGTTCACTTAAAATGGCAGTGGGAAATTTCCAGTCCTACGTGATGCTGTCATTTAATACGCCAGATCTTGAAACCAATATTGATTTTGAGCCAGGTTTTATTCTTTTCATACTTTTCCAGTAGGTATGAGATCCTTTTAATCTTAAGAAAACAGTTCAGCAAAGAGTCTGAAATAATGGAAACCCTTTGGATTCTTTGACATCTCAGCTATGCAACAGGATCCAATGTGTAACTAATAAATTACTGTTGAATTTGTCCTGGCTACTTTTAAAGACCTGTACAAGTCTCAAACCCAGCCTTCAAATTACAATGTAGTTAGAATTTCTTGCAACCATGTCTTCGTTTATTCAGCATTAGCATTTAAATTATTTTCCCAATTTTATTTCCAGTGACATTTTATTGTCCCTGAAAATTGCCCCCATGAGTCAAAGATGCTGTAGCTGCTCTGTGGCCTTTTCTCAGGGTGTATTTGGCATTGGATGAGGTAGACAACTGACACTGTTCTCCTTTGGCCATCCGTGCACAATGTGTGGGCACATACATTCCCCCCTCCCTGCAGAGATGCTGCGCTGTCCAGCTGATGCCCACCACGTTGGAAATGGGTGGTACCCTCCAGCCTTCCCGGGATGAAACCTTTGAGCAGCCCCAGCCCGGCAGAGCAGGCAGGTTTTGGAGCGGTGGGAGGTGTGAGGCAGGATCACCCGGCGGGACGCAGCTCTCGCAGGTACCGGAGGAGTGCTTTGGTCACAGGCTCGTGGTGTGAAATAGAGACGGTGCCATTGTGAAGCAGAAGTGCCCTGCTCAGTTCCTGGCCTTGGGTAGTGCATGCCAAAGGGACAGGAGGTGCTTCCTTGCAGCCCCAAAGGCTCGATGTCAGCTTGGGAATCAATGCTATGGAATCCTTCAGGACATCCATACAGGTCGGCTTAAGCAGCCGGGCTCTCCCTGAACTGGCACAGGGCAGTTCCCTGCCTTGCTGCTTGCCGAAGGGCTCAGCCCTGCCCACTGGGCAGGGAGCAGAGGGGAATGCCTGCTCTGGGGCCCAGATTCCCCTTTGGAGAGCTGGAAGTATTACAGAAGCCTGAAAGGACCCCCTTCTATTAAGAGTGTGTGTGTGTACCTATAAATACAATGTATTTGGACCAGGACATGCATGAACATTCTGCATCTCACTAGAGGAGGTGTATTTCTGAAATGTGAGAAATGACTGAGGAAAAGGCAATCCCTTCTTTGTGTGCCTCCCTGTTGACAAGCACAGCACCAGTAGAGTTCCAGCCAGACAATGAGTTTCCAGTCTTGTACACTTTGACATATGTGCAGTATGCCTTCTAGTCTATGTATGTCTTATGTCAACTGTTGTAATGTTTGGAAGTGTATGTGCTAAGATTAGAGTGTTTTTATACTAAAATATTTGCTGTTATTTACAACACTGACATGTTTAAGTATCTTTATAGACATCGTATTTTGCATGTTGTTTTTGATATTAAAGGGTACAGGTTTTGATAGCCTTAACTCCAGTCTTTCAAGTTCTGCTTTGTTAGAAGGGTGAGGAATTAATGTTTAATGTTTTTGTGGTGCTAAAGTAACTGTGATCATTCTAAAGTGATTCAGAATAAAGATGGTAGTTCTTAAGTGCTCCATTTGTTACTGCATGCATCATTTTTAGTCTTATTCTTGTGTAAAATTTGTCATTTTGAAGTGTAATTTTGTTGTATTCTGATAATTATTGAACCTAGTGTGCAGACTTTTGTATAAGAGTCTTTACAGCTTTTATTGCCACTGTGGTCTGACTGAAAGGTCCCCATTACGTTTGCTCCTAGATTACTATACAGTGCAACCCATTTCATTCTGATTGCACTGATAACCCATTTTAAGACTAATGATTTTAAAAACCGAAGCTACGAAGCTTGTTTCTAAAAATTTATCTTCCCTATTTTCCATTCTGGGGCCCAATATTGAACTTGCAGAAGCAGTTGCATTCACAAAAGGCAGAAGGAAAATTGAGGGAGGGAAGCTGGTAAAATTAACTTGAGAGGTGTTTTAAAAGAATTCTGATTTTGCTTCATGAACTGCCAGTGGAATTCAGTGGGAGCTTTAATCATTGACTGGACTGATACCAATTTCCCTTTGACTTACCTCGATGGTATGAAAAGCACAAAGTGTTTCCTCATTGACAGCTTCAGTAAATCCCAGGAGTTCATTCACGTTTCCTTTGTAATAGGGCCAAATATTTATTTTCTTTAGTAAATGTATCTGATGATGTGGGTGAAATATTCCCATTTCAGCTGGGGTTATTCTCTAGAGTGCTTGTAGGTCAAAGTAAAATTTGAAAAAGACGCCCCATAGCTTTCTAAATTTCTATGTTTCAAATACTGCTGTACCTTTTTCAGGAAGCTGTATTTATAGCAAGGCTATATACTAACATCTAGAAATGTGGTTTGACTTGTGTGTGATTGCTATTCTGTTGCAGTAGAAGTTACTTTATCTGAAATTGTCTCTACCACAGGATGTATGAATGGAAGCTCAGCAGTGTTCTTCAGCTAGCTCATGGTTCAGGCTGGGCACTCTTGCATAGGCAGGAACACAGGACTGATCACGCTTAAATATTATCTGGCAGTGTTTACTTGTAGCATTGTAGCAAGCAGGTACTTTACTTTTTTTATCTTTGGTTTGTTTGGTTTTGTGGTTTTTTTGTTTGTTTTTTTTTTTTTTTTTTTAATGCCTCAATGTGTCTAGGCTATCCTGAACAGGGAGGTACTTGCAACATACTTGTCAGTGCCAGGAGAAACAGGAATTGGNGAACACAGGACTGATCACGCTTAAATATTATCTGGCAGTGTTTACTTGTAGCATTGTAGCAAGCAGGTACTTTACTTTTTTTTATCTTTGGTTTGTTTGGTTTTGTGGTTTTTGTTTTTGTTTTTTTTTTTTTTTTTTTAATGCCTCAATGTGTCTAGGCTATCCTGAACAGGGAGGTACTTGCAACATACTTGTCAGTGCCAGGAGAAACAGGAATTGGTGCATTGCCCATGCGCTGTTATGTCCCAGTACCTACATGTTAGGAACAACTCGCAAAAACAAAGCAGTGTTGTTTGGAATTATCTTTTGAGTTGTTTGTGACGCTGAAATTTACCAAGCGCGGTGAAACTCACAGCCTTTCTTACAGGGAGCTGCAGCTCAGTGCCAGACAGGGTGCACGCACTGAGAACTGTTGCAACAATCTGTGAGCTGCTCCATGTGAGTGGTAGGAATTTATGCGATTTTAGTACTTAAAACGTTTACTACCAGGCCTGTTTTAATATCTGTCCTTAGCAGATCCGGCAGCTCTCTGTCTTGAGAAGCTTTATCAGTGTGCTGTAACACAGTGGTTGTAGATGACAAGACCTTTTACGATCGGTTGTCTGAAAGGTCGAATGCAATTTGAGTGATAACAGCGATTAAAAATAGATGATGGTTTATAAGGGTAGTTCCTCTGGCACTGTGGTACAAGCTTGCAGCGGTGTGGAGTGCCAGCTGTCCCGGGAATGTCGCTCCCCAGCACCGAGCCCCATTGCCAGGAGGAGCCCCCGGCGGAGGAAGAGGAGGCGGTGTCGCCCCCCGGCTCCGAGCGCGCCGCTCCTGCCGCTCCTCCCGGCGCCGAACGCGGGGCGGGGCCGGCGGGGCCGCGCTCCCC
>VXBU01002212.1:8846-42346 GCA_013400315.1 Bombycilla garrulus
AGTGGAATCAGTTTTGAAGCCCATAGGTGAAATAGGGAAAGCCATTGAAGACCTGCACTACAGAGAGCACAAGCGGATTGCTGTGCAGGGAATCATTAGTGCCATAAGATGCATCAGCTGTAGCAGTGCACCTGGAGAGGCCCCAGGAGGGGAACTCAGCCAGGTATGGCCTGTGAGAGTTAATGCCAAAGCAGCCCTGACTGTCACTAGAATGGAGAATTCTGCATTTGAGCTCAGAACCTAATTATGTTGTCTCTTCATCTGATTTTTGAGAGCAAATCTTAAAACGTGATGATTCAGTGCTTCTGTGGAAGTGTTGTGGCAGTCCTCTGTATAACTTGTAACTGTTTAAAAGCGACCAGTTTGACTGATAACCTGATGTAAATTGGAGTGTGGGAGAGGCAGCTGCTGCTATGTGCTCACTTGTCACTTTCTAGACAGAATTTACCTTATTAGCATGATTAAAAGCTAATTTCTGCTAGATGTAAGGTGACTGTCAGAAATTTGCAGACTTTTGAGTTGGAAGAAATAGCTTTAAGTGCATTGAAAGTCTTAAACAATTAATTGTTGTTGCAGAAAGATACTTCTCAATCTCTTGGAAGTTCTCCTGTGTCCAAAGAAGACTTTGTTGACAAGGGAGAAAATGAAGAAGTTATGTCTTTTCTGGGGCCACCCTGCACTCCTGAGGAACAGCAGCACCAAGCTCTACTGTCAGAGGGGAGTTCAGTCAAGAGAAAGACAACACGCAGGTTCAGAAGAGATGCAGAACAGTAAGCTCTCTTCATAAATATGTGGTGGATCTTCTAAAAAGTGTTTTCAGGAATTAAGCTGGAGCCCAGGCTGTAGAAAACACATAAGAATATTTTAAAAGCATATATAGTTGAATCTTTAAAATGTAGTTATGTACTTTTCCCAGCATCAGGTGATGACAGCTATACTGCTCATGCTAATGAAGGATTAATTAAAGTAAGTTTGTAGTGCTCTCTTCTGATTAACATTTATACTACTTCATTATTGAGCTCACAGATTTGAAATAAAAGTAGTTAATATTTCGACCAAAAGTAGTTTAGTGACATAGCTGTGGAACAAACAACAGTTACAGTGGTGTGAGGAAATCAGGTATCTTGACTGAAGATGCAGAATCAGGTGTATCTGTTCCTTAATTTCAAACACACCTTATTTTTGATTTCTGGGCAGTGGGGTGTACTGCTTGTAGCTGTAACTTGCTGTCAAAAAGGAAAGCAGATGGTGGTCATGTGCTAACCTAAAGGTTCAAAATAACTTGGAATTTGTCTGATACAGCTGTGTTAGATTTGGAAGTAAAGCAATTGCTTGCATAAATTGCCCTTTGTTGCAACAGATGTGTAAAATCTAGTACACTCATACTCACTTTTGAGAGCCTGGTGTATACATTGACAGATGGCAAGTTTCAAAGGTCAGGCCAGTCACATCTGGATTTTTGCAGTGGGTTTCTCATACTATAAAGAGTATATCTTTCTTTACTTTTCATTTCCATAAGTTATAATGTGTGAAGAGAGTGGATATTTATAATATTTTGAGGGAAAATGAAATGAAATATAATTAGGCTTGAATAAAGAAATTAAGTACTTGAATGAAGTATTAAGAAAACCTTGGTGAATAGAAGTTCTGTCTTGGCAGTGTTATAGCAAACATAGTGGATTCTGTTCCATATGAAAACTTCCAGCATTTGAGTGTCTTAGTTTAGTTCTACTGAAAGAAAAACATCCAAGTCCCTTGCTTTGTGAATTTCCATTTAAATAGATACTGAAAAATAATGGTGAATTTCCTACTTTAAGGGGAGGTACATCTGATAGTCCTGTATCGTCTGGCCCCTATTTTACACGGAGTGTAAGAAGACGACTTGGGTAAGTCATGTGAAATTAATTGTATTGAATAATTGAAATAATGAAACAAAAATATTTTGAGTTAAAATTTTACATATTGGGAATCTGTATGGAAATGAAAGAACAGATCAGGGTAGAGTTTAATATTTTCTATCCACTCATCTGCACTGACTCTAAATATATCTGAAATATAATTTTGAGTGTGTTATTAAACATCTTATGTTGCTACTGCTATGGGAATATATAGTAACAGAGGTTCATCATGGTATTTAATGGATTTTCTGGTGGTGGCTGAGCTGTGCATTTCTCTTGATGCTATAGAGGTGTAAGTCTGTACCTGGGAAGCCAATCCCCATGCTCCTTTCACTCCCCAGCACTCTGTTTTTACATAACTCATTTTGGATCCAGAGAAGGTGGGTTTTTTTTTAAGTCCAGATAGGAATTTCAAATCCAGAGCCCTGTTAAGTCTGGAACCTACTGAAATAACTACAAAAGTGAAATTATTAAGAAAACGGAATGAGTGCTTTTATTTGTTAACCAGGGCCTACAAGCTACTTTCTTCTGTGCATTTATTTCAGGGCCATAAATTCTTGTCACTTGTTCCAGACAGAAGATGAGCAACTTGAATGTTTGAACTCCTTGGTGTCAGTAATTTAGGATGTTTGTGTATTTTGGCAGTGATCTGGATTTGTGTCATGACTACATATACAGCTCCGTTGACTTTTTGGTTTACTTTTAGCATCTCTTCCTTTTCTCCCCTAAACCCAAGTATCATGGTGCTAGGAACAGGGCAACAGTGGTAATGAGGGAGCTGATCGAAGTTGTTGACCATTCTGCCAGTATTGCTCCCCTGAAAACATGCCTGTTTTCTTGAAACACATTTATTGGAAGCTAATTTGGAACAGCTTTTTTGGTGGGATAAATGAGGCTCTTTTGAACCCTTGTGTCTGTCATTTCCTGGTCATTTTGGTAGAAACTGCATTTTCTTGGAGAAATGGTTACCTGATTTTGCAGCTGGTTCATTAAAAGCATCACCTGGTTTAAGGGCACAGTTCTTCAGGTGTTGCAGGAGTTTGCAGGGACTTGTGGTACAAATCCATAGGAAAATCAGGAGGTTTTCCTTGACTGTAAGGAATCCTGTTTTCTTTTGCTTGCTGAGAAATGTTCTGCTTTTTCCAGGGTTGGGGGGGGGAGGATGGGAAGAATGTCTTCTCCCCATTTCTTGTAGGTGAAGCCAGAAGTTAAGGCATGTTTACTTTGTTCTCTGCTTTTCTCAATCTGCTACTCTCCTCGCTACCTGTGTGTCCACTCTATGCCATTAGTGCTAGAACCCCAGCTAAAGGAGGAGAAAGGCTGTGTTGGATTGTGGAAAGCTGTTTCACTCTATATAATTATAAGGTAACTTGTGTATTTCTGTAACTAACTATAGAATTATGCTGAATTCTCCAGGTTGCCAAAGAAAAATAGAAAGTTAGCTGAGATACTTGAAAATTGCATTGTTTTCTGTTCCTTACATGTAGCAGAATGTCAGCTCTCACTGAAATGCTTTGATATGTTGATGAAATGACGACAGTAGTTTTAACAAACTTCACATATTTCAGAATATGTGACTCAGAATATTCCGAGCTGAAAGGCGCCCACAGGGATCATGGAGTCCAATAGTAGAGATATGTTTTAAAGTACATATTCTCACTTAAAATATTCTGTATCAATTTTTTTTAAGTTGTTTTCACCACGTGATTGCATTTTTGGGTTTAAGCAGTAAGAGCTTATTTTGAGGCTTTCTATTGACAGCTACAGTTCCTGCATTTCTGAGGTAACTTACCTGATTTTTAAGTGTTTCAGAAAGAGCAAAGTAATTTAGTATTATTGTTGATTTTTATATCCTTTCTATTAAAGATCTTCCACATAATGGTACTTCTAAGCATTTAATGTACTCCAAAGTAATTTAATTTGTAGAGAATGAAGTGATTGTTAATGAGGAAAGATCAGGAATTTCAGAAAGGATTATTTTTATGTGGAAGTGAAAAAAGCACAGTAGTTTTCTTGGAATTTTAATCTTTGTAAATTTAGCATGTTGCCATGGACTTGCTGTACTACATGCTTCCACTCCATACTGTGTGAAATGAACTTGTTTGCATGCTTCTGTCCTCGCAGTTTCACGTCTGTATTTTTGTCATGTAGACCCCTTTGTCCTTTTTCCTTCCCATGGATGTGACAGCTAGGGAATAGGCCATCTATAATATAGGGAAATTTATCTTGAGATTGGTATGACTGAAAGCTTCACAGCATGTGATGTTTCCTTCACAACTCTTGTTCAAATGAAAAAGAATTTGTCAGGGAGAAATTAGTAGATCTGAAAAATCAATTTGTTTAGACTTGTCAAGTTATCATAAAAGGCTTTTTGGTCTCTCTGTTACTTGCTGTGGTAGATGTGTTTACCACAATGGTGTCAGAACAGTTAGTTCATTTCAAACCAGTCTATAAAATAAATAAAACAAATTTTATCAGAGTGGGATGTTTTGTTGTGTTTGAGGCACTTTACTTCCTTGCACTGTTTGGGTGTAGCTGTGAGTTGTAACCATTTTCTTTCTTAATTTCATTTTTCACATTTAGTCCCAGTGCTTAGGAAATAGGTGTGAACCATGGGGCATGTTTATTTTCCCTGAAAATACTGATCTACCATATATTTTAATTGATGACAATACTTTAAGGTATTAAATAATCTCAATGACAATACTTTAAAGTAAAATGACTGAGAAGTTGAATATCAATGTGTCAGAAAATAGTGAATAAAGGCTTTTCTGTGAGTGAGCATCTGTGGAAAGGGGAGGCCTGCAGAGTGCAGGCTGGAAACAGCACATCTGGCAGGGCACAAGGTTCTCCTAAAGCTGGCCTGGATAAAATAGGTTGTGGGTGTTTGGTGTACAACAGCAGGAGCACATTGCAGTAAGTGGAAGGATTTGGGTGACCTCACGTGCAGTGCAGATGTAGTGGCTCCCAAAGGCCTGTGTGTGGAGACAAGTAGTGTCTCTTACCAGCCTAGCTCAGGTCAGGCTGTTCACACATCCAGCACAGAGCAGGCCTGCAGGAATAATGTCTTGGGCAGGTAGAAATTATCCCAGCTACAGATCTGTGAAAGAAGTGGGGAAAAATCCTGATGAGTTCTTTTCATACTTTTTCGAGGTTCTGCTTGCCTTAAATCAGAGCCTATTCACATCCAAATCTAGACAATTTTAAAAGAGAAGAAAACGTGATATCCACTTGTCAGCAGTTTGACTTGGTTTAATCCTCTGCTTTAATGAGAAGTTGGTGTGTATCTAACTTGACACACTGGTTTGTGAGCAAGCCTTTCTTAACGGTGTGCTGGGGTTTCATTTTATGTTTGACAGGTCCAAATCTCAAAAGTGAAAATTAATTTTGTGAGCAGTAATTGCAGAGGTTTTACTACTTAGGTGAGGGTTCTTTTGTGCCTAGATTTGGATGTCACAGGGAGGTAATTTCAGTGATGATACATCCATGATGGGAGTGTATTTCTTAAAATATACTTTCATGCTCAAAACCCGCAGTGCATTTCCTTGTCTTTTCACTAGATACTATTCTAGATGTTTTCCATTTGTTACGAAGTGTTGACATGAAATTTTCAAGATACATCCTAGTATGAAATAGAAAAAAGAAATTTAAAACCCGCAAATCCTTACGAAATACAATATGGTCCACTAAACAGCATGTTCATCTTTGATTCTTTTTTTACTGTCTGTATCTTGCAGTTATTATTAACTACATTGAGGGTTTGGAATTTTAATGGTACTTTAAGAAAGTCTTACCTGTTGCAGTTGTTTGTGATGCAAGATAATCAAGATAGTCTTTTCCCTAAGTTTTTTCAGACATCATGGTGAGTTTTATTCTAATAAGAGGAATGGATCAGAGAAGAAAGGAATTAAATGTGCCTAAGAGCTTATTTTACCATGTTTGCTTTCAGAGTGCCTCTTATGTTTTTCTCCTGCATAATGTCCTAGGTAATTTATTAGAGATTGATAAAGAATAGTGTTACCATTAGTTCAAAACTTAATGGTTAAAAAAAGAAGTCTAACAAATACCTAGTTTGCTTCATTGAAGTGGTCAATACAAGGACAGTATGGAAAAGAGAGATTTGGCATTTCCGTGATTTTGGATTCTGGAGTGGTGACATGGCTGCTTTCACGCAGTGTTTGTGAGTGCTGACAGGGATGACAGGACAGTGCAGTCGCATGCCGAGCACCAGGTTTCTGTCACCGAGCCACCTTCGGTCACCTGTCACCGCGTCACACGCGGCATTCCCGCCGGGTGCCGGTAGAGGGCAGCACACGCCGGGCCGGGAGTGCCGAGCCCTGGGAGTGCCCCTCCCTTTCCCAAAGGCGGGAATCGGGCCGGGCTCGTCCTGAGCTCTGCTGCGCCGCTTCACGGAGCACAGCGGCTCTCGTTGTGTCAGGCTCTGTATGCAACTCCCACGATGAGAAATCAGCTCATTCACTCGAGCTCGTATCATTTATCACCAGAAGTCTGTCTTTTTCTGCACAGAGTTTGAGGTTAATTAGGTTTAAGATAAATATATATATACGTATACTCACTATAACTTTCTTTTTATAGTTTAGATGAATATCAGCATGGAGATTCTGTGCAAGATAAAAATGGTCAGGCTCTGTCAGACGGTTTGCAGTACTGCACAGGTATGTTGCATTTAGTTGTTTTGTTAACCTTAGGAGGCTTAAGACTACTTTTCTTCAGGTCCAAACCAGGCAACACAGATATCCTTATAATCTTTGTTATGACAGTTCCTTAGTACATCTGGCTGCATCAGCCTCTGGGGAACCACTGTACAATGCATCATCAGTGCCATTCTACTCAGTGTTCCCTGCTGTCTTCTGAGGGGTGGCTGAAAAGACAGCATTGGATTGTTTCCCATTATGGGCAATAAATTCTCTGTGTAACTTTATACAAGTTTTAAATGAGTTTAGTATCTCAGAAGCACTCTATACCATAAGACCTCACATTTTCTCTTGGCCCTTTTAATTTCTGCCGTGTCTTCATAATTTAAATGTTCTAATGAATATTATTTCTTATTTAACAGAGGAGAGATACAATTATATAAGCATATAAGTAACTAAAAGTTTCCTGTGCTTATAATAGATCAAGAAGGAATGAGTAATATACCTGAAACTGAAGAGACTGGAAGAACTTGTGATTCCTGGCAGAGTGACCTGTGGACACAAGTGAAAGACAAGTTATTAAATTATTTTCATCACAGCAAAATTTTCCCAGAAAGTATCTCATGTAAATTTGATTATGTGCACAAAGACTTACTTATGCAACAGTACAACCTTCATGCAGCAGTGCACCAGCCAATAGAAGCCAGGACAGATAAAAACATCCATGAATTTAAAACTGCTAATGGCCTTGGGTATTACGAAGTGACAGTTCTGGGTAAGTAGCTTGCCTTCAAAAAAAGGTTAAGCAAGAGCAGTGTAAGTTATCAGAAACTGAATGGATTCCTCTAAAGGAAACAGTTGGTTCTGAGTATTTCCTGAGGTTTGAAAAATTATTGACATTTGAAGTTTTTGTTCAAGTCTTCCTTTAGGGTAATTTTATTCTCATTAAACATACCTTTCAATGAAATACCTGAATATCTTCTTTTAGTATCACTTTTCATATAATTTCAGTTTTTGGTTATTTGAAGAATGTGTGTAGTCCTTAAACTATTGATTATTTCAGTTAGAAGTAGGTCCTGTTCACTATTTCAACCTGATGTAATCAGGCAAATGATTCAGCTGCACTTGTCAGGTGACTCTCTGCTGGAGAGGTGTTCATCAGAAACAAGTTAGTGTTCTTAAAAGGAAAAAGAACTATAAATGCTTCTTTTCAGCATTATTCTCATGGTGTTGGTTTTTTCATACTCTTGCTCCTGAAGTGCCTTCTTCCCATGGCAGAAAATGAAAGACTGTATTTTAGCCATACTCATTAACTGCTCTATGCTGCTTCTGGTTAACATGAAGTGTCACTTGATAGATATTTATTTATTAAAATATAAATATGCAAGTTGATGTGCATCTGTTTGCTAGCTTTATTGAGGGTTATTAAGTTTGATTTTGTTTTCCCATTAAAAGGAGACAGAAATTGCCTTGCTTAACAATGCTCATGTTAAGTTCCCATCATTTAAAAGTTTGCATTATTTGCTAAGGGACATTTGCAGAGAAGGTATTTGAATATTTGAAGTCATTAGAATCCTGGGCCTGACAATACAATATTGAAGATGAAAGTAGCACTGCATTGCACGCTTTACTGGTTGTAAAGTTAATTTCTCTGCCTTGGCAGATAAAGTTAAAAGGGGGATGAAATGGTTTCCAAGGTTTAATGTTTTTTGAACTACCAGCATTGTTAGCCTTAAACCATAGTATTTCATAGCATCATATCAATTCTAATATGCTTGTGTATAACCCTATATAGAAACATAATTTTAGACATTAGTTATTAACTAATGGACAAAGAGCATGTAAATAAAAAGCAGTACAATTGTTTGTTTTAAAAAACGAGAGAAACGGTGCACAAAGTTGCTGATGGGCTGTATATGAAGTTTTCCGCTAACATGAAATATTTTTCTTCCATAGGTATAAACCATGACATAGCAATAGATGTTGCTTTCCTTCCATTGTTTTGCCCTGACAATCCCCACTTATTTCAACTGGAAGACTTTCAGAATGATACATTATTGTCTTGTATGAGCTGTATCTCTGCATGCCAGCAGAAGGCCACCAGCAGTGGGAGGCTTCATGACACATTTCCTCTCTCAGGTGAGACTGCCTTTCATTGATGTTACTCACTTATCACTTCTTGGTTTATCTTCCAGTGCATGAGTTAATCCTCTGTAGAAATCTCTGCTGTAGGTCAGACATTGTTCACCTCTTCAGTGAAAATGTGAATTCCATTTCACCACCTTAGTAAATTGCTGTAGTACTGAACTTTCAGGGCAGCTTTTGCTGGAGTAATTCTTACCCTCTGGAGACAGTATTTTAATATCCTGACTACAAACTCATATCTAATTCTGATGCTGTCATTTGTAGTGATGGAATTTACAAATAAAATTTTTCACTGAAAGAAGATTGAACATACGCACGTTACTGTGCGGAAAAAAAACATCAATTCTGTACACCTTTTTATTGTGCACAGAGTATACAGCAAATACCTTTTAAAACCACCTCTCCTTAACTTCCAGATGAAATTGTAAAAGCAGCGAAGGAGCTCGATGGCCAACATGTTATCTGCATCTTGGATATCTGTCACTTGGGGGATGATAAGGTGGAAGTCTTTCTGAGCAAAATCTACAAGACAGGGGAACCAGGTGTGCTGGATGCAGTGTAATTTAATAACTTGATTTTCACATGTTTATTGTTCAAAAAGAGGGAAATAAAATTGCTGCAACTTGAACACACCCTCTACACATTGCACTTTTCTAAAACTAGGAGACACAAATATAAAATCGTGATTCTTAGGGCAGTTGTAATGGTCACCCATGTAACTGGGAAGGACTGTTGTTGCCTTTATTTTTCAGTCTTGAAACAGATTAGACAATGTCTTGGTTGCTGATGTTCAATAAGGATGAACAGGCAGTACGGTGAGCTGATCATTTGGCAGGATACCAAACAGTAAAAGTGATTGTCAGCTGTCTTTCTTTTCCTGTGCACAGACATGGAAATGTATATATCTGGGTGAGAACTGAGAAGAGAGGCAAGCTTTCCTAATATTTAAGGCAGTGTTTGCAAAAGAATAAATGGGCTGTGATAAAAATTTAGGCTGGAAAGTAGAATCATTTTGAGGATTAGAATTTTGATGTTCTGTAGTGATCTTTTTTAGTGAAAGTTACCAGAGGCAGCCTAACTGCTCTGCAGGCTTCCTGTGAAAGGGATTAAATACCATGGTGCCTTTAGTACCAGGATCCTGGAAATCATTCTCAATTCTTTTCACCTGAGCAAGGTCATGTGCTATGTTTTTATATGTCTGCTTTTGTACCTAGAGTGTTAGGTAGTGAGTATAGCATCCAAACGTTTCTAACATATTTTATTCATTAATAAGAATAATGAAATTTTTTTTTAAGAATTTTTTTATTGGAATTTACTTCTAGCTTTGCAAGAGAAAAATTCTCTTTAACAAGTGCTAATTATGGCAGGATATACAGTTTGCCACATCATTTTTAGGTGTGTTCTGAGTACAGGAAGGAGTTCAGCAACTATGAGAAGCTGCTACTTCCACAAGAGCAAAAGACCAGGAAATTCTGCCAACTTTTTGCCTGTACGAAGGAGCAGTTGGCTGCTGCTGCTCTAGAATCAAGTAGCACATTTTTCTCCTGTGTTAAACAGCCTCAAATCGCTTAAAGAACTGGATTCTTACGAAATTATTTTCAAGTAGGAACTCATTGCAATTTGACTACTTGTCCATTTGAAATGCTGCTCTCAATTCAATTCTTTGAGAAGGAAGAATTACAGAGCCTTGCCAGGTAAATTGTACCATTATTGACCAAAGCCCACAGAGTTAATTTATAGCAAGAAATATATTCTTAGGCACATTTTAGCAGCCTGTTGGTAATTGGAGATTACATCTTTCAACTAGCAGCTCACCTCTCTGCCGTGGGGGCAGTGGACTTTGTCCCCATGTACTTAAAGTCTGTGCCCTATCTTCAGTTAATAGTAATTAGACAGAGAAATGTAATTGATTTTGCTGTGTACAAGTTTACAGGCAGCTTCACATAAGAAGTACTTAAATTAATAAAATTATCGTGTCTTTCTAGTGTAGTTTACAGTTTAAAAATATATTAATGAGAATAGTTTAACTTAAATTGCACTGGGACTGAAAGTCAATTAAATGTGACTGTATTGTGCTGTTTGATGTGAGCAAGAAGTATTAGTTCTGGAGCAATTCAACTCTTGCCTTTCAGAGTACCTGCAGAAGGCACAATGGAAAGACACCAACCTAAGAAGAGTAGGGTGTTGCTTGCAGTGTTATTTGTGTCATTGTGCTGCTATGGGTATGAAAGGTGAGAGGCCATTGCTCTGAAGAGTCACAGCACTTCATGTTCCAAACTGAGCCTTGCTGACTGTGTCAGCCAGTGTTTTTTTTATTTACATATGCTTCAGACCGAAGTCTAATTTTTCTTAAGACAATTTTAAAAGGAATTATTTTAGTACAAAGAGACTGATGTGGCTGACATTGTCATAGAGCCACATTGCTGAGATGGTCCAGCCACCTTCCTCCATCTCATGCCACAGAAATACAGCCAAAGGCTGTTTGTGGCATTGCACTGTTTAGTACACTTTAAGCATAAAGCATTAATCATTTCATCCTATATTTTAGGACTTCCTAACTCTAAAAGAAATATCAGAATTATGTTGAACATAGATAATGTCTTTAAAACGGTAAAGGCTATAATTTGATTTTACTCAAGTGTTTGAAAATTTTCATGGCAGAAACTGGGAAGGAGAGATATTTACTCTTGCAGAATGAGATGCCAGTGATGGAAGCACTGGCTTTCTGTGTGCAGCTGGTCCAATGCCTGTAGTAGACTTGGAATTTTACTACTCTGGATCCATCTGTAGAGTCACCATCCTGCTAAATAACACTGAACATAATACGTGGAGTTCAGTTGCTGATGTGCTGCAGTGTTACTGTGATTCTGCCTGTCTCCCTCCTCCCTGCCAATCCAGCACTGTCAGACAAGACAAAGGTACTGTCTGCAAAGAAGCCGCTTGCTTTCTTACTTCATTTGGTGTCTATTAACACAAGTTTAAAACCAATGTATTTTTCATTTTGAGTCTGTCAAAACATGTTAGTTTTGCTGTGTTAAGATAAGATAGTTATTACTCCTGCAAAATGTTGTAGGGGGTCACCTTTCTTGCTGCTGTGTATTGCTACTGCTGAGGGTAAAATATTATCAGAGTACATTTCTTCACTGTGGAAGGTGTATCTGACCAAAGAACTGTACACTGAAACCTTACATGTTCTTGTGTTTTCAGCATTAATTTCAAAGAATGGAGGAAAGTAGAGCATATGTAGCTTTTGAGCATGAAAAGTTGCTGAGTCATAGATCGTGAAGATAATATTAATTTTGAATTAATGTGATGTAGAAGTTGTGTGACACTGAAAAACACAATATAAATAAATGAATAAATATATGTCTTGGATTATTTCTTTCGGTTTCTTTTTAATTCTTGTAAGTTGTTTCAATTTTCCAAGAATCTTCTCCACAGTCATGTTTACTCTTTTCAAGAAACTTTAAAGGGGACCTAGCTGAGCTTCTGTCAACATCTGTGCCACCAATTGCAGCTTCTCTTGGCTTTCAACAGGGTGTGCAGCAGAGTTTTGTAGAAAGAGGAAAAAGGGTTTCTGTTTTTCCCTTCTCTCCCACTGTGCTCCAGGCCTGCAGCTGAGCCCCAGGCTGGGCAGATCGGGATAGGAACCAATTCCTTGGCTGCTTGTCAGCTGAATGGGCTGGGAATGCCACGGCTGTGTGCGCTCTGGACATGTTGGCATCACAGCCCTTCCTGGGCTGTCTCTGTAAACCTGCAAAAAGGGAAGGAGCTCGGAGAAGATGAGCTCTGCACTAATGACAAAGCTCTGCTGCTTCCCCTCCCCAGCCTGGGTGTTACATTGCCTCAAGAGGAAGGAACTTTGTACAGCAGCAGAATCAGCTCTGGGCTCTGCAAACTACACCTCTGTCACCCAAGGAGAGGCATTTGCTAAAGCCAGTGTCACTGACATCCACAAATCCTCGTGGACTACCCAGCTGCTGTGTCTGTTCACAGCTCTGGAAGTTGTGTGAATAAAATGAACGCTACAAAACTCAGCGCATCAGGAGTTGCTGTAACAGCTTTGGCACTTGGATGAGCACAACAGCATCCTGAACCCTCTGGCAGTGAACCGTTTAGGAGTGGCTGAGCCGCCTTGGGAGCAGTCTGGGCAGGGGAAAGCCGCATGTTGGAAAGGGCTCTGCCTCCCTGCGGTCCTGCAGCCGTATTAGGTAGAGAAATGAGGCCAAAGGAAGACTCTGGCTTGGCAGGCACTTAACAATAAAGGCTGTTTTGTCTGTGCTGTAATCTGTGGCCACTATCTGGGTGAGTACTGATGACTTTCATTTGCCCTGAGCGTGCCCTTTCTCTGCCCTCCAGCCCTCACCCCGCTGGGTGTGGGGCCCTGAACCACAGCTTCCGCCAGGCCTGAGGGCCACAAAGCAACGGCCTCAACCAAGTCCTGGTTGACTGGGGCCAAAAGACACTGGAAGGGGGGCCTGGCAACACTACAGCCTAAAGGAAGATGAACTGCAGCCTCAAGACCAGATGGGAAAGGTCAGAATGTGCTGCTGTGAAGCTTGATGTAATCAAGTTTTGGTTTCAGTCTTTTCAAAAAAAGGTTGTCTCTAACCCGAGCAAATTAACAAGCAAAGACATTTAGACAAACAGTCTGGAGAACAATCAGATAAATTGGAGGTCTTCAAGTGGGCAGGGCTTTATTAATCCTGCAGCACGTAATAATCTGAACACTGATACGACCTGGAATGGAGGAAGTTTTCTTTGAGGTCTGTAGGGAACAGAAGTTTAAAATCTGAAGGACAGATATCATACGATCTTCAGAAAGGAAGCAGCCAAGAAATTACTGGTCCATTTGTCCAACTTTTATCCCTAAAGTGACTCTGGAACAATATTTTTTTGATCCCTGCTTTGCATTTTTGCCACCATCAAGGACAGCTTGTGCCAAACCAGTCTAATTTCCCTTTTTGATAGGCCTAACATGTGAGGCAACATCCTTCTACTCAGCTTGAGGAAATACAAATTAAGCACAGAGATAGATACGCAGCTATCAAAAAAAAAAAACAACCTTAAGAGCACTTGACCACCCAGCAGAACAGCAAACACTGCTGCTCTGCAGGAATCTGCCAGGGTAGCAGCTTTGTTCAGCATTTGAAACCATTTGATCATCTGGAAGATGACTGACTGTGGATTATGCCCAAGGAGGAATGATTAGGATATTCAAGGACACAATTATGAGGATAAAAAATTGCATCAGTTTTTCAAAGCAACACAAGTGACAAAAATGTGGTCTGATAAAATCATCAAAAGCATTCCCCTTAGGCAGGAGAAAGGGATTTTGTAGTGAGGAGGGGGCTGACAAGGCAGAAGCATTACTGCAAATAACAGAAACCATAGAAAGCCACAAAATGGGCAGCTCCACAGCAAGCTGTTGGCACAGAAAGTAGCAGCTATGATTTCTGGATGAAGATGGCAAAGAGAAGACACCAACAGCCAACAAATGTAATTGTTCTGATGTGTTGGGGATGATGCAGTCTGGCTTTGAGGGCAACACTCTAGAGAAGACCAATGGGAGAAAAAAATCATTTCGAAAACACACATAAAGATTCGGGGATTTGGGTTTTTTTTTTTTCCTCTGAGAGCAGAAAAGAGCAGGGACAGAACTTGGCAGCATGATCAGAGTGCAAACAAGATTCTGGTGAGAGGAGGACAGAGGAAAAGGCAGTAAAAATCAGCAGGTCAGTTGGTGAAGGAGTTTGAATTATGGAGAAAACAGCAGTGAGACAAAATATTTGAGGACTCTAGTAGAGGGGTTTTTTTTGTGTTTTTTTTTTTTTTTTTTAACAAAAATTACCAAGCACACTCTGTCTTGGCACCACTCGGCAGAAGAAAACGTGGCAGGGGGATGCCCTGACAACTATTCCAGCCCTACCCAAGCTGTAATAAATGGACAATCAATATAATTTTTCATATAGTCCATAAACAAATGAATTACTGTTACACGCCTAATAAAATGGCCCGGTGTGCCCAAGGATTTAGAAACAGGATTTTTACTCCAAACCAAGCTCAAACAGGGCCCTTGAAATCCCACATACAGAAAGACAAACGCCGTTCTCTCTCTGCCTCTAGCATTTCTACCTTTTATACCTCCTAGTTAAACAAGTCACAAATTGGAGTATGCAATAAAAGCAAATGCAAGTCAGCTGTGGAAAAATGTCAGCTAACTGCTCAGCCTTAGTACCTGCCAATGTAGGCAAGGTTGTCTACAGCTGAATAGTCTCCTAGAACATGCCAGAGTGTGACGTTAAAACTAAATAGACAGACCCTGAACAGCTTTCCCTGTAGCTGATTTTGACATTTGAAGGACCAAGCAGTTTCACACCTTTTAAGAGTAGCTCGCTGGCATTTTAGAAGTTTCCACTGTGACATTTTGTGTGAAGAAAGGAAACTAGAGAGGCTAAAAGGCTTTGAAGTTACGGAGGGAGAAAGGCTCCAACAGGCAAAACAAGCTAATTTTGGTGCTCCCTGCCATTAAAAAAAAAAACAAAAAAACCATTCTCTTGCTACAATTAAGCAGGTAAAGAAGTGGCAATGACATAGCTAAGTGTCTTGAAAAGAGCTCAGTTCTGGTGTTTCAGAGCAGAGAACTTTGAGACAGAAATTGTTGATATCAGTTTCAATAGATCACTAGGACAGCGTGCCTATAGCACAACCTAATTTTTCCCACCATGGAGCACAATTTTAGTTGGGTTTAGTTTTTTTGGGGGTTTTTTTCAGCACAGAAGATGTAGGGGCAGGTCTACTTCTAAAGCATTAGCTTAACTCCTTGTTCAAGCTGCCCCTAACATTTGATCTAGGCTTTGCAAATTTTGCCTGAGATTCCAAAAAGTAACAGTGCCTGAGCTTAACAAAACATATTTCTCACTAAAGCTTTTAATCTTATCTTGCTCTTAGCCAAAATAAACTCCTATTTTATTTAGCTGTTTGAGGCAAATTAAATAAAGGGAAACTGGTATAACAAGCTAAACACTATTACTGGAAGCCCTGGTTAGCCAAAAATTTATCTTTTTTTAGCTACTTTGTGCAAGTCATCAAAATAATTGCAGTATTTTAGCAAAAGCCAAACAAGGAGCAGAGACTATTACTGGAATACACCAGCTGCTTTTCAGCCCTGCGGTGAAAGCAGCGATTTTCTTTCCCCACCGAATTATTACCTTCAGAGAAGTAGATGCCAATAATCAGAGAATGGCCAGAGAAGGGGTGCTTCAGTGATAAAGACCACAAGGTTTACAAACAAAGAGAAAGGATTTCATGAATCTAACCAGCGTATTGGAAAAACAGATTGAAAAAACCAACCCCAAAAAACCCCCATAAGTCATCAACAAGCTTTCAGGCTCTTACATGTTACAAACCTGAGACAGAGTTTCCGGACCTGAAAGAAAATTTCTCTTCCCTGTGCCACCCACCCAAAGCCACATTGCTTTGCTGTGGTAACAGTGTGGGTTTAGTTACATCATGTGATCCGAGCCTCCTGCTATCACCTTGATTCAACAGCTTGCAGAAGTTCATCCAAATAGAGAGATTGTAATCTGGTTTTGCATTTGGATTTTCAGTATTATCTAGAAGATGCATTTCTACAGCTGGCAGTGTAACCCATGGGGCTTGCTCCCCTAAAATATATTTGGCAAATATTGTTTGAAACTGAATTATTTGGGGATCATCTTGATGAACCTTCAGTAACCCAGCAGAACTCCAGTCCCACCTTGCCTGTGGCTCTCAGGTGCTGCCTGACCATGACACACGGGTGAGAAGGAGGGAGGGAGGTTTCCCTCCACCCTCCTACTCACCTACATCCTGTTCTTGCTTGAGTGAGTGGAAAACCCTCCAAAACAAAACATTAATTCTGTTATTTTTTTTTTTTAATAATTAAAAAAATAAATAATTTCCTTTCCAAAGGAAATTCTGACTATTTCAATTTCCAGATCAGAAATAAGATTATTGAACACTTTCCAGTGAATGGAAATACCCAACCTGTGAATAATTCTACCCAGTAAGCACTGAAACACTATGGTTCACACTTCAGCATGCTCCTCTAGAACATCTTTAAAGCTGTTCAACTCTGTCGTGTCATTCCTTAACCAAAAAAAAATGAACAAAAAAACCAGAAATGAATTTTTCAATATCTCAATGATGCCAAATACAGAAAGCTTAGATTATTTACCAGAACGTATTAAAATACGAAAAGGTCACTTACAGGGAGATTAAAATCACTGTTAGTCATTATGACCACCAAAACTGTAGAAAAGTGAAAGAGAAATATCAAAGTCTTGCTTTTTGATGTCATGGTTTATATCTTAATTTTGAATGATCTGCTCACTGAACTGAAGGGAACTAAGAAGCCACTACTAATGTGTCTATTTGGCACTTGAATATAGAAGTCAAAAGTTGATGGCTTTCAGCAGTTTAGCAATCTGGCATTTTCAGTAACTTCAGCAGCTAACAAAGATGTAAAATATCGAAGATAAATTGCTACATCCTTCCCCAATGTAAGTCAAATTCCAGTCTGATGGTTTATTAAGTCTCTACAGCATTAAAATTACATGCCAATGTCAGAAAGTAGAATGGCCGAAAAAACACGGCCATTGCAGTCCATCCACAGTGAGTGTACGGGCTGAGTACACTCTTGACAGGGAAGACAGCAAAGCAACTCAGCTTTTCTTCTCTGGGCTCTGCTTCATGGTTTCTCACTAAAAACCCATCTCTTTGGCCTCAGTTTAATCTCCTCAACCCAAGAACAAAATGCCATGCCATTACACTGAAAAGCATTCAGTCATATTTATTCACTCTTTGAACAAATTTACAGATCAAGTAACTGCAATGAGGAAAAAAAAATAAATGACAGCAAAATTGGGATTATTTCAAGCTAAAAAACCTCTTACCTTAAAAAAAAGCATGTTAAAGGTGAAAGTACATTCAGACATTTGCTTTACATGCTGAAACACAGGCTCAAGAAATGAATCCATGAGGAGGTGTCAACTAATGTTATGCAAAACCTTTCCACCTACTCTTTCAATCCTTTACATTTAAATCTTCCTTTTGGCCTAACACCCCTTCATTCATTTTTTTTCACTCCCATGGCTTTACGAATGTGAAGGGTTTTGTTAGTTAATTTTTTTAAAAAGCAAATAAAATTTGGTTTTGACATAGACACCAGCATAAAAGTCAAAAGAATTTAGGGGCGAGTACTGATTTTGCTAGATTGCTATGCGAAAAGCTACAAAACTTTATATTACACTGTTACACTTATTTATATTGAAATTATACATTTCTGTTTGTCTAGTGGTCTGTGTTGAGCAACATTCCAGATGAGGTAGATTGAAGGAATATTTATCATTATAATGACATAAATATTGCAAAGGGAATGAATTTGGCAAGGAATGTAATAACTCTTTCCCTCATGCTATTCCCTAATCTCTGGAATTTCAGAGAGTGGTACTAGCTGACTTTGTATAACCTGAGTTTAGCTCACTGAAATCCCTGAGGCTTTTTTGATTTTTGTCTCATTTATTTTTATAATGATGGGGGTTTTTTTAGCCTGATTGGAGGTAAAAAGGATATGCAAATAGGGGGTGTGCTAGTTCTGCTACATTTATCCTCCCATTTCTACCACTCACAAAAGGAGGATAAGAGACATAAAAAAACTGTATTTGAGAGGCTCAGTGGACAATGGGGAAAGAATTGGATTTAATGATAAGGAGGGAATATGTAAGCGCATAAAAGATGCACATTCATAGCTAAAAAGCATGTGGCACTCATTCTACTTCTTGCAGAACAATATGTTCTAAAAATTTAGCATTTAGTTTCACTTTTTTTACTGAATGGAGTTTGAAGACAGGGATGAACTTTAAAAGGTTAGTAGCTATAAAGTTTGCTCCTAGAAAGCTTCTCAGGAGATCTCTTCCCAGTCTGCTAAGACTGCCTATATCCATGACTCACATGTCTACACTATTCTGGAAGGAGCAAGAAATCCCTGAGCACTAACCATGAAGGGCTTCCATGGATCCTGTTCTCTCCATTCCATCATCTTCCTCCTCCAGCACAATCAAGGTAGCACTGTAACCACCCTTGCAGCACAGGGCAGAAACTAAAGCTGAGACTGCAGAGCAGAAAAACGTCACAGTTGTGCCAGAAAACACCTGCTGAGCTTTGCTGGGTAAAAAACCCTCAACACAAAACCATCAAAGAATGAACAAAACAACTACAAAAACACCTGCCAAACTGTTGCAGTAAAATATAGAAAAAAACTTTCTTAAAAAGTCAAATCAACACCTTGTTTTTTATATTGCTAAGTCCTAGAGGGGAAGCTCAAATCAGAGTCTCATCACTCTAGAAAGAATAAAACTTTTCCCTTAGAAAACAGACCAAGGCAGTCATCACCTCTTCACCAAATCCATCAGTTTGGCAGTAAGGATGGGTCCTGAAGCCTTTGAATTAGTTGGGTTTCAGTGGTTTAATATTTGCTAATCAGTTTGTCCACAGCTCCTTAGACTCATGCATCCATCCTGATATTTTTGCTGGACAGACTCAGGATGACTTAGCTGCTAAAAATCAGGTATCTTCAGGCCAATATGGCCAAAGTAGAATCACAGTCTGGTGAAACGCAATACAGTTATCTGCTACTGCACAGAAAAAGTAAAATAAAAATTCTATTTCTCATTTTAAACAAAGTATAATCAACCCAAGAAGTCCATGAAGGCAAGGCATCTGAGGACAGGCAACAAAACAAAGCCTTTTCTATGAATATTCTGAACATCAGCTGGAAAGCAGAGAGGCTTTCCATACACATTTTCCAATAAAAAACACTCTCTTTGGTGGGATTTGACCAAGCCCCAGCTGATGGGCAGAAGCACAGGAAACTCAGTCCATAAGTTCCCTGCAGAGGGTGCCCAGGCACACACACAAAGGGATATCCACACACAGTCCATGCTCTGCCATCCCACCTGGCAGCAGCTCCACGTGGTAGCACTCATGACCCATCTACTGTAAACCTACTGCAAGTAGAGCCAAATACTTCAGAGAAGTCACAGTGCTTGCTCAAAAAAAAAAAAAACCAAAAAACCCCAAAAAAAACCCAAACAAAACACCCCAACAGTCTGGCGTGAGGCACAAACACAAGTGCAAGTGACAAGTAACAGGGCAGAGCTGGCTGAAGCCAGGACAGGAAATCCACAATGCAGTCACAGGAACTATGCACATGCTCATCCTGACTGAACTCAGATGAGTGCTTCTGGCAGACATGGAACAACAGCCACTGTTAGGGATGCATCTTCTGTGCACCAGAGGACGAGGCAGTGAGGTCAGAGCTGGCCAGTGTCTCACAGGCCTCTTCACATCTACAGTCACCTGAGGTATGGGAGCAGGAATCAGCATCCTCCTCTTTCACTGATAAAGCAGAGTCTACCTGTTCTCTTTTTCAGGATTACTGCTCTCTGAAGTTTCTGTTAAAACTAAAGAATGAACTTCTTCTTCTATAATTAACCTGTCAAAAGCATTCATGGGATCTTCCTTTGAAGAGCTCTGAAAGAGAAGAATATTTTTTAACAGCAATTCCTCGTGGCGAGTGTTGCTTTTTCAACCCAGTAAGACAGACCCCTGTTCCAAAACATATCCCCTGGATTATGGTGAAAAGCCAAGGCAGCTGAGCAGCAAACTGCTTTTCAGAGCATGGCTTAGGCCTGGCTGACCGAAGAGATGTCCTCTGGAGATGAGGAACTGAAGGTTGGTCCCCACCTTAGGGGTGCTTCCAACTACAGCAAATGGGAGAAGCTCAGGCAGGAGGATGGAGAACTGAGCATGTACACACTTTGCAGAGCTTTCACTGAGCACACAGAGAAAATTACTTGGGGCAGTAACAAAACACTTGTGAAAGCACAACAAAGCATAACAGCTACCAGAGTTATGGCCCTTGTGGCCAAGAGTCCCATCTGGGAAAACAACATTCACCACCTCATGTCAAGGTTTGAATTAGGGCTTGTCAGTGTACTTCTCTTAGGAATTTTATAAAGGGCTACTGAGACAGATTTATTTAGAAATGTCTCCTTAATGGGTATTATGCTTATTTTCCCCGAAATAAGGCACCACTGCAAGTCTTTCATCAGTCAATGCCTGATACAATTATGGCTGGTTTTGTTCTTTTGCCAACAATAAGCTTTATGTCTGATTTACGTCCTAGCTAACAGACTATGATAAATGTGGGAGTGCTAAAACTGTTTCTGGAAGTCGAATTCAAATAGCTCCATTCAGCATCATAAATATGATTAAGTAGCAGAACAAGACATGAATGTTCAGTAGAAGTCACTCAATGGAGTTGCAAAAGCAAACAAACAGAAACCCTCAAACCAAAACCCACAGCAAAAGAAGCCTGACAATCAGAAAACTGCCACCCAAAAAACCCCAACCTGAAACAAATTTAAGGGACTAGCAGTCTGGAGTAACGATAATGCAATTCTACTAATCTAACTAGGAAAGTACAAACAGTTTGGGGGGGAAGAGGTGAATCTAAGTTTTAGGTAATTGTTTCTCAACAATTTCTACTTTTGTAAATACTTAATCTTCATACAATATACTTACTTATACACAATTAGTTATAAGACAGAAACAGGAAAAAGAAAACTGCAAGCCTAGAGATGCCAGTTCAATAGATTTGTTGGCCCAACAGCTTCTCACTAACCTGGGAATCCTCGTTCTGCTCTCCAAACATGCGCTTAAGAATTTCTCTGGGGTCCGGAATTGGTGGGAGAATTAATATCTTCAGCCTTCATTAAGTTAAAAAAATGTTTAGATGAAAGATATATTAATTTAAAAATTACTTAAATATCATAAAATCATTTTAAAATGTCAAAATCATGTTTGGGTACAGCCAATAAAAATGGTGGAGTCAGCTTTGTCATCACTGGCCAGCCTTCATTCTCTGTGCAACTGTACCCATTTCTTATTTTTACTCCCCAAAACAAAAGGAAAGGGGAACATTGACACAGACAGATTCTAAATAACTTTCACTCTTGAGAAAGACAGCAGGAAGTGTAGGGAGATGATTATTTACCTTTTTAGATAAACTAGTAGAATTATTGTAGATACTGCTACTATTAATGGAATGGTAATCATTAGAACAAAATACATTGTAGAGTCCTTCTTCTCACCTGGAAAACAGAAATTGTAGAAACTTAGGGATGTTTTGAGAGGCTTTTTAGGAATAATGACAACAAAACAGTTAATTCTCCAATTTGTTCATAGACTCAGTGCTTTTTCAAGTACACTAGCACTTTTATAGGCAAGGACAGGCCGTTTTTCAAACATGGGATTATAATGTAAATGTGTTTGGCAAGGAAATGCAAATGAGCAAGACTTGGGGCTGAAAAATTGGCTATGCTGGCCATAGCACAGCAACACAAATGGCACCACTTTCAACACACACAGCAGCACAGGCTGGGACTGGGGCTGCTGCTGAAGGACTAGAGCTCTTCTGCCCTCTTTTCACTCAAAATTAAATAGGCACATAAGAAGATGATCTTTGACTCCCATTTATTTAGCAGACAAAAAAGTATTCAATGCCTTACAGATGCAGAGTGAAGCGCTACACAAAGCAGGACAAGTGCTCTCACCAATGCTCTTTTCCTCACTCCAGTCGCTGTGGAGATCGCTGTTGTAGCACTCACGCTTGGGCTTTGCTCTCACTTTGCAGGTGTACTTGCTGTTAGCATCAGCGCCAGGAATCGACACAGAATTCATCTCAGACTGAGGCAAAAAAGGAAAGGTAATTTGTTCTGTTCAATTACCAACATATGCTCAGTCACTTCCAAGCCTATTTACATTGAGCAGCTAATGTATTCTGAATGTTTTGATGGAAGACCTTTTTATGACTATGAAACCTCATTAAAAATAAGACATAGGGGCATTTAACAAGCACAGAGCGCCTAAATGCACATTCCAAAGCTAAGATTTAATCTCATCTATCATGCAGCATTTGGCATCAATGATTAAACTGAGACAGCATTTGGAAGGGTGCCTTTAATATCTTTTTTTTCCTTCTTCTGAGAAACATCTGTGATTTACCCTGCCTTCCCTTCTTGTCAGGGCAGCCTAACTTTGACCATACTAAAGTGTTCTGTGACACATCTACAGAAAACAGCACACACTAGACAGGATCTAACTGCACTTATTTTTTATCCAAAATGCCAGTTTCCTGGGGAATGCCACTATCATTCGAATTTGGGTAGAATAAACAATCAAACATGCTCCACAGGAGAAGACTGCCACTCACTGTGAAACTTATCACGCTGTTTTTACCATTCTGATCAAGCAGTACACTCAGTTTGGCTATGGACATACAGCACGAGTCCATCCAGACACTGAACTCAATGCTTTTTATATGTACACTAAAATCAGTGTACCCGAGAGTGCACACCTCTTTCTTCCCCTCCATCCTCAGTCTTTATCCCCTTGCTTTTCTGTATGAGATTCCCTGCTCTTGTGTGCACCAGCAGTTATTTTTCTTCAGGGCAATCAGGTCACAGCATTCAAGACCAAAGCTGCCACATGACCACAGAGACCAACAGCAGGAAAACCCAACACAAGACACCAAAGCCCATACGCCCGAGAAGCGCACAGACACCATTTCCTGACAGTTTAGTAAAGCCCTCTTTATCAGACTGTTCCTACACAATAACAAATTGCCCTAACAAATGATGGGAAGGATTCGGAAGACTTGCATGAATTGTCATGTACAGCTTTCACTAACACAAGCCTACGGTATGAGAGAAAAATCCTGCAGTCACACAGCACTTCCAGCTTTGGCACCCAGCCCATTCACATGCAACACAAGCAACTGCTCATTTTCCACCAAAAGTATTACAAAAGATTCACAGAAAAAAAAATTAATTAGTCATGAAAACTTACTGGAATGATCCGACCAATGTCCAAATCACCATTGCAACATTTAACTTCATAGTGTAAACAGCTTTTTGGAAAAGTTTCTGATTCACTCCAATTTACATCAATTCTATCATTAGTCTTTGACACTGTCAACTGTTTTGGTGTGGCAGGTTTTACTGAAAAGCAAAATGAAATAATTAGTTCTAAAGTATATTCCACTGCTTACAAAAATTGTTCAGTGCTGTACTGCAGAACATTACACTTACACCAGATTAAGAAGAGAAAGAGTTTGAAAAAGTTAGTCCCCGTAAATCAAAAAGAGAGTAAATAAAACTAAAGAATAAGAGTAGAAGTTAATAGAAGTTAATAGAAAACTTGCTCTCTCCCCTCCCCTCTAGATACCCACACCACAGATAACAAACTCTTGTCTCTATGATTTCAAATAAAAGGTCAGTAGAAGGGAGCATCTAATCTCATTGTCTTGTCCATACTTTATGAGGCGATAGTTTCTCAAATGCAACAATATACTACCGAACTTCTTGCTTTAATTATATTTTTATGATATGGTGTTAAACTTACCAAGGGTGGTAGGATTTTTACTTGCACACACAGGCCTGATTTCTTCAGAGTCACCTCTAATCAAAACACTTATAGCAGGGTAAGTACTGGTGACTTTTGGGAAGGCAAAATTGAAAATGCACTCAAAGATTCCTTGGTCTACAGAGGAGTTGCCACACTTCTTAGGGTTTTCCAAGCCATCAAACCTAGAGGAATAAAATTATTCTTGTAAACTTAGAAGAAAAGGACAGCAAGGGGAAGGCTTGTTTATAATTGTGTGTTGCAAATTCTAAAGACTGATACTGCATTAAAGCTATGCTATAGTATATAAAAAGGTAAAGCTAAAGAGAGTAAGCAGCCTCTAATTTATCTCAAGCTTTAGAAGGAATATTGTTTTTGTGAAGATTGCCAAGGAGCAGAAAGAGAGGCAGGTTTGCTTTATATCAAAGAGAACAACTGCTGTCAGCTTTGGTTCGCATTTTCCACATGGGAGAACAATTCCAAGGAATAAAGAATCTTTAGAAAACAAACTAGTTTGGACCACTTCTTGTCTACGGAATTTCACCTCTGTGATGGAACGAGCTGATCAATCTCCTTTAGCTCTGCCTGAAGTATTGCAGGTCTTGAGACAGTAGAGTTTCCCCTATTCACCCCATTTGCTTTTCAAAATGTCAGTATTCCAATAATAGAAAAGTTAGGAAGACAAACTTCTTCCTTGCTTCTCTTTGTTGCCCAAGCCTCAATGAAAATACACTAGTAGCTTTTCCTCCCAAGAAAAGCAAAATCAAAAACCCCCACCTCACTGGCATTGTGGAAAATGTATCTTTCAGTCTAAATTTGAAATGCTTCCTTAGTTTTTTCCTTTAAAATCTAAAAACTATTATTCTTTCAAAGCAGCATAAATTAAAAAACTTTGAAATCACTGTAGGTACATCTTCCATTAAAATTGAGGGCAGGTTGAAAATACATAGCTCAAATCTAAAGCATTATTCCAGTAAGTATCCCTTAATTCAGATCTTCAACCCTGCACTGGTCCTGTTCTTGTAACACAGAAAAAGTCTGAGTTGCAGTCTAGAAGGGAACAAATGGTCCCCCCATGTTTAACAAAAGCAGCAAGATTTCTGCTGTTTGCTGCCCAAATGCCCTGAACTGAACAGCTACCTGAGAGACTGCCACCGGAGAAGACGAGCAAAAAGTTTATGTAGTTAGCTCAAATAAGACAGAAAGCTGATTTAAAACTACTCCACTACAGAAACTAATGCAATCTGGCATTTCACAAGCCCCACCAAGGCGCAGAAGTATGCATAGATCAGCGTGTACACTCATCAATGCCAAGAGCTGGCTCACACCAGTCTGCTCCTTTGGAACAAGACACCATTTATGGCTGTCCACTGGCCAGCGGAGATGATGAAGAAGATAAAAAGATGTTCTCCACAGCTTTAAAGGTGAATCAGTTATTTACAACATTGAAGATGCACACAGAAGTACTACTAAGAGTTATTACAGCTTGCATATCATTTCCCAGCGATTTATGAACTGACACATACATTGTGAGTGATCCCAACTTAAAGAGCCCATTTTGTTGGACTGAAAAGAAAGCGACTAAAACATTGGTCTAGCTTAGCTCTTCATTACTCCCTCTTTGAATCAACTGCCCAATTAGAAAAATATAGAAAGCAATAGCAGCTATGTTAAGATGGGCTACTGAAGCAGACACAAAATAGTTCTATCAACTTCCCAAAAAATCTTGGCAATAGAAGCTTCTGGCCGTTTCAGCAGTGAAGTTTTCTGTTGGATGGGACTGAGCAGTAACTTGGACACAATGCCCTGGGAACTTTCAAAGCAACAGGAAGCAGACAAGTGGAATGTGTCATGTAATTAGTCCTGGAGCACTTTAGAGCTGGGAATACAAATCTCCTACGAACCAGTAGAACAAAGTGTAGTTGGTGTCAGCGCTTGCATTCTCCCCAGGACGCCAGGTACAAGCCATGTACTCCAAATTGTGCCAAACACAGCTCAAATCAACAGCAGCAGTACCTGGAATACCTGCAAGGCAAGTTGGAAATGTTCTCTAAGACTTATTTTGCCCAAGTTTTTTCTGCTTTTTCCAGAAGTAAAACATTTCATTTTACATAACTGAAACTGGAAGACAGAAATGGTTTAGTTACCTCTCAGACTACACTGCCTGTTCAGCGCAACAAATTATGAATTCCAGGTGTTCAGAACTTGCAATGGCTGAAATCTCAGCAGAGTAGCTTCTAGAGGCAAACCAATCACAGCAGCAAATCCCAGCGTTCACCATGGCTGAATTGCTACTTAGAGTTACCAGGTATTGAGTCAGCAAAATATTTATTTCTATTAATCTACAGGTACTTGAAAAATAAGTCAAAGTAGCTGGTAATTACAGGGAAAACGATAACAAAGCTAAATGCTATTACAGCCATCAATGTGAACCATAATCAAAGGCTGACTGTTTTTATCTTCTGCAGACACAGTATTAGTTGCTTGGTATTTACCTCCAAGTCTTAAACATTGACAAAAGGAACACTAGGTAAGTTGACTTTTTAATTGAGAGCCCATATACCACTAGACATTAAAATTTAACATTTGGAAACTGAAGTCACATCACTACAGATGAGTACGTGGTAATTGTGAACAGGTCAATGGATCACCCAGGCAGAGCAATTATATGGAATAAAGTCTTTCATATTCAATCTTGAATTTCTGTATGAGCTCTTTACACTGTATTACTGTCTTACACTGTATTGGATACTTTTTCCTCATAACAAGTAGCAACATCTCCATGAAGTAAAAAACTAAATGCATTTTAAAGACAGATCTACTTTGAAAGTTCGAGTTTGCATTCCCCCTGAAACAGAACTAAGAGTACAAGGAAATGAAACAGGTTTTCCTATTTCAAGACGTATATAAAACATTTCATCTGCAAAGAGACTTTGAAAAGTCCCAGCCTGTTTTGTACATCCTGTCCTAATGATCTGTTTCCCTGATTCTCCAAGCCCTCCTGGCAGACACACACAAAGGCTTGATAAGGTCTCTGATTCTCCCAACCACATGCGGTTTTGATCCGCACCAAGTCATGTTCCTGGGTTAAGACTTTCAGGAAAGAGGCTCATTTCTTGCTGTACATCCTAACTTCAAGCACTCGCCAAAATATATTACTCCTCAAAGTCTGCTTCCAAACAGTTTTGCTGTGGAGCCTTTACTTCTGCACCAAGAAACAAAAAATACTTTTTCTCTATTCATTTTGCTATGCTTTGTAGACTCCACTCATCTCTTTTGAAAAAGACAGAACCCTAGTACAATTATTTAAGTAATTTATTCAACAAGTTGTTAAATTTGCTACATTCCTCCCTCCTACATGGACAATTGTAGGGTTATTTTATGGACTTCTGTTTATACAGAAAAATCACACAAAATAAATTGACTTAAGATTTTAGTCATGAAGGCAGGAGACTTCATGGAGTCTAAGCTATCTCTTATCCCACAACCACCACATAGCAGGAAGAAGAAAAATAACCACTGCTGTTTTGGAAGAGCACTTCAATTTTACAAGCTTGCCCAGAAGACCCCAGTTGTTGTGTTTAAAGGTGGTATAATCATTCTGTTTAACCTCTTTCAATAAAACCAGCCCTCGTGTCTGGTATTTCTCTATTACGTATTTCATGATTTCTCATTAAAAGAGCAGAGAAAAAGCCATGTCTTCTCAGGCCAAGAGGGGTCTGGCCACCGCTGGTGTTACCTTTTGGCAGAAGGGAGGTCTCCACCCAGGGGCTGGGCTCACTGGTGTTGTCATGCTTGCATTCACTTCTCACTCTGAGGCGCATTTCCTCATTCAAGTGCGCATCCGTCACACGAAAGCAGCTCTTACCCCATTCCTGGGTTTAGATGGGGAGGAAGAAAACCAAAACATTTGTCATAACGACGCCGCTTAGGTTTTGCCTTTTTTTTTTTTCCGTTTTTTTTATGTTCTCTGTATTCTTCACACATGTATGTGTAGCTCTGTAGTATTAGTGATTGGTTTTCAAAGCACTTTTCCACGGCCTTTCCTTAAGGAGAAAGACAAAAATTCCAGAGCTCCAAGCCTTGGGAGGTACAAGGCTCCAATGCTATCTTGGCTCTTCCTGGGAACCAAGGCTGAGAACATTTCTTTGAGATCCATTCTCATGGACAAAGTACAGCTGTGCTGAAGGGGAGCTCCAGAGAAGGGGCTTGACCTGGGGGGGAACTGCAGCACCACTTGTCCTCCTAATTGGTGCTTTTTATCAATTATGCTAATTTCCCAAAACCTATAAAATGTACTCACCCCTGGGGTGTGTGGGCTTCTGTGGACATCTTTCTGTAACTGCCTCTGAAGGCCTTCAAATAAAGATCTCCTTTAATATTACCTCCTTACTAAAATTATCTCGAGTTTCATTTCCAGGTTGGGAAAAAGGCATCACATCCTGTCCTGTGAAACTGCTGACCCTCAGTTCTTCCATTGCTGATGACCTTAGACCCTTCCACAAACTCATTCAGCTCTTAAACCAAGGAGACTTTCTACTTGTTGACTTGTTAATGAATCAATCAAAATAAGTAAATCAGTTTCTGCTGCGTTAACAGATTCAACTGGCTCATCTAAAGGTCCAATGAAGATTATTAGAGATCATTAGTGTCAAAATGAAACATTATCCTTTCAGCAGTGACATCAAATCAGCTCAGCAGTTCGCAAAACCACAGTCACAGAATCATAAAATGGCTTGGGCTGGAAGGGAGCTTAAAGATCATCTGGTTCCAACCCCCTTGCCGTGGGTTTCTGCCTTCCACTAGCACAGGTTGCCCAATGCTCCATCCAAACTGGCCAAACCACATCCCTACTCATGTCCAGGATATCCTGGAGCTGTGACAAAAAAATACAGTGCTTAGCATGAAGAGGCCAGTGTAAGCATCAGGCTGTGAGATTGTAACAGGACTCAACAAAGGACTGCATCAAGAGGCATCCCATCAATTGTAGCCATATCTGAAATAGCAGCATTGCCTCCCCAAAGCTGGCATCTACCAAGGGCTTCAAATTCCCAGGGTTTGGAATTACGGAATTATTTTCTTATTGACAACAAATTGTAAAAGTACTTGTCCTACAGCCCACAGCAATGGGAACGCCCTGACCAAAGAGCAGCTAATCCACAGCAAGGAGCCGATCTGGGCTGAAAACCATCTAACACAGAAAACAAAAGCCCAAAACAAATGAATTATATGGCTTCTGTTCCAGGCAACAAAAATGTTCCATATTGTCTTCAAAACACACAACCCCCCCAATAAATAACTGTAATTGCAGGGAGAAGGTAAATGGGGGAATATTAATTCTTGGCATTACCTCCAAAAGATGCAATGCTGTCAAACCACAGCTAAATCTGCATGTCTCTTTAAAATGAGTTCAAAGTAAAGGAGAAAAACCTTTCCAAATTCCCATTTAACTATTAAGGATGTAGACTGCCCTGTATAATTTTTTCCAGAAAGCTGCATGAGCAAAGACTGAAACGAGACTTCTCCCATTATTATTTCAGTACTTCTGTTACCATCAGCACTCAGTTATCAGACAGCAATAGACAGATTTTTCTGATGTAAAGATCCTATATGCTGGTATGATTCATTTTTGAGGTTTGGATCCCATGATAAGAAGAAAAAGTTATAGTAAAATTGTATTTATATACATGTATGTGCTCTCCCACACAGAGTTTTATAACACTGAGACATTTACTGGAACACAGAGTTTAAAGAGGTGATGCACTTACTCTCGTGTCCTCAGGAACCCCATTAATGATGATGTCACTGGAATACTCCAGGTTGCAGCTACTGCTGATGTTCTCTGGGGGGTTCCACGTCCAGTTCAAAGTACACAGATGGATAAATGAATAGTTCAAGTTGGATGGAGATGGAAGAATTTTTGCCCCTGGAAGAAAGGAGTTAATAACAGTGTAACAATTCTACTGGCCCACAGTTTACCATTAGGAATACCGGCAGATTTTTAACTCTCTGACAGAAAAAACACAAATAATTCTCAACTTTGTCAGCTCAGATAAGGTATTGCCCACTAAAGTGTTTATTATTATTCTTCTTACCTCAACTCATAAATAATTTAAATATGCACAAATTAAATGAGGAGTAATTTTTAAGAAATTGTAGCCTGCAACAACGTAGTGGTTGCCGTACTTCAGTTTTTGCATGCTGCGGGAAGATGAATCATGTGCTGAAACATTAGTAAAAACAGTATATACATTTTGTGGAGAAATTAATACCTTGTTCTCCCAAAAGTTATCCGTCTGCATGGTTTTAAACAGATATTCTTAAAAAGACAAGTGATTACATCTTGCAAGCAACTGATCTATGCTAGAAGCACAATTTAGGCAAAGACTGCAAACGCAAGAATATTAAAAAACAAGAAGGAAACCACATCACTTTCTCAATTACCTATTAAAAATACATTGCTATGTTCCAGCACAGTGAGCAAAACCAGTGTGGGACAAGTAGCAATTTACAGCTGACACACTTCAGTGGTACATTTTTCCACCTCCCCAAAAGCCAGTGAGAAGCAGAGCAGAGCCACGACTCAGAGATGGCTGCAGCGATAAATCCATTTGTGCACTGACACTTCCTTATCCTGTGCACTGAGTCAATGCCTACTCAAGACACACCACACGGCTTGAAGGTCATAAAAGAAAACAAAGAAAGGAAATATGATAGAAAATGGCAAATTTCCAGGAAAAAGTAAAGTATGTGTCAGACATCTATTCTAGAAAGCATCACCAGTTGGGAATTCCCTAGGAAAGTGAAAGCAGATTTTGTTTTTTAAAGGGCTACTCTAATATGTACTATGAGGAGATAATGAACCAGAAGCCCAACGAGATTGTTTCTCAGGGTATTTCTAGGTATCATCACTGAGGCATCACCACTTGTTTGTCTGTGGACAGAGTGTACCCTTGTTACTCAAGAGTTTCACAAACACTTCAAACAGGTATCAGCTACTGATCAGATATCAGCTAGTGCTGCAGCTCTTGCTGCCGCAGGGAACCAGGCTCAACCCATCCCAACATTCAAGAGAGCTCACTGGAAAGGGACAGAATAATTCCACCAAGATCAGTTTTCCCATCCAGGTCACAGTGCAGCCCCGCTTCCTTCTGCTAGCACAAGGAAGAGGGAAGGCAGAGAAGCACAAGAGCTTCCTTGAGCAAGAATTCTGCTTGAAGCATCCATGACACCATTATCTTACATTTCCCGAAAGCCAGAGCAGCCAAAACTCGAAGGGAATTCATCAAACATCTGGAGCTCTCTCAGACCTTTGCATAGTTCAAGGACAGGCAATGGTAGAGATCAGGCGCTATTACCATCCATGTGTATGCACAGATAATGGATGCTCGCACAGATAATGAGAATAATTGCGAAGATTCACTGATTTAGTCTGAATATGCTCAGTTTGCTGGAATACTCAAAATTTCGGGGATTTTTGTTTGAGCAAAAAAGAGAAATTTTTGTTCTTGCAAAAATACAGTCTCCAGTGAGAAAACTGGACATAGAAGGAACGTCTTTGCCTATTACCTCTTCCACTAACAAAAACTTAGGATGGTCTTTAGGAACAGCTTTGGGGCATCAAGTTTGCAAATACTGAGTCCTTCTGATCATTAAATAAATAAATAAATAAATAAATAAATAAATACATATTAGTTTTTCAACAAGAGTACACAGCTCCAAGCATTCCATCTTGTCATGATTGAACTTTAACCTACAATAGCGACAAATCATTAAAAAATGTCATTCCTGATTGCTAGTCTGAAATTCTAAACATTTTCTTCTAACAGGTTTGATTAGAAGCCACTGCACTTCAGTTTGCAGATTACTAGCCACACAAAGAAGTGCTAATATTCAAAGTTTATAAATTAATCAGTAAATTGTATTAGCATAAGAAGTTTAAATCTAGTAGGTTTTCAATTAATCTACAGAATTCCGAAGCTTGTATTTTAATGGTTTTAATTCAGCTTTTATTCATAGGTTAGGCAAATCTCATACTTTTATTTTTATACTTTTATGTGTAAAATAAAGTTTCATGCTCTTGTTATTAAAATTTCTGTAGCAATTTTGCAGAACAACTCAATGACCAACTACAAAACGTAGGCAAGCCGTTATTTCACTCTTAAAGTGCAAAACCACCGTGGTACTTCTACGAAAAGTAGCACAGCAGTAGCCAGCAGAAATTAGGTGAGACATAGAAAACATATTATTTCTAAAATACCTAACAAGGAAACATCAGCAAATCCTTCGCATCGAGTACCACGTGAGTGTTGTAAAGTGATAAAAAACTCATCATATTTTTATTTTGTCCTCCTGCATTTTGTGAAAGTTGATTTCATACTGATAAACCGAACTGCAGACAGCTGAAAAATAACAATTCTTTAATGTTTGCAGCTGGGTTTTTGGATAACATGAGCAGAGACTAAAGCTCCAAGCTCCGGTCCTTACGAAGCCCTCACAGACACGCTCGCATCTTTCCTAAAACTAAACATCCGTGCTTCCAAAACGGGAATACTAAAGGAAGAGGCACAAGGCGAGGGAAGCTCTGCGCGCCCGCACCCGCGGAGCCGCTCCCGCACCGCCGCAAGACACGGGCACCGCGAGGAGGGCAGGAGTTCTGCTTGGGGATCTAAGGCAGACACAGTCCCGGGAAACGAAGTTGGAGCTTAAAACATTCCTGCCGATGCTGCCAAGAGCTGCCTTACTGAAAGAGAAGAGCAGATTTTCAGCATCCCCGCTCCCGGTCAGCGGCAGGGCAGGGCGCGCAGCCGGCGCTGCCCCGCACACGGCTGGCGAGCTTCGGGAGATTTCTACCGCAAAATGAAAGCATTTCTCTGACATCCATGCCCGCGTGTGCGCGGAGCCACGGCCGAGCGCCCGGGGAGAGCCCGGAGCGGCCGCTGCACCCCAGCACCGCCCGGGGAGAGCCCGGGGAGAGCCCAGGGAGAGCCCAGGGAGAGCCCGGAGCGGCCGCTGCACCCCAGAACCGTCCGGCACCGCGCCCGGGGAGAGTCCGGAGCCGGCGGACACCGAGCGCAGCCGGTGCCGAGCCCCGCCGCCCCTGCCCGCTCCTACCTGCGGCCAGCGCCCAGCAGACGGCGAGGAGGAGCGGGCAGGGCAGCGCAGCCGCTGCGGACACAGCCATGGCTCGGCCACCCCAGCGTGGCCCCTCGCTCCCACTTCCCGTCGAGGGGCCGGACCAGCCGGGAAGGGCGGCGTGACGGGACGGGACGGGACGGGACGCCCAGGTAACCCG
>VXBU01002212.1:42395-123685 GCA_013400315.1 Bombycilla garrulus
CCGCCTGGGCACCCCCGCCCGGAGCCGCAAGGCTGGGCAGCGGCGGGAACGTCCCAGGGGAGCGTATTCCCCCGGCCCCGCACTGCCCGCACCGCCCTCCCTCTGTTGTCACCTCTCTGTCGCCCCGTGTGCCGCCCCTGCGCTGCCCTGCGCTCCCCCCGCCCGCCGCTGCCTCCCGCACGCTCAGCACGGAGACACTTCCGAGAATCAATTCGATTGGAAAAGACCCTGAGATCACTGAGTTCCCGGCAGCTGGAGCCGTCGGTGCCTCCCGGGCCCGGACGTGGCCGTTCCGCAGTCGCGGACCCGCAGCGCTTGCCCGCCCGGCCCCCGCGGGACCGCACCCTCTCCGTGCCCCCTCACAAGGCGCTGCAGCGCGGCCACAGACTCACGAAGACCTCATTCTGTGGGTCAAAGTCGTTTTCTTTTTACAACCTGGTTCGCACTTCACTGTCTGCTACATCTATTGAACCATGCCCCAGAAGGGGTACGGTTCATATCCTCTGCCAGGAAAGCAGCTACGTTAGCACATGCCCGAGCAGTTCTCTTGATTTCGGAGCAATCATTCACCCCTGGCAGAATGCTGCTTTTGGAAATCCCTCCTAAAAAATTAGTTAATTTCTACAGTTCTCATCTGTGCTAAAAATGCATATTGTTCTTTTTCCTTTTTTCAGATCTGCCTTCCACAAACTTCCCCAAACTCCCTCTGGTTCACCCCCTTCCAAATACAATATGGTCACTTGGAATTTTGCTCTCACATTTGTGGGTGTTGTGCAGCAATTTTCCAAAATTTTTCCAGAATTTGGAATAGGACGAAAGTGCTATTTTGATAAATTTCAGGACAATAAAATACTTGGGATAAGGCTTTTCCTTCTGAACTAGAATTTTGTGGTAGCTATCAAGCTTGGTCCTCGTTACCACCCAAACACAGGTATTCCAAAAATAGTACAGATCCAGCAGGGAGGAAATTTGGCTGAGTTTCAAAACAACCAAAATTTGTTAGTAAAACTGACTTATTCCTAACCCAACAGAATGTTTCAGTATTTACTCAGCTCCTCAGAGTTTTGCAAGAGTTCATCTGCTTTTTAGACACTCATTCTAGAAAAAGGGAAGTAGATCTTTTTATGACAGGGTGGGGAATATCCTGTGTTAATGTTGGGCTTTTTTGCTTTTCTACTTGTTTGTTTGCCTGTGAAATAAGAGGACTTCTAGTTGCTGTTAGAAAGTGCCCAAGGACGTACAATTATAATCAAATAAAAATGTGTTTTAAAGTTCCAGGATGTGGAACATTTAAGCTGTGTGACGGAGATTGGATTGCGCAATTAATCAGAGCAAGTGTGGACTATGCCTGCTAGTGAGGATATTTGTAGAATAGAGCTGATCCAAGCAACCCTTCTCTTGCTTTCAGTTTCCTTGTTGATGTTTTCTTTCCTTCCTTCTTTCCGTTTTGCCCTCTCCTTCTCCCAGGAGAGCCAATGCCAAGCACACATGCAATCGTTCACTGCTTTTGGCTGCCTGCCCATCAACGTTGTCGGTAGCTGAAACATTTTTCCCCCTCCCTCTCTCCCTTCTCCCCAAATGCTCAACTCGTTGTCACACTCCCGTCCCAATTCATGGCAATCATAACTGCTGCCAGAGCCTTTGATCCTTGCTGTCTGCCAGAGACTTCCCATTTCTCAGTCTCATTTCTCAATCTCCTGTCCTGCAGCTTTCTGTTGCAAATCTCATGCTCCTTCGTGTTCTTGTGAGCCAATGCTGTTCGCTGTAGCGACTGGGGCTCGTACAGACACACCTGAGGTGTATTTCAAATGACCTGTTGAACAAGTACTTGGGGTAAGGCTTCATGTCTGGTATAAACTGATTTACGATCATGTTACTGACCTGCTCTTGGCTGCATGCTCCTGCCTTTTCCACCCACACAACCAAAGCCAGCGATTGTGGAGCCATGCAGTGATTTGCAGATGCAATAAAACAAAAATCCAACAATTTTTTCCTGTGCGTGTTCCCTAAATCAGATTAACAAATGGTGCCAATGCCTGGTGTGCCTGCACAATTACTAAATCCAGCAAGAGACAATGGTTATTAGCAGCACAGGGCCATGGGGAATTGTCCCTTTGGGACTAGAAGTTGTTCCACACCCATTCTGAGATTCCTCCTTTCTGATTTTGCAGCAGCTTCTGTCAATACTTTAGGCCTTAACTGACATAATGACAGGCTCTTCAGAAGATGGCTGGAGTCAATTCAAAAAAGGTCTCAAATAGAATACATCTGGATCTGAGGCATAAAAATCCAAAACTGTGTTGAAAAAAACCCAGTCTGACTCATGTGGCTTCTCACTTCCCGACCCTTGTCGTGATCTTTGTTCTGTGTTCTCTGGGGACATCTAGAATTTTGTGATACATGTTCACAACAGACATGAACGCTGCAAATTCTGAACTGCTGCCCAAGCCCTGCTGGAAATGAGAAATTATGTGGAATAAAACCCACCTCCTTTGAAGAGCACTTTTGGGTGCACATGGAACCAAGCATCTTTGTGCAAATGTTGTATCCCCCAACTCTGATGAATTCTACTACAAGCACATGCATCAACTTTTCTGCTCACTGTTCCCTAAGTACAAAGATCTATTTAATTTACCTGTTTATTTGGTGATGGAGTAACTCCTTTACCCACCAAGGGAGCCAGGGCACAAACCTGGTTTTACAGCTATTTGGCCAAGGCTTGCAGGAGCCCCATACAGAAGCCTCAGAAGACAGAAGTAGAAAGAGCAACTTGTCCTTTATCCTTTGGTGAGGTAAATAATAATTATACCTGGCTTACACTACTTGATGTAGGAGCTGGTACAACTGCCTGGGCACATAGATTAGTCTAACCTCCCTGTAAGTTGAGTTAGTTGAACAGCAACAAGAAATACATCCCCAAAGAGCAAAAGTCTGGGTTTGAAAATTTTAACTCCAACAGAGAGTTCCAGCCACAAACTTACTGGACATTTTTTAGAAAAGTAGGGCGATCTGCTGGGATGTTTCCTTACTTATGATTTACATATTGTTTCTATTGATAAATTTGTGTGTATGACTGTCTCTGTCTGCCCAATGAATCATGTTTTTGGGATTTCCCTGAGCTGGATGTTGTGGAGCTCATGCTCCCTTAGGATTTTGAAGTCAACATCTTCTATTTGTTGCTGAATAATTTAGTGTCCACTGTTTCATTTGGTGTACTTCTGTGTTTGAAGATTTATTTTGGTAATCTTTAGAGGAGGCATATGTGATAGCTCAGTGCACTAGGGTTTAGTCCCATGAATCTTACACTGGTATTAGCTTCTCGTCACTCACCATGTTCTGTGAAATGAAGAAAAAATAATAAAAAAAAACCTAGGCAAACCATGTTTATTGAAACACTTATTTTTCCTGGTTTTGTAGTCTTTTATTTTGACCTGGAATAAACTGAACTTGACTGCAATGTGTTTTTCCCCTGGCTTCTTGTCAAAATTATTCATTATTCAAGAAAAAGAAAGTAAAAAGAGCAGTATAGGATGACTGGTCTCAGGAAGCTCTCGAGCAGCTCTGCTCATCCTCTGTGTCCAGCACAGCAGTAAAGAAACGACCCAAAGGGGAGGTGCTGCTCTTACACACACAGAAGGTTAAACAGGGCTTGTACAACACTCACAGGTACAACACGCAGGACAAAAGCACTCCTGTTATGATTATGGAGCAGCAGGTGTCAGATTTACATGAGAAGAGAGTAAATTACATCCTGCTGAAATATTATAGATATCACAACTGGTGCGCCACTGCTTGGCACAAGCACATTATTTGAAGTACTACAGTCTGTGGTTGCATAACAATCAGCTGTACACAGAGCTGCTCCGCACACTAAGAAGCCCTTTTTTAGTTAGGGAACTCATTTCAGTGAACATCAGAAACATGTGCTACTCTCCTCAAGTGGATAAATTGGGTAAGACGTAGTTTCATTTCTACTAAATTTCTGAGCCCATAATTTCCACTTATGTTCTTCTCCAGTTCTTTTGGGCCAAGTTACTCAAATCATAATGTGGAGTCCATGGGATCTGGTCTCTTCAAAAAGGGAAAACAAACATATTCTGCCTACTTTGAGACAAAGGTATTTTGTTTATGTAAAGTTTTATTCTATATCGAAATACCATGTCATATATGTTCAAAGGTCTTCTGGAACAAAACCAAATGTTACACACTACAGGTATTCTCTTATCCATGATTTTTCATTTGCCTATCTCATGAAAAGTCCTGACATCAAAAGAAGTTTAGAACACCAAATAATATGTAAAAATACATCATTTACTGCAGTAAGTTCTTCATTCCAGATTTTTTTTTTTTGGGGGGGGGAAGGAAATGGAGCTCTGAGGTTATTTTTCTTAAAATTATACTTTCTAATCCCTCTGCAGAGAAAAAAGCAGTAGATCAAATACATAAAATGTTTACACTTTGCTTACTCTGCAAATCTCTAAAAACAAGTTCTTGTACATTAAATACGAATTCTTGTACATGAAATACTGGCAGACCCTCTGCTGCTTTGTATGTCCTGTTTGCAAACCTGACACATCTCATTATCCAAACCAGTCCTGATACTGAGAGTAGCTAAGTCCTCTTAATCCTCACAGATACTTCATCCCATTTCTTTTCCTTTTACGCAAAATTACCAAGGCACCCATTCCGAAGACTCGGGGTGTTACACAGCAGTTTTGCAGCAAAAATAATTAGCGGCACACAAATAAAATACGTAATGTAGTCAAATTGAGGTACAGAAAGAGTGCATGCCAGGATGTAATTTGAAATAAGTTACACTAATTTTTCAAGACTAAAAAAAATCCTTCCATCTCTTAGGCAATATAAGAAAATAAAAGATGTAAATGAAAAACAGACATTTCTATTCTTCTCAAACAGGTAGCAAATAGGATGTACCCAATGTGAGTATCAGCTTCATTAAACAGGTACATATACCTGTACACTCTCCAGATATATCTGTGAATTAAGCTCTCAGCCATAAATGAGAAAAAATCTGGAGGATTTCTCTAAACTGGGACAATTAAGTAAGAAAAAGATAGACAGATAAAATGTGATCATCTTCTTGGCACCATTGTCCAAAACCAGCTGTAAAATAATGGCCACTCCTCATTCTTTCTAGACTGCTGAATTTGATTTATTACCAATCTTTTTAAAACCTATGTAAAAGGGAGAAGTTTCTGTAGAAAATCCAGAAGAAATATTTAGCAGGACAGAAGGCTAATCCTTAGGGCATATAATTTTTGTAATTCATTAAAACTGCAAATAAGCGTATCTTCTGAAATGAAGTGACTGTATATATTCTAATTGGACTGGTATTAAGCACTTCTTTTTTAGCCAAATTACTGTGATAGCTTTCCAGTACATGACAGTGAAATGACAGGTCAGCTCCAATATCAACAGCTTCAGACAAAAATTCATCTTGGACCATTAAAGACAGCTGAAGATACAAGTAAGATTTTTCAATGGAATTCCAGTAAAAACAAGGAATATAAATTGAAAATTCAGCCAACGATATTATCTCAGAACATTAAAGACATCAAAAAACATGCATAAGGATCTCCCTGCAAATCCAGGAAAACTTTTAGGTTACCTGTAGTATTTGAAAGAGCAAGAGCTTTTGGAAGTTTGTATCATACATCTGCTGTAGTCAAGATATGCCTTTACCACTGATACTTATAGGGCAATTAGCTCCAAAGGTGTCTTGTACTGGATTGACTATTAATGAGCTTCACACCTCTCAGTGATTTGGAAAACTCTCACTGTATGCTTTTAAATATTATTTGTTGAAAGATAACAACCAGGAAGGTGCTAACCACATTTACACATACTAGTCTCTGTTCCTGTTACTGAAAGTTTGTTCTAATTTTAGAGCCTGTCTGGCACAAAAGCACACAGAAGCAGGAATGTGGCTGGTTTGTTACAGGCATATCTGTATTTTGCTTGAAACAGCAAAGGGGTGAATTTATGGATCACAACAGCATTTTCTCAGAATACGAATAATTTTAGGTATTTAGAATCATGCACAATAAACATTTTGAAATGTGGTCCAGTCACTATTTGAAGATAATTTTTGTCACAAAGATTTAGAAGCTTAACATTTTATAGACACCACAGCCAAGCTAAATACCCAGCTGGAGTCCTTTTATTACAGCATTTTGTTACACATCCTTAAAACTCACACCCTTCCCATATGAACTACTGGAACCATATATACAATTGACAGGATTGTGAAAAACATGTATGTTAAAAATGTCGCTGGATAAAAGAATTACTGATCTGTGTTCTTCTTCCTGAATCTGAAGCGTGTTATTAAAAAAGAGACAGAGAATGTATGAAAGTTTTGGGAAGGGGAAGAAGGAATAAAAGATTTCTGGAAAATACATTTTCTCCAACCACCTATCAGACAAAATCAATGAACTTTCAGAGAACAGATCTGTTTAACAGGAGGGAACATGCATGATGTGTGGTGCTAACAAATCCCTCAATTTTGTGTAAGTTATTTTGATGTATTTTTAAACCACATCTCTCTGATTATTAGAATTTTTTCCCAAAATTGTTAAAGCACCTTGTAATTTCCAATTCAATTTAAGCTGTTCTCAGAGTTTATATCCGTGGGAGACCATGAGTGGCAAGCAGGAGAAAACTCTCATCAAGTGACACAGCTCTCAGCGAGAACAATCCATCCTCTCATGCAGCTGTGAAAGGTTACCCAAAACTGGAACCAGCTACAGCAAGCTCAACTTTCATGGCAATTGCTTTAGAAATATCTGCTCTGAGGATGTATGAACATTATCATTTCTGACTTAGGTTTTAGTTATTCCAGGCTAGGGAGCCTGGAAGTTTACTCTCATTGAGTGCTTTAGGGGTATGTAAACCCCAAGTCACTTTTTAGAAGAGAAAGGTTTCTTACCAGTAAATACAATTTGTCCTTCTTGTTCCCTATCCAACAAAGCTTTTAGCAGCAAATATGATATAATGCTAATTCCTATATACTCTATACTCCTTCTATTTACAAAGTAGTTTTACATTTTATTATATTCCATTGTACAACTTTACATAGTACGTCATTGTTTCGATTCAAAGTTCAGCAATTCAACACGTATTTAGGTAATTGCCTTTCCATGTCCTGCTGTTCATTTAGCTTAAAAAAAATAGTAGAAAACAAGCACAGTGGTGCAATGTCCAGGCACTTTCAATGTTGCTCAGCAAAAGAAGCAAGCACCCTGTTTGAAAGCATGGCAACTTTTTTTGTGGGAAAATAAAAAAACCAAAGCAAGACAAACCAAACCACCCCACCATTCAATCTTTGCTTATCATGGGGGATTTTAAACATCCTCTGTACAGTTCCAAGAATTCCTGAGAAGGCTCTGTAAAATAGGACTGATATGTTTATGTGTCAGCAGTGGGTCTGAGTGAGCAGTAACTTCCATCACCAGAGGTTCCGCTGATCGCGCAGAAGACATGAAGGGAGTCCTGCATCCACGGAGAATGCATTGTGTCTTCATGATAGATCTAAACAAGGCAAAGCAAACACCAGTTCAATACAGCTTTCACTTCATTATGATAATCAAGCTGTTTCAAAAGGCATGCAAAAAGAGATATCCAACCTTGTCTTCAAAGCTGTTTCACAAAGGCAGCGTAACAAAGAAATGAGAAAGAAGAGTAGTTTAGTGATTTCTGTAACACCAATAGTCACACAATTCTGTGTATTACTGGATCACATTTAGTTACAGCTATGCGCTGTAGGAAAGAAACAGTTCTCTGTATAACAATTTTTTATTATGTCTTACCAGTAACAGAATTCTAACAGTTTGTTGGGTTTTTTTTGTGAGCACAGGGAGCACGTGCAGCTAAATCCCACAGACACTCACTACCTCTGTGTCCAGATTCTGTACTTTGTAGCCTGAAGGACACTCTGACAGCACAGGATCCAGCTGGAATGGCAGAGCTGCCTGTGCATTTATTTTCACCATGTGGTTCACTAGTCAAGTTAATTACGTTGAAATTGCATTAGTGAAACTGAGATCACTGGCCATCATAAACAGCTTCTGGACATCCAGCTTTCTGCCAGTCTCTGAAATTTCCTGGACCTGTTCAGCTGTAGTTTATCAAATTTTTTGTGTTTACATTTTAGCTTAAAAGATCTGTAAATATGTCACAGGCTGACCCAGTGATTACCCATCTGCTCTTGCATCTCAAATGAAGGGCACTGCCTCTGCTGCTTTCGGACACCGATAATATTTAGAAAAGCATATGTTATTTGCAGTGAGAGCCCTGAGTTAATGCACTATACTTTTTACATTTAACTGAGTAATGTTGCAAAATAAGAAAACTTATTCCATTAGGTTGAATTTGTTAGATATTAGGTCATTTGATGGCAATGCAAAATTCAAGTCAGCTGTTGTATGTAGTGTTGTGCAACTCTGAAGGACAGTGTTCATAAACATGGTATTTTAAGCTGCCTTTTGAGCTATTACGAGAAGAAAGTGAAAAGTGTATCCCTCCCAAGGAGCCCTTCACTCGGACATTTCATATTCTGCCCATTAAGCAAAGACAACACAGCAGTGGATAAATCTATTGAGGTAACACGGGATATGTTTTAACAACGCTTCTTTGTTCTAAAGTAATCTTAGCTATTGTACTTCAACAGTGCAGGACTGAGCGATTTGTTTTTGATTTGACTATTGCAAAATTCAAAAGCCACAAAAGTTCCAGCAGCTGCATGCAAATTAGATGCCTTGGCACTGGCCAACAGCTTAGAGTAAGCAGGTGGCAGTTCTTATAAACAGCCTCTCTGAGCAAAGTTCAGTAGTGGAGTATGCAGGTAATGAAAAAAACAGTGTGGCAAATGTGAAAAATCAATAGTTTGCACACTAAAAAATGGTGGTCATGAGTGAAATAGAAGGGGAATCTAACAAAAGCAACAGGAATGCAGCAGTCACGCTCAGACAGATCCACCCTTACACTCCTACAACAAAATTAATCCCCATCATGAGACTGTTTCCCTGATATGATATTGTACTCTTCCATAACATGACTCTGATTCCCATAAGCATTATTTTATTGTGAATTAATCTCATTTACAAACAGCAGCCTGGTGCAGTTGTATTATTTTGCCACTTGCAGATTTTTCAGTTAGTGTGAATGACTGCTCAACTGGCTGTGGAATTTGTCTGTCCATTTTTAGTGAGTTAACGTGTTGCATCTTTAATTCATAGTCATACAGAGACTGTATATTGACTAACTGGGAAATCCTGAAAGCATTCTCCTAAATTTCAATTTCTATGGACCACAATGCAATCTGTACTGTTGATTTTATATCCCTGATGCTATAAATGCTTTCTTTTGTCATAATGAAGGCAAAATTAAAGAGCAGATGTATGGAAATTACTTCAGAAAGCCAGTTCTCATCTAATTTCACAACATGATACTAGACATAAGCACAACTGCTCTTTGAATCTCTCACCTCTCTGATGCTACTATTCAAATGTATTTTCCTGGAAAGATCCAAGAAAACATAAAATCATAGATCAGATAAAATTAGCATGAATTTTAACAGTGCATATAAATGGCATGTTTGGATTAGGCAAAAATTGTAAGAAAAATATATATAAAAAATTTCCTTATAAAATAATAAGGAAAAATAATATATTAAAAAAACCCCATAAGCTGGATATAACTGAGGAAATGGAAATTCTGCCAGAGAATTGACCTGTGACCTCTTTATAATTTGGAGACATGATGCAGAATGTGGCACAGGATTTCTGATGACCAGGGCGTGTCACTGAAGACTCCACCCTGCAGCACTCTGAATACCAACATCAGGCTGAGACTTTTCAGGCAACAGGAAGCAGCTTTAGGAATCCACCAAATCTACCGCTTAATGTTCCCGTTTGCTTACTCGCCCGTTTATATTTAGCTAGAGAGCATGAGGAGCGATCACATTTTCAGTTCCCAGCCGGTTTTCAGCTCAGTCAGTTTTCAAGCACAGAGAGCACCTCTGTGGGCTCTCTGTGCAGTACGTGCCTGTTCATGGATGATGTCAGAAAGCTCCTTCACCATATCCTGAAAGTTTGATTTTAACCCCTCATGGTACTCCACTTGATCCTCCTTAATGAGACGCTCGTTAAGCTCCAGAGCAATTCCACAGGCTTGGATAAACTTCCTGGGGAGGAAAGGAATGAACTTGGAGCATTACAATAGTTCAGTCTTCTACCAAAAGAAGCAACAGAACAGATGGGCAAATCCCAGGACTTCCCACCCCCTTTCTTCCAGTGTTTTGAGCAAAGACAAATTCCAGGAGTATCCCCGGCACAGTGAATCAGGGAATGGAGAGGGACTGCAGCAGAGGTGTGGGACTTTCTGCTGGAGCTCCTTTGGGCCTGGATGCTCAGGTGATGGGACAGCCAGTCCTGCAGGGCTGGCCAGAGCTGGATGCGTGTGACACAGCAGGGCTGGCACAGGTCAGGCTCCCGACAGCAGAGACGCCCTCCAGAAGGAAGTTCACACCACAAGGAGCTGCAATGCTCTTTCTGGGGTCTGTTGTTCATTATTTGCTTCATTTAACACGCATATTTTCCTTTTTTATAAAGCTCAACAAAAATACATTCACACCTGAAATGGAGATTGTGTTTGCACTGCAAGGCTGGAAAGTGAAATCATGCATGGCATGTCTTCAGGGATTGCTCCCTGATTGCCTGGTTACTTGGTACACGGAAGGAGAACGGGATTGGCCCAAATGCTGCTTTCGTCACACAATGAGAATGGAGAAATGGGTGAAATGAGAGTCACCAGCACAGAGCAAAAAATGCAAGGGCCGGCAGACAACTGGGTTACACCTGAGAGGTCCAGAAAAGAGTGTGGCAAAGACTCATCATCTTGAGGTAAAACAAGAGTTGCCTAATCCCATCTTGGGGGACACTTTCAGTGGGAGATAAAACTTACCCTAAGGGACAGAAATTGGAACAACACCTGTGCAAGTCACAGTTTCAAAAATCAGCAACAGAAACAAGAGCAGTGCTCTCCTGTAAACTGGGAAAGGATTTGCTTTAAATATTTCAAGTTCATAATTAGCTAGTAAAAAATCCCCTTGGAAAAACTGGCAAACAGTGCACAGTATCGAGGACCCCTGAACACAGGACTGTCAGATCTCTGGTTTTCAAACATACTTCATGTGATAATCTCAAATACCTACACAAGTGCTGAAGAAAGTATCCAAGCAAATCTCCCCATGGAGAGCACAGCCCTGGACTTGGGAACTCTTGATATACATAATTTCATTGGCTTTTTTCATATGTGTGAGTACCTACAATCCCATGAGACTTGGATCTTTATAAGACATATCTAAATATCCAGCATCTGCTGAGTTTGGAGACAGACAAAAATATAATCAAAGAAGATACCATCTTCCAGCCAGCTGCTAGTTTTTATTCCATTAGAAATCCTACCTGAACATTTCTTTTAACTCATTCACCTTCTTAGCAGGATATTTGTTAGACTGGCTGTCACTTAGGAAAGCTCTGGCATAGGCCAAAGGACCAGCATTAACCTAGAATAAAAGAAGAGATTATTTATGCTAGAACTCCTGCTGAGATAAAGAGATTTAAGTTGTTTCCTCCTATTTTCCTGTTATTTCCATGTGGAAAAGTAGCACGGTCTGAGTCCTAAGGTCGCTTACTCAGCTTGAGAAGCCAGGCTCACAAAATGGCTCTTTGTGCCTGATTCTTACAGTACAATCTTCAAGACTTGAGTACATTTCAGCAGTTACTTATGGCTAATTAATGTGCAATTACACTTGGACTTGACACCGTAAACAGCACTGGAGAAAAATGTTTATTCCCACGAGCCAGTTCCCTGTGTAGCCCTGAATGTGACAGGGAGGCTGTGCTGGAGGCTGCTGCCTGCAGCCCTGAAGCCCAGGTAGTTAATGATTTCTGGAAAGTAAATAAGTGTTGTGACAATGCCTCACCCCGAGCTGGGCATGTAAATGCAATTCTGAACAGACACCAAACAGACTGACCTGCACAGAAACACAGCCCTGCAGTTTGAGCTGCAGCTGGATCATGTCAACATCACCAGCAGAGCTGCACAGTTTCTGCAGCTCTGCTGTCTTGTCCTTTATTTCATCAGTAGCGACATCAATTGGTTTTAAATTAACCTGATGCTCATAATTGACTGGAATTCTCTTCTTGACATATGGAAAGGAGTTCAAAGCTAGCAGAAACAGCAAAAGAAATGTATAGATTAAAAAGCCATGCAGCACATAGGAGTACTCTTCACAGAACATATACAAGCAGATTCTTGCCCTTGGGGATGTGAAATCCCAAACAATGCTGTTTATATACAGCACAATTTTTTAATCACTAAAAATGTGCACATAAAAACACAAGGTAAATTCCCCCTCCCAACCAGAATATTGTCTCACAATTCTGCTTAAGCTGAGAGAGTTTGTCACACTTGAATATTTTGAATGAGATAGAATTAATATTTTCATGAGCTAGAATAGTCTCCTAATAGTTACTAATACTCAGATGCTCATGGTCATCTCATGCTCAGATATTTGTACTTACTAGTTAGAATGGTCCTTTTTTTACATTGCTCTTCCACACTGCCGTGCTTTTTTCCAGATAAAGTGTAAGGAGTTTCAAATACAAATCTATTGATATTATGATTTCTTTCAAATTCTGTTTTTCTTTCAGACAGTTCTTTGTCTTCAAAGTAGGGCTTCACATAAGTCACTTGAATATGGGCATACTTTGGATCAAGGTCTTTAATGTTGACCTGTGAAATAAGAGGATAAAGAAGACCATGAAATAATAATTACTCACAGGAGGAACAAAGGTTAATAACTTAAAATTGGCTCATCTATTCACTGGGATCTGATTTTAACTAATTTCCTGCTGACCCAGCCTCACTGCAGCCAGTGACACACCAAATGCTCACTGTGCCCTCAGCTGGGATGTCTAGACCATCCACCAGCAGATAAGCCAAGGAGGTGTGGCACAAGAAATACATCACCTGGTGCCAAACAAGCTGTTTCTGCAGCAGGCAGTCACGTCCCCTGATCCATCAATGCAGCCCAGGCCTGAGCTGCTTAGTCCTTCTAACACGACCACAACGTTTCCAGACCACGATCCTGTGCTCATACAGTGCTGGGCCAGGAAAACCTGCAGGCTTGCACTAAACCAGCTTTGGGATCACCAGCCTTGTCTTTGGTAACCCAGATTAATCCCACTGCAGCCTAAGGGTGTGCACAGCTCTTGCAGGGAGCATAAATAAGTATTCCATATGAAAATAACAGAGCTAAGGCTGCAAGGCCCAAGTAACTCCACTTCCAGTCACCTGATGCTCTGCGCTGGTTTCTAATGCCTTCAACAAGGCTCAGCACAATGGGAATTGCAATTTCCCATTCCCAATTCACACCTGGGAGCCACAGCAGCACCAGCACTTGTCAAGCTGTGCAACATGTCCACACACAGGAGTGTGAGGATGCCAGGAGCAATTGGAAGCAAGGTGTTTGTAAGAGGGTGGAGGAGAGGGCTCATTCCCGCTGGCAGAAGGAAGGGATGCTCTGTTATCTTCATTCAGCTCCACAGAGCATGCAGTTTAACTGTACCTTATTGGAATCCTGGATAATCTTTACAGTCTCTGACCCAAACTTTTCTCCATAAAGCTTAAGAAGTCTGAAGGAGATCTCCGAGAGGCCTGTCAGTTTGGGTTCTTTATAGACATATTCCTTCCCATCTTCTTCCTCAAAGAATGTCTGGCATTAACCACNGAATAGCTGTGTTTCTTCATTTGGAAAACTTTTATCTTAGATTTGCTGCTAGTAAAGCAAGCTTCTACTAACACTTCAGAAAGCCAAAAAGGTTTGGAAGGCTACGACTCTCAAAGTCTCACTGAACTTTGCCTGTTTAATAGGTTTCTTCAGAAACAGCCTAAAACAAAATTCTTCAACCAACACAAACACAACACATCATTAGTATCTGAACTGTGTGGAAGATGGTTTGGCCAACATTTGACCTTCTAGAAAGCTGGAAAGAAACAGGCAGGAAAAAAAACACAAAAACAAGGTACAGAAAAGGAGCAGAAAGATACGTAAGCTGAGGAAGCCCTGACAGCAGAGCCACAGAAACAGTCTGAGATAAAGGAATTTGTGTAAGCTGCAAGAGATTTTAAGCAATAAAAAAAGAAATGTGTTTCCTGTGCTTTAACTCCTCTTGTATTCAGGGAAGTCAGATTTAGTGTATTTATGGTAAATAGAGACCAAAACACATCAAAGGCTGTGCTTGCATCACCAGTCTCACCCATAATGGAAACAGCATGGGAACTTCATGCTTTGGTGAGCTGTTCCAGTTAGAACTTGTGACACAGTATTAAGCTGTCTGAGTGTAGCTGGAATACAAAGCCAGAAAAGCTTTAAAGTGCAAAACTGGATCAAGTACTGGTGTTGGGATGCTACGCAACTTAAATTTAAGAGCTGATCCAGTTATTTCCAGCTTCTGGAGAACGAAGCTAGCAGTTGTTTCCTTTTATCTGTTGCTAACCTTATTTACTCTTTACATATCCAAAGTTACAGAGCAGATGAGGGTAAATATAAAATGCATGATTGCTACAGCAAAATTCACTGCTCTGGTAAGTCATGACAGTGACATTCAAAGTACAAACCCGTGATGGTTTCAGGGGTATTCATCATCTCCTCTAAAGGAAGGAATAAAGAAAGCAAGGCTAATATAATTTACATGGTGTTTTCCAAAGAGAGGTCCTGCACCTTCCCCTTGATTATAAGTCCAAAAGCAGAAGCAGGTTGTTCAGAGACAGAAAGGACATGAGGGTATCACTATCACACTCTAGTAACTACTAGAGATGGAGAAAATAAAATAAAACAACTGCTTTTAAGCTCAGACAGCTTCATGAGACATGATAAGATCCTGCTGCTTCCTGGGACTGTGAGCCCCAGATCTTATTCAGTTTTCCAGCAACCTCAGCTAACAAAAGTTCTGCCTATCTCTACATGTGTGTAATCAACACTGATAGATATTTTGCCTCCAGCTTCTCTTATAACCTTTTACTTTGCTAATACCCAGAAGGGAGCAGAATTTTTCTGTAGAAAAAAAAAAAGTTCATTACTACTACTGTTTATATACTGTGGTTATATAAACAGTTATATACTATTATTAGTTATTTACTATACACACTAAATTGTGTCTTTGTAACCTACTATAACTACAATTACAAAAAACCCTCAGTGTTTTCTGAACCCACTAAGCCATTTCCTAAGTGCTTATGAAAAGACTACCAGCAGAATCATAAACTTTATAATAAATCAAGTGCTCCTGGAGACAGATACAAACCCTCACCCCCAGTGTGCAATACCAGAACACTCACATAGACACAGTGGTGGCTGCACCAGAGCAGCTTTTCATCTCCAGGTCTGACAGAGCAGCAGTTTTTGGGGCCAGGATGCCTGGTGAGGGGTAGCTGGCAAGCCAGTGTATGTACTTACTTGTCCATAAAAGGCCACTCTGAAAAAGGTTCCAAGAAGCCTCTTCCTTGTGTGCATTACTTCCAATATCTTAGCATATGCTCCATGGAGTGTTCTGTACAGCTGGGTGAGTTTCTGGAAATCAGATTTTGACATTATGATGAAAGCAGGATTTTCCAAGCAGGACATTCTAGCTAACACCGGAAGCTACTGAGATACCTGAACACAGTCCTCTGGAGAATTGAAACCTTAATTCTAAAGAGGTTGAACTCATGCAGTCTTGTTTGAAAAAGCTGGTTTTAAGTACATGCTGAGTGTCAGGTCTGCAGGGTACCATAGCCTGCAGTACCACCAGTGCCCCTGGAGGGAAGGCTGAGGCTGTCTCAGTGTGTTTCCTGAGCCTTCACACACAGAGCAGCTGGTAATATTTTACCCAGGAAGTATTTTTTGATTAAAAACAGCTTTACAATGAAAAAAAATAGATCGAGGTAAGGCTTTTCCCCCCAGCTTCAGACATATGGCTGGATGTTCTGTCATGGCAGAGGGAGGGAAAGAGGACCAATATTAAGCTGAAGCAAAGGTCACAGCTCATGGTGGGGAAGAGCAAAGCTGGGAACAGCTTCCTTCCTCTCCCCTTGCCACTGAATCACCCACAGATCTAGTCCTTTCTTTGAACTGTTCTTATTCTGTTTTTAACCCTTAAAAACCTCAGGTCTCAAAAATAATCTATCTTTGATGAGCATATGGAATGACATCGATTTTATTCTACAGGAAGGAACGTGGTAATTATTCACCAAACACGAGCCACCCATATCTTTAATTTTGATAGTCACCTTTCAGATCATTGCTTTCACTAATTTCTTTAATAACCAACAAGTAAGCACAGTGTGTGCTTTACTGACACTGATTCAGTAACTCGTAACATCAAAAATAAAAAAGTCCCCTGTTTTGTTTAGTTTTCTTTTTCTTAGCAGTCTAGAAAATTACCTGCTCTATGCAAACTAGTTCAAAATACCCACCTCGAATTCACGTCGCTTTTCATAAATAGGAATGATCAGTTTGGAAACTTCAGAAATTGTTTCATAACGTTCTGCTTTCCACAGACCATCTATACACTGCTCCAGCAGCTCCACCAGGACCTCCTGTGAGAGCAACCAAACGGGTGGTGTTACCAACACTGCAGCTTAGAAGATAAAACCACAACTTCAGATACTTTTATCAGATCACAGAATAAGTAATTGCAGTTACACAAGTTTAAACACTGTCTATTCCTGGCCTTTCTAAAGGCATTCTGAATTTCAGGGAGGGGTAAGGGGAAGAAGAAGAAAATGGACAAGTTATTTTTTAGAAGTTCATTGATTCTTCATAAATCATTAGCATAACAGCCAGCAAGTATGTCCTGGTTATTTAGTTACTTCCCCGGGAAAATGCAAAACCTCTGGGAGAGTATGGACATGACAGCCTTGGGGATCAGAGGTATGTGACTAAGAAACAAGGAACAAGCAGGGGGCTGTAATGCCAAGGATCCTCAAGCCTTGATGAATGGCAGCTGGGCTGCAGGGCCGCCTCGCTCAGCCACGTGGCCCAACCAAGGCAGCCGCACAGGGATGGGGCACGAGCACTGCTGAGACTTTGACTCATGGGTGGATCTACCCACTTCCCCAGGGCCTGGGGATTGTTCTGGATTGTTCTGCTGCCACGGTGTCCTGCAGCTCCGTGGTCCTAACTCCAAGGGGACCCTAAGATGACCTCTCCCTTGCAGAGCTTGACTTCATTCTGTCCCTCCTTGGAAATACCACACTCGGCTGTGCTGCCCTGTGCTGGATACGTTAGCATTTGCATAACACAGCACGCAAAAGCTGTGGTGCAGCTTTTTCAGCCTCAGTGCTAGAAAAGCCTTTCATAGGAATCAAGAACTTACATCAGTTGTACCTGTCTGAATCATACACAGAAAACTCAGAGCAGATTTCTCTTGGGAAATTGGAGTGGAACAGTCTTGTTCACAGACACCAGTGCACGACTGCAATTTGTTAGAGCTCACATGAACAAAGTCTAAAACTAAACGCTGATCAGATATCAAATATCCTGTACCTACAGTACAGGACCTCACCTCACTGTAATGTACATCCATCATCCCACCATCTTCTTTCATTGCACCTTCTTCATCAATGTTGGGAGTGATTTTCCTGAAGGCAGTGCATCCACTGGGAAACAGTTCTGCAGCAGACAAAAACAAACGGATTAGTGGAATTACCTCAAATGCGTCATGCTGCTGTACTTTAACCCAAGCTGGCAAATCAATGCCACTCAACAACTCTCTCACTGCCCCACTCAACCCTGGAAGAGCGTGGGATGGGGAGGAGAATCAGGGGAAAGAAGTAAAACTCATGGGTTGAGATAAGAACAGTTTAATAATTGAAACAAAGTAAACGAAGGTAATAATAATAATAGAGAGTGAGATATGAACCTCAAGAAAATCAAGTGATGCACAAAACAGTTGCTCATCACCTACTGACCAAGGCCAAACCATTCCCAGACTGGCTCCCCTTCCAGGTAACTCCCCCAGTTAACACAGTGGGTATGACATTCTGAGATGTGAAATATCCCTTTGGCCGGTTCAGGTCAGCTGCCCCAGCTATTCTCCTTCCCAGGTTTCTGTGCAGGCCCTCACTGGCACAGCATGAGGCACTGCAGAAGTCCCTGACTTAGAGTAATCACTACTGAAAAACAACCAAACCAACCGTGTGTTGTCAACATTACTCTCACACTGAATCCAAACCAGAGCACCAGCTACCAAGGAAGAAAAGTAACTTTATGCCTATCCAGCTATAGGTATTTTTCTGGGTGGTAAGCAGACAGCACTGTACACCCCTAGCAAGGAAGCACAGTTAGGTACCCCAAAACTTTGGGTAGTTCAGCCTTTATGGAACCATTCCAGCCTCTGTATATGTAAAGAGCGCCAGTGACAGAAATAACTCAGCGTTCAAACTTCATTTAGTATTCCTCTGGACTTGTTCCTCTTCCCTTTTAGGACTTCTCCTTTACCGCTACTTGTGGTAAGCAGCCTTTGTGTACAAATAAAACATTGCAAACTTTCCATATCCTCCTCTCTGCAGCCACATGAAACGTGCATATATATCACAAGAACATGTCCTGATTTTCCCCACTTTGCCAAGACCAAGTACAGAATTTGGAGGAACTCCAAGCCTCCTGGGCAGGGCACTGAAGAACTTTCCAGCCAAGGCAATGCATGTAATCAGCTTTTATGAAGCCTTAACTTTCTGAAACATTAAGGGTCCACTTCAACAATTACTCCCTTACATGGAAATGAGAAATGGGTCAATATATCAACTGTGGAACAGGTATTTAAAAGAAAACCTGCAATGTGGTGTAATTTGAGAACAGCTCTGTCCTTTCTTCCTGTTTTGCACTAAGCCACAAAACTCTTCTTTTTTTTCTGATTGTTCTTTACATATGTGTATGGTTAGGCTACAGTCTCATTTCTTGACTGAATTTTGACTGCTTTATTCTACAGTTTTCTGTACTACCTACAGTAATAATTCTGATGATCATATTGAGTCAGTTTTTAACATGGCCTTCCCCTATGAGCCCCTTTCCTAATGTAAAATACAAGTGAACATTTAAAACAAGACACGATGTGTCTGTTCTTATTTCACTCAGCACCATGCTAGCATGGCTGTCTAAGTGAACAGGTATGAACGCCTGTCATTTCTTAAAAACCACTCATCATCTTCTAGCTTTATATAACTTTTTTTTTCCTATTTATCTTGTTTATAAAATAATAATTTACCAGTTTGAGAAAGCCTTGTCTTTAAAATATTTTCACACCCCCAAGCCCCACCATCATCTTCCTTGTGTCTCCCAAACAGCAGACACTTACTCTTCCTGTGCAGGAACTCTGCAACGAGGGCTGCTACGTGAACGTAACACATGGCGGCCTGCAAAGCACAAAGGGAAATTATCAAAATGTCATCTGTAAATCTGTCCTGCTGTGCACCACGTTTTTAATTGCACCAATTACCTCTGAGAAGTCTCCGTTCTTCACGTGTATCTTGGCCATGCTGTCCAGCCAGGTTTTGCGGAGCTCCGGGGTACTTGCGTAAGACTTGGCCAAGCTGTACTGGAGATCTACCAACATTTCTGGGTCCTTTTCATGTTCCTTCATTTGAGCAGTAGCCATGAGCACTGTGCGAATTCTCTTTGTCAAATCTTTGACTTCGGAAGGAAAAGCCGTTGCCTGACACAAACCAAATTGAATTAGAAGCTAACACAGAAACTACAGGCTTTGCCAAGGAATGATCCCTTCAACCCACACTCCACTGATCTGAAAACACTGAGAACACAGTAGATAAGGCTAATTAAATCTTCCTTACTGAACTCACACTGCACACAGGGCACAGTGTTTCATCTGCATTCGGAGGCATTTCAGCCACGACATGCACAGGGCCAATCTCTCCAGGTCGTGCCCAAGATGCCAAGCTGGCTGTTCCTGTGCTACAGTGATGCTGCCACTTTGGCATCCTGAGGAGCTGGCGTGAGAACAACACAGAAGTGCTGCATGCATGCAAAAGTCTCTGGATGAGACCACAAACCATGGCTCCAGTATTTTTTCATGCTATTCAACATGCGGCTTGTTAGGCTCTGATGTGGTCTCTCTTCAATTCCTAAAGCACTGAAGGCATTTGTAGAACTTCCCACCACAGGAATGTAGTAGAGAAACACGTGCTCTGATCTGATCCTGTGCTCAGAACAAGGCCAACAATGAGCTAGAGAAAGTCTTATCCAGCCAAGTTTTATAATCTCCTAAAACAGAAAATCCACCTCGCTTCTAGGCCCTGCCCCAGGGCTGCACAGTGTTCTTGGGAAATAATTTTTTCTTAAGCAAAATTAGAATTGTCCTTGCTGCAGCTTGCATACACTGCCCCTTGTCCTGCTCTCCACACCTCTGAAAAGAGTCTGTGTGACTATAAACTGCCTGCTGTGGAAAGCAGTGGGTAGGTTCCCCCTCAGCCCTCTCCCCTCCATGATGAGCCTGATTTATGTTCCCTCTTCTCAGATTCCTGTTCCCCAGCTGCTGCTGTGGCTGTGCATGGCATTCTCTCCAGTGTGTTGAAATCTCTTTTGTACTCTTGCACTTAGACAAATACATAAACTTGCTATAATGATCATTTCGTGATGTAAATTACGAGCATGGCTCAGTGAAACCCTTATTAACATGTGTGTGCAGAAGAGAACTGAGGTTTTTGCCAGGTATATTCTACCTATAAATTTGTTAGATCACAATTAAACACCTAATGGAAGTTCCCATTAAGCTTTTAGGTCATAGGATAACCGTAGAACTGTAAAAACACTTCCCATTTCCCTACTGTGCCTTGGCAGCTACTCTGTGGGAAATGGAGCATGCTGAAATTGCTCAGTGGGTTGGGTACAAACCCCTAATTCTAACACAAAGACAGGCAATTATTTTCCAAAGAAATACAACCATTAATCGCCACATAAAAGCTCTTTCTTAACATTACTGACACTCAGTTGAATAAAACTAAATCCTGCTAATTATTACCTTCAGGCAACAGAAATGCCAGACCCTCCCTTGTCATTTCTCTCAAAGCTGGGAGTTCCTGGAAAGCTCTTTGGACATCCTTGCAAGCAGAACACTGCAAAGCACAACCTGAGCTGCTGGGCTCCCTCTGCTTGGCATGAAGCCTCACCTTTGGAGCATGACCTGCCTGAGCAGCTGTCCTATTGCTGCTGGCATAACACTTGTTTACTGAGCAAATGCAGCCCACTACAAGCCTATAAATCTCAGTTCCACTCATTAGCCCAACCTTTAAACACAGTTTCTTGGAGTCTGTCCCCAGCCTTGCATAAATGGCTGATAGCACATGATGAGATGTGAGGTCTCCAACTCACCTTCATAGGCCTGTCGCTGTTTGCAAAGTTGTTAATGATGAGCAAGGAGTCCTGAAACCTGGTCCCACCACTGAGGGCCACATCTGCAATTAACTGGCTCACTGCAATTATTATCTGTGGGACAAGGTAGAGGTTTGATTTAAACAAGCCCTCATAAAAGGGTGTTATAAGGTCACAGTTAGTAAAATGTTCACAGGAAAACACCATGTCTTTTCCACCATGTAAGCTGCACTTGGTGTTGTGGCTTAGCTCTCACATCCCCAAGGACAGACACTCCCCAGAGGACCAAAGTGCTTTGCAGAACTGACAACCCAACTACTATAATATGAATCTCTGTTCGGACATTAGCTACCTTCTTCTGTGATTCTTTACAACCCAGAGGGAGTTCATCTGTTCCCCTCGGTATCTACATTTGCTTCAAAAACTACCAATGCCAAAAAAGCAGCTCCAAGGAAATCCCTTCTTCTGCCTCAAGGGCAGCTGTCCCTTCCACCCCATCCCCTCTAGCCTCTGGCACCGAGATGTGCCTGGTGTCTGATACACTAAAACTCAACCGCTTGGAGTACTTGATGGCAGCTATTTTACCTAGAGGTGCCTGGACCAGTCACTGGAAATAGGAATTAGGCAAGGCCTGGAAAGCAGGAGGATTTTTGTCCATATGACAATGGCAGGATCCTCTGCAGGTGTGAGGTCACAGAGCTCTATTGCTGTATCTGTTCATTAAATCTGGGGTGTCCTGCTCTTTTCTCCAGCCACTGACCTGAAGATGCGTTCTCAGAAACGTTCTCCTTTTGGTGAACTCAAAATTATTTCTCATCAGGAGGTACAGAAGAGCAGAGGCTTCATTCCTTGTGGAGGACACCTTGGAAGTGCAACACTTCAGGATTTCATAGCAGAGGGCAGCACACATGTTCACCCTTCCCTTGAAAAACGCTGAGGGAAACTTCACAAGAGACATGCAAATATTAGAAAATACACCACCAAATGGCATAGGTTCACAGGGGCAGGACACAGGGCAATAAACTAAGCTCCAGCCTGGACAGCCTCAGCCTCTGCCAGAACTCTGAGCCTGAAAGTATTTGTGGGAATGAATTTGGGGCCTATTTTTAACTACATTTCCTAGAGCAATGTGAACTTTGCTGTCACACTTCTTGGGGATGTGACTGCTTATACCCCGTTCCCTGAGAACATTAGGGTTTACTGGCAAATCCTCATCAAATTGGACTAACAGAATTACATTCTTACAAGCACCATAATCACAAGCAGTGGGGCAGAGAGGAGAGGTCCCACAGCCACTCCCACCACAAGCTGCTATCTGGAACATCAGAAAATCCACTGGAGACCAACCAGGAATCCAACCTCACTGGGAAATGTGACTTGCAATGCTCACACATCTGCTTCTACGTGATCCCCCAAAAACATCTAAACCCATGCCTGCATGACCTCAGGAATGCAAACAAGAGACTGGCTTGTCCCTCAGAGCCTGAAATTCAGTGACCTGCCCTGCCTCCCCTGATAGGGCCACCCAGGGAGCAGCAGGGCCAAGCCAAGCCACAGTCACAGCGGGGCTCAGGGACCTGCAGCAGGGAGCAGGGGAACACCGGCACCCTGGTGGCCTGTCTGTCCCCTCACCAAACCCTTGAGCACAGCTGTCAGGGCAAGCTCAGCCCTGCCCGGAAAGGGACACCTGCAGCAGAGCCCTGCCCCAGTGGGCAGCAGCCTCCTGGGGAGGCCAGGCTGTGTCGGTCTGGCTACGGTCACGGGAGGTGGCTGGCGGGGAGGTGACACCACACTCAGCTTCCTTCCACCGCAGCCACAGCAGGCTGAGCACGGGGAAGCAGAACGAGGAAGGGCTTTGTGCTGGCACGCAGCCGCCGCCGCAGCCACCGCAGGGACCTGCTGGGGAGGGGAGAGGCCGGCACCTCCCGAGGGACTGGAGGCTGTTTGGGCATTGCACAGCAGCGCTCTGCTCCTGCTGCAGCTGGCAGCCAGGCCCAAAGAATTTCCTGGCACAAAGAGGCAACAGAGCCAACCATGGTTTCACCGATTCGGAGTAAAGATGTGCTCAGTTTGTTTGAGACCCCACGGTCCTCACGGGGCATGGTCTGTTAGCCGCTTTTATCTGCCCCACTACCTTCTGCCCATGGGAGATGACATCAAATAGTGTCAGTCAGAGGCTGAGGCTGTTATTGTGGCCCCCTACTCCTTGCATTAAGTATAGATGTGCCAGGAAAACTTGTGGGTACTGCCGTGGTTAGCACCATGGTGTGCTGGTGGCAGGGTGTTAAAACAGGGATCTAGGACCTGTGGCTAGCAAGATATTGGGATTGCACCAAGAAACCAGAATTAAGACACAAAATACTTTTTGTTCACTGCCTTCGGCCAAAAATTATCTTCAAAAAACAAAATGGGAGAAAGAAAGAGGCAAACAAACATCATAATAACACAGGGCCACAAAGATGGTGTGTGCACTTGGGAAAGGAGCTGCCAAGGAAATGCTGCCCACTGCAATGCTGTCCTTCCCCTAGAGCCAGACGGGATCAGGGTCAGCACTGGGCTTACCATGTTTTCCTTTATAACCTTCAATTTAAAGACCATTCCTAAGCATGCATATTGGTATTTATATATGTATTTATGTGTAAGTGATGCCCTGGAAAAACAGATTTAGTTCTTTAAAAAACCTAGAGTGTGAAACACAAACAGTTTAGCTTTTGTTGGTTCTTACCAGCCAGTAAAACAAAGGCAGCTTCCTTGCTGAATTCCCAGAACATATGCATGCAACCAAAACCAAAGATGCAAATATTACAGAAGATTTTTTGTTCTTTGCTCTCTTGCAACATTTTTTTAAGTCTTTTGCCTATCAAATGGCTGGATTTAATGCAGAAGGTGAACTCTGGGATGCAGAATATATCCCAAGAGTTTTTTTCCCTCCAACAATCATTTGCTGTGACCACAAATAAGAGGGGGATACTTTTCATTGTAATTATAGCTACAGAAGACCAAAAAAATGAGAAATTTTTCATTCTAGCTGTGACAAAGGTGTAACTCCCTTTTGCTTTTCTTGAAGTTACAAAGAGCAGAGCCAGTATTTGAAAACAAACTTGCAGGAAAACATTTCATCCTTGACTTGTCATGAAATGCAGTGACCACCTGCCTGAGCCACCACAGCCACTTTAGGCCTTAGAAGAACCCTTGAGAGGACTTAAAAGGAAGTTTGGGACTAGTGTGGTTACAGAGTTGGCAAAGAAAACACTTCCTCCTTACAGATACCATCTGCTGGGCTCATATCTTGCTTTTACAGAAGCCATATATGTCCTGTCAGAGGGGAAATGTGAGAAAGCTGAAATCAATAATCTGTATCTTTAAAGACCCATGATGTGAAATTCAGCGTGGATTTAGACTGGCATAAATCCAAGAAAGCAATCCCACTGCCCATCCTTGCAGCAGCCGAGCATGCAGCCTTCTTGCTGTCATTGGTGTTTTGGAAAGCAAGTGTGGACCCCCTGAAGGGCTCCAAGCTTTTTGAGGCTGACAGTGAGAACAAATTGAGCAGGTGTGCAGGTCTGGCTTCACATTTAAATTAAAAACCACAGAAAAGAAGCCAAGAAGGCAAGGAACGTCTGTTATTTGCTTTAGGCACAAATCAAATACTTCTGGCTAAACAAACTTTTGGCTGCAAGGGAGAGAGTGGAGTGTGTGCAGATCTGCAGCAGGATGGATCTGGAGGCTAAGCAGATCACAGACAAGCAGAAAACTCAAAAGAAAGGCAGAGCAACAAACATGCACTGAACCCTGCAGAAAAACTGAGTCATTGCTACCCCTGCCAGTTGCCAATATTGCAGGCTTTAAGAAGCCCCATGGAAAAACACCTTGTAGGAGACAACACTGATTGGAAGAGAAAGGGAGCCAGCAACACCTCTGCATTTCTGCTTCTCATGTGTTTGCTTAGTGTAAGCCAAAATCCAGCCCTAGACTTATACTAACTCTTACCTTTGCTGTGGGGTTACAGCAAAATGTAGAAAGCACAGACTTCTTCCACCTTTGAAAAACAGTTTAGCAGTCTCTTCTTGTAATGAGACTTTGCTCAGCAGCTAGTGCAAAAGCTCCTTTGGAAGTTACTCTTTGCTGCTTACCACTCAGACACTGTGCTCTGCCTGGCTGCAATCTGCCACATGGATTTTCCTTGTTAATGAAGTGTTGTGCTCAAGGGATCTGAGATGTTTTAATTCATTTTGTATTTATGATAACTGCACAGCTTGGCAGGAATTGTGCTCACATGTACATCAAGTCTTGAAAATGTTCTTATGAGCAGTGGCAGGTTTTGAGAAGCACAACAGCATCAGTCATTGCTCTTCTGTGGTCAGCTGTGGCTTTGTCACTGCTTGAGCTCAGGGCATTCAACAGCCTCACTACCTGCCAGGGCTCAGAGAGCACAGCACAAGGGTCAGCAAGAACTGTCATCTCTGCCAGGCAGTGCTGAGGAGATGCTTGTCAGTGCATGCATTATTCAAGCAATAGCACTGAGCAGCACAGGCAGTTTGGGGCAAAGATTCCAGCACCAGCTGTTGGTCGAACAGACATTAATCTCTGTGACCAAGGCAAGTGAGGGAATCCCTCATGATTGCTCCTTTTGCTACCTGATACCCAACAAATAATAAATAACTGGAGAATTTAACCTGAGCTTTTTTTTAAATCAGTGAAGCTGTAAAACACATCTCCAAAACATCAGTTTAACAGGAGTTTAACCACACTGGCCTCTCTGCCATACTTGTCATGTATTTACATTATTGTAAATACTTGACATTGTAATTGTAATACTTACATGTATTTACATTACCTACCTTGCTAATGAAAGCTCTCAGGGAGGCAAACACGTGCTTAAGGGCTGCTTCTGACTGCCCATTTTTGAGAAAAGCCAGATGAATATCAAAAACCTTCTTCATAAGTGGATTGTGGCCATCGTTGCTTAAAAGCTGGGTCTGGAAAGCAACAGGAGAATTTACTTTGCAGAAATGTTGTGCCTGAAGCTGGAAATGACAGAGATAATTTTGCACAATTAATGGCATTAATTCTTAAGCCAGATAAGCAACAGGGCCTTCAGTAAAAATATAACCAAGAAAATGTGATAATCACTAAAAACTTACAGTAGTTAGAAAAGGCTATTTTTGTGGCAGAGAAAAAAACTAAAATATTTTATCACTTTTGCATCACTAATTCCAAAACCTAAGTCAATATTCTGTACAACTTTCACTAGTTGCCTAATTATTTTATTAAAACATGCTGTTACCAATGTAATATCACACTGTTTTTTTCCATTTCCTTTTACTTGTCTTGAAAATTGTTTTGTTTGCAGCCCAAAAGAAAGAGAGGGAATTAGAAAAAAAGGTATTTTTTATTCACTGGGTAATTCATAGCTGCAGTTGGTCATTTCACTTCCCTTGTTTCCTGCAGAGTTTTGCCAGTTTGCACCTCGTGGAGACCCGGTAAAATGGAATTACTTGGGTGTTACTGATACAGTCTGGTGTCAGAGCTGGTGGGCTGTGCCCACTGCCATCCCCACAGGGCTGTGCAGAAAGTCTGGGCATGACACAAGGATGTGGATATCCTGTATTGACAGGAAATCAACAGCCCTCATCTCATTGCCAGTCCTCACAATCCTTGGGCTGGCTCAGATTTGGACACCTTGTACAGACCTTGTGGGAAGTTCAAGATGCAAATTTTACACTGAGCTCATTTCCTGTGGCAGTGGAAAGGAATCAGCACAGCTGCTGCAGCACAGGACCCACTCGTGTGTGCTGAGACCATAAAAGTGAAGTCGAAGCCCACTAAAGGGGAAGGGAATCCAGTCCATCCTGTGGTTTGAAAATCACATTGTTTTGTGGCTCAGTGATATTCCAAAAGAGGCAGCTGAGAAAGGCAATCACGTTTTAAGCACTGCACTGAAATCCTTTTGCTGTTACCGAAGTCCTAAGGAGTAATTTACCATCTGCATCAGGATGGCTTTGTGGCTCTGCAAGGGAAGCAGAGCTATGAGTACCCTTCTCTTCATCTCCATCTAAAAAGGAAATCTTCATCACACTTGCTCTGAAATCCAGAGCTGTTCTTGTGACATCATGCAAGACACGCTGCTACATGCAGGATTCCTCTGCCTACACTGAAGGAAGAGCATTTCTGGAAGAGTATTTTGCTGCCATCCTAGGGTTCTCTTCACTACAGAGGCTTTGGTTTTCGTAGATGGCAGTGACTGCCAAAAGCATGAATCCCAATATGGAAGAGAAGACTTCGACCTGTGGTTCTGATCCTGTCTGCACTGGAGTACCTCAGCCCCAGAGATACTCATATACAGTAATTCAAAGAAATCTGGGCCTTGCTTCTTGGTAATTTAGGGTACAAAAGAGTGACTGTTCTAAAAATGTTGGACATTCATTTCCCTTTCCTCTAGTCCCTCCTTTCTACACAATACACATTTCCTCTTATTCTATATTTGTAATACAGTCATGGTACAACATCCATGTGATTTTCTCTGGCCTTACAGTTTTGTAGTAATGGCAAGATTGTGTAAGGGTATAATTACTCTGAGACTCTGTTAAACACTCAGTGTTTTGGAAAATGAGCAAGCTTCAAACGATTTGCTTTTGTAAAGCCTTCCACTCTAGGAGAACAGATCACCAAAATCCACACACATATAAAAACACAGCATACTCCTCTACAACAATTTTGATTTCAGTGCTGACCTTGAAACTCTGAGTGAAAAAAGAAATGGTGTCCAGGACTGTCAGGCACACTTCGGTGGCAATATTGCCCTCCAGTAATGCCTGGTGCACAATATCTGCTTCTGAGGTGCCTGCATCTGTGGACAGAGAGAAAATTAGGAGGAAACAGCGTTCAACACTCCAGCTCCCAAAAAATCTAAGTGCTGATATAGATAAGGTTATTCTCTTGCACTTCTCTGTGTTTGGGAGATGATGCAAGAATACCAAGACACTGAATTTGCCAACTCCATTCCGAGAAGCGGCCTCAGCCTGATGCCACACCAGCAAAACAGTACCTGCACTGCCCCTTAATATCACTGTCTTTAAAGCCAGACAGAGCATGAGGCGTCCAAGCTGTCTCCAGAGAGGGGAAATGGCCAAGTGCTTCAATGGGACACAATGCACCCACAAGGAGAGGCTTAGAGCAGATCCCAGCACAGGTCTGTGTGCAGTGAAGTTCTCCTGCTTGCCCTGTTCCCTATCCAAACCAAGGCGTTACCTGCACACACACCCAGCCAAGGAGCTGAGCCACGACAGGCAAGAGCAGAAAGCCACACAAGTCCTAAGTCCCAGGGGTGATTTTTAAGGGGCTGTTTTAAATGCCACCCTCACCCATCTAGGAATGTTGCAGGGAAGCCTGGTGACCACTGCAATTCTGTAGAGTTTGAGTAACCTGAAGCAACCAGCAGCAAGTGAAAAACGGCTACATGCAGTTTTTATCAGGCTGACAGGCGCCCTGGGCCCTGCTGGCTCTGCTGCACCTACTGTGGTTGAGGGTGAAGGAGGTCTCCAAGCTGCCCAGGTGCTGGAGCCGCACCCCAGATCTGCTGCGCAGCGCCGGCATGGTCTGGGATTTCCTCTCGGCTGCCGTGTGCTTGGATAACCAGGCATCCTGCACCCTGCAGGGGGAGCAAAGACAGGGTTTGGGCAGCAGCAGCAGCCACACCACTACAGGATTACACCAGGATAGAGATCTCTTCCCTCTGACACACCAATCTGGGACAATCCCAGTGGGACTGACCGCACTGTGCGGATCTTGCTGCTCCGGAAGGCCCTAGGGCTAAGACACGAGCAGGGATGCTGCTCAGGAAGCAGGGATGCAGCCGGGACTCTTGTCTCACCTGCAGCTGGCTGGGGGGGACACTGCCACCCTGCGCTCGCCTGAGCCTGGGGGTCTCATGCAGGAGCTGGAGGGGAGGGAAGGGGCAGGGTGCTGAGATGAGGGGCCCCTGCTCAGGGTGTGGTGCTGAGCAGAGCCCCAGACCCACAGGGCTTTGCCCAGGGTGGGTGTGCACGAGCCCTTCCCACCTCCGCTGGGGCAGGGAGCATGGGGATGACCCCACACCCCAGCACCAGATGGAAGGATGCAGTACCTGGCAATATTCCTCTTCCCCACGTATCTGAAGTGAAATAAACACACCCTAGGAAGAAAATGAAATATGTATCTGTTACAGATCCTGCAGATCAGGAGCGATCCAGAACATTCAAAACCTACCCTGTTCTTGCCTGCAGACACACTTCTCTGTGCACAAGGGTTTGGGTCTGTATTTACAAGTCACTTGACCTCACACTCTTGGTTTCAAAATTCTGTGGCATATCCCTGTCTTCTCACCCATCTGTTTCCCCAAATGTGCTGCAAAGCAGAGGCTGTGACAGTGACACGGGGTGGGAAACACCACAGCCAGAGCACAGGGCACTGCCACTGCACCGTGCTTCCTCAATATACGCTTGCTTTTCCACAAAGGAGGAAGAGCCTGTCATTGCAGCCTGGCCAGACCCCCTAGTGCTGCAAGGGACAGTGCATCACTGTGGTCCCCTGCTTAGCCATTCTAACCACACCAAGGTGCAGTGTTTGAATGCATGATACTCACTCCAGAAGCATGAGGACATTGATCAGCTCCTGGGGGGAGAATTTGTTCCAGTAAGCTAAAAGAGTATCTGAAAGAAAATTAAGAACAACGCACTGAGATTTTAAAAAACTCCAAGGGGGGACCTTACAGTCCAAAACTGATGGTCCCTTGTCCTTCTGGCTGCCTCCAGTGAGCAGGAGGCACCCACCTTCAGAGATCATCTTGACGATGTACAGGTAGCACATGAGGAGTGTCCGGATCTCAAACTGGTCCAGCCGGCCGCAGTGGGACACGCTGCTCCTCATGGAGCTCCTGCGGATCTGTTGGGACACGGGTGTGCCATGGAGGACTTGGGCTCCTGGGCTGTGCACCAGGGCTGTGCAGCAAGGGCACAGCAAAGCTGGCACACACCAGGTGTGCTGGCATCCCTCCTGCCCCCCACACGTGCACCCCGCAGCACCATGCCTCGGAAACAGCTCATGCAGTGATGAGCAGCCTGGAAATCCCGGGCACATCACCAAACAGTTCCCTGCTCAGAGAAACAATGTCTGGGCAATGAATGACAGGTTATCCAGCAAAACACACAGCAGCCCGCTTTCATTTCCCCTGCTCTCTGCAGCATCTAAGCTCCTGGACATTTTTAAAGCCAGTTCTTGTAAAAAAAAATTCAATGGCTGTCACCATCTAAAGCAAAAATCTGTTAAAGACATACGTTCAAAATACAATGTCAGTTATTAAGAAAAGAGGACATTTCATCTTAAGAACTTTTTCCTCCCCTTGATTTTTGGAAGTGTTTCAATTTTCCTCCTACTTAGTGACTCAGGCAAAGTAAGTGAAATCCTGCTGATGAGTCAACTTATGTGGGAAAGGTTTGGGCATTATGTGGTGGGAAGCATGACTCCTTAAGTTATACCAATTTTATTTTGCATCCTCTGTGCCTGCCTGAGCTGTATCCTTCAATAAATGGGCATTATTAAGTCCTAGGCTTCTCCTAGAGCTTTGCCTCACATGTTTGGAGAGGGATCCACAGATCTTTTTTGCTGTTTATTCTGGGATAAGCTGTGGATGCGAGTCATCATAAGGCAGAAATAAACAAGTGTTTTAGAGTTGGAGACATGGTGCTATCGCCAGAGATTTACTACTGACCATGCCAAACTATCAAGTCAGCACACAACTCACTCCAGGGGAATGGGGCAACGTGCAAAGTGTCTGCCTCTGCAGAGCACTGCTGAAGCTGTGCTCCTCCATGTGGCACTGCTTTTACAGGCTTTTGTGGATAATGCTTTCCCTAACAGAAAGATTGCTTTCAATGACTCTGAAAAACGTTCAAGCGCAATCAAGAGGAGAATGTCTGGCCTTGGGGGAAGAGCTGAGCTGGAAGCAACACCACACCACTTTGTGCACACCCCATCAGCAGCACTGGAGCTCATGCTCAGGTCTTTGCTGAAGAGTCAAGTTCTTGGCTGTACTTGGTCCCAGAGCTCTATGATTTATGGAGGATTTATGCAAGGCCCCACCTCTTCTAAGCCTGTCAGGACACAGCCATGAGCCCAGATAATCTTTGCCTTGCTTGTTGCAAGGGCCAATGTTTTTGAGGATGCCAACTCAAGATATCTGCAAAGTGCCTTGAGGAAAATCAGGGACTGGTTTGCACAAATACCTGATTTCCATGTGTGCAATCTGCTAAGAAGAAGAGTACTGAATACCCCTTGTCTGAATAGCGGGGTCAGAGGTCTCTGTGGCATGACCCCAGTCACCTTCTGCAAGTCTGGGCCTGTGGTTATTCGCCTGGGCTGGTTTTCCTGCAAACACTATCTTAAGTCAGTGCTCACTGGCAATCTCACACCACGGGGCTTTGCTTCTCAGACATTTGGAAACCAATTCCCAGCACCAGGCACTGGGGTCCAGCCAGGCTCAGAGACACCTGCACACAGCGAACTCAGAACTTAGATCTGAGTTTGGATAAATGCACCATAGGAGCAGAGATTTTCCACACAGATTTTGCCTTTCATCTTCAACAAGTAATTTGTCAACAATTCTATTTTTGGCTCAGCGATGTTTGAGGAGGGAAAGCATACCAGACCCATGACTCTGACCTTTGTTAAACATCAATCTGGTTTTTTCCAGAGATATCTATAAGTGGTTTTGGAGAGTGTTACCCTCAGGGGAACTCCTTTTCCCTCCCCTTTATTTAACACAGCCTGCAGGCAGGGTACTGCTCTCTCCAACCCCTGGTACATTACATTTTCACTCTGATCCGGGGAACTGGTTGCTCCTTCTGAGTTCAGGGATCCTTTTGAGTCCTCTCGCTTTATTGCATGGCCATTTGGAAGGGCTGCTCCACAGGCTGGAAAAAAACCCAGACCCCACAATTAATGCCTTTGCACTTGTCAGCACAGCACAGGCAGCACAGATGGAGCTTGTCAAAGTCCCATGTCAAAAGCTGGAAAAGGAAAAATCTGGAAAGGACAGTTAGGGCGGCACTACATCTGGGGAAACCATGCAGAGATCTTTTAGGAGACGATTGTTTCAGGTTTTGAGTAATGGGTTTTGGGTGCTTCAGGCTGGTAATAGCTATGTTAAAAATAAATGGGAAATTTAGAATTTGGAAAAATTAATTTACCTGGATCTTTGTCTGCAATGAGGCTGGATCTGCTTGAGGGGGATGGAAAACTGCATATGAATTCATCCCTGGATGCCTGTAAAGCAATATAAGGTTTTGTAACCAATAAAAGCTAACACCTATTCTCTTACAGAAGGGAAGAATGCAATACAAAATAGTAAATTAGAGCATGTTTTAGAAAAAACACAGATGAAAACAGAAATTTCCTTACTTCTAAAACAAGGAGACAAAGGACTTGCAGAATAAAGAACAGCAGAACATATTAAAGTAAGTCATAGTAGTGCTTTCTTTTGTTTTTCATCATCTGAGTTGAAATTTTGAATTGCTTTTCTCAGATGGCCCATTTGCTACTCTTTTGCCCCAGCAAGGAGGTAAATAAATCTACCCCACAAGGCTAAGGCCACTTGGGAGCCACACGCACAACCCTGGGGAAGTCGGGCAACTCCCCAGAACAGCTGCTGGAGTCCCAGGCCAAGCCCATTGCTCTCGGAAGGACTCAGCTCCCCTCACAGCACTGCACACACTGCCCAAAACCAGGTCAGACAGGGAGGCATCCCAGCTTTACTCACAGGGCTGGAGGCAGGGCAGGAGCTCAGTGCCTCGTGGCCGGCCACGCGCTGCAGGTTCTCCAGGAGCACCCCGAACAGCGGCAGGTACAGCTGGGCAATTTTTGCCTGCTGGTTCTGAAAGCAGGCACAGAGAAAAATCTCAGTAAGAGCCCAGGTTTTCAGGGGAGTGAAAAAAAAGGGGAACTCCTGAGCCAAAACATGTATACATATATATCTTTATTTACACACTGTATGTGGTGCTTGAGAACGTGAGCTGGTTTGGCTTATCTCCACTTCTAGAGCTGCCAGAGAGGTATTACCCTTCTAGCAACAAGCCTGGGGCACTTGGGGGTTTTGGAGGCTGAATAACATTCCCAGGCAGACAGGATGTGTGACAAACTTAAGTCCTGGATTTCCTAACTCTTTAACTGGCACTTGACTCGCATAGTTTGATTTTTAAGTGCAACACCCAGGAGTAATGTAAGAGAAACATTTGCTCCATGCCTGGTGCTGGCTACTGCTTCCAGTCAGAAATTCTCCATAGCAAATGCTTCTAGTGAAAACAGTTTGTAGGAACAGATTAATTTGGATTAACTGGTACAGATAAAAAATTATTGAGTTGACATTTTCTAAATGGAGAACACTTTTACATCCAATTGTTTTTTGTTAAACATATATTATTCTGGATTTGGCTGAAAGGCTGGAAAAAAAATTAAGGCTTGCAAATTGAGTAGAACCTTTTAAATAATACAGAAATCCAATTTTTTCTTCTGATTCAGTATGACAAAAGAAATCTTGAAAACACTCATGGGTTGACAAAACCTTTTCTCAGCTGTTGATGGAGCAGGGGTCTCCTTGGCGGGAGCAAGGGTGTGCCAACACATGCTCAGCCTCTCCCGCCCATGATGTGATTTTTTTGCTTTGGAGTCTCTGGATATCAGCTGAGCATCCTGCCCTGGCTCCAGGCAGTTTCCTGGTCATGCTGCCCAGAGCAGAACACATTTTCAAATATCCTGTGGGCCAGCAGTAAAACAGGGGGAGTTTCTGAGGAGTCAGGGGAGTGCTGCACACTGCGGGAGCAAGCAGCTCCTGAGTTAGTCCTGGATCTTCACTGCAGAGAAAAGCAAGCCCCCCTCCAGCTCGGGCCTTCAAAGAGGTAGAGAAGGGAGGGAAGAGCAGCTGGCTCTGGGCCCATGAGAGCCCCTGGCACATTTGGGGCACTCCTCCCACCCTTCATGCCAGGAAGCCACCCATGTTCCCAGATAACACTCAGGAATGGAGCACGCTAGAGGTAATGTGAGGACCAAAACTCTAAACAGAGGCGTGTTTTCAGGCTAGAGCAAGGACAGGTAGTGTCTGCACAGACAGCTGGGCACTTGGAGGGCATATGGGTCAGCAGGGAGCAGCTGATAAAACCAAGATAAAACAAACCCATTTCCAGCCTCTTTCAGCATCATCTCGTGCAGAGCCTCTGACTAAAGAAAACTGAGATCCACCAAGAGGAAATCCAGCACCTCATGAGAATCAAGATCCTCTCATCTGAGTCACTAATTAGTAAAACATGCAGCTGACTTGTAACAGAGATCAGTTCTGTTTCCTGATTATAGCATATTAATACAGGATATGAATTTAGGCCCAAGACCAGAACATCGCTGATGTGCTAGTTTTGTTGAACAACTCTTGGCTAATAACTATCTCAAGTTCCTTAATGGTTTAGGGCTTAATTACCTAAATGCTCAGCAAGAGTAAGAGGGCTGCAGTTATTTCCTAGATGGTTTCTGGGCTATTACTGTTATTCCATAACTATCAGTTGTTTACAACAGTTCCCTAAAAAGCAATTAGAATTCCCTTGGTGCACCATGCAATATCTAAAACCTTAGTATGTGATTTTTTTTCATAAAATTCAACAACATTAAGTTAAAAAGGCAACAAAACAGGCCTGACCTTGTGCTGGTATCTGTTGTCAAAGGCATGCTTGATCAAGAGATTTTTTAGGACTGAGATAGCTGTATATCTGATATCGTAATTCTCCTGCAAGGCAACAGAGGCTTCTCTTAGAAGCATCCCCACGAGGAAGTGATGCCTGCAATACTCATCCGTTAAGCTGTACTCAAGATTTGTATCTGAAAGAAACAACAAGGCAATGGTTAAGGAAAATGTTCCCAGAGTCTGTCCAGAGCAAAACATAAAAGTCATATAAGCCATAAAGTCCTTGACCAGTGTTCACCACGCTCCTACAGTGCACTGATCTTTGAATAAAGCTGAACTGACCATACAGTTTTCTCCACCAGTGAACTAAGTCACATCAAAGAACCTGGTGTCTTCCAGTTCAGGCTGTTCATTAATTTCAGCCCTCACTGTTTCAGCAGCACCTCAAGGAAGGATTTCTGCAATGTGATACTCTGCAAAGCTTCTCTCTCCAACCAGTAATTTTAAGTCAGAGATGGCTGAAATGGGGAAAGACAGCACAACTTACTGCCTGGGGATGCTTTGGTCCTGACCAGGGGTTGTCCTATGAATCCAAAACTACCCAGGCAGTGGGGAATCAACCTCCCCCAAGCAGCTGTGAGGGTGGGAATGGGCAGTGGAAATGTGGGTTTACCTGGCCACCCAGCCCTAGCAGTGTGCTCTGCAGCTCATTCCACATCCTCCAGGAATCTCTGTTCCTTCCCTGGAGGTCAGAGAGCAGAAGCACACAGTGCTGCTGGGATGAGGGATGCAGATGGTGCTGCCATCCCAGTCTGCACAGCCGGGCAGCTGCATGAGCCAGGCCAGGGCTCTAGGCTGTTGCTGGCCAGAGCAGATGTTGAACACAGCTCCTCAGAGGCTGCACCGACTGCCAAGAGAAAGTCAGCTCAGCTCCTCACCACCTTGCTTAACTTAACTTGTACCCTGCATCTCACACAGATTCAGGCAGATACTGTGATCAAAGCAGAGGCTGCTACCAGGATAAGGCGTTGCTACTGCTGAGGAGCCTGGACAGAGCAGCAGGGATGTGACAGACACACTGACTGGTGCAGGGGGGCTGCCATGAACAGACTTTTCCTGACATCATTATCTCTGCCAGGCCATTTACCAAATTAGTACCACCAGGGATAACCCCAAAGCTCTGTGTTCTTCCACCAAAAGGTACAAATGCCATATGCTCAGCTCAGACTTTTTTTTATTTTCCAAAATCCTACAGGTATGAAAGTTCTTCTGTGGTAAGGCAGGGTGCATTCAGCTTTGAAAATCCCAGCCAAAGGATTCCAGCAGCTCTGTGGCTGTGAAAGATTGATTCAAAAGTAGCATTTACTGTATTGTGAAACTGATTCAGAGGAAAGAAAAAGCAATCTGGAACATTACCTAGCTTTCACTGTTAGTCATGTTAGCAAATGCCTAACTGCCACACATCATGGTTATTACATTAGTTGAATGCAAGCTAATTGATTGCAAAGTGCATAAATTTGACATTAGAGGATTTGATCATTCTAGTTGGACCTACCTACTGAAGTGAACCGTTCCACAGCAAATGAAAAAAATTCTAATTATGTGTAAAAAGAAAAGGGACAAATAAAAAACCAGTAAAAATAAACAGGAGCAAGTAATGCTCTAAATCTTGGATAAACAGGACAGTATGTAATGTTTTAATATTATTTGTGAGGCCTTTGCTTAACTCCCAACTTCTGTCAACCCCTTGGATTCTTTCCCATTACAACATTGCAAAACTAATCGTGTGCTGCTGGCCATGAGGCCAAGCTCAAGCTTGCTCTGGCTGATGTCCCCATGTGAGGCAGCAGGGACAGACCAACAACCAGCCCTGCATTAGCTGGGGAGGTTTCAGAGTTGCTGTTCCAAAATGCAACACTCCAGCTCAACAGGATGCGGCTGCAGAGCTGTGCTCTGCCAGCCTGCCCATCTGCACTGGCTGAAGCTGCAGAATCTCTCTCTGTCCACCTTCCTGAGGGCTATTCCTTCTTCCCCTAAAAACAGAGCAGTGTGGGTTTGGGCATCTCCTCTCTGCATCCCAAGAGGCTGAGGAAGAGATCAGACACACCAGCAGGGTCTCCCCTGAGCCCGCTGGCCCCTGTAAGCACAGGTCTGTGCCTAAAGCCAGACAAGTTTGCGGTGAAGGTGCATCCCCATGTGGCTCTACCATGGCAGGCAGGGCTCAGGCACCCCTGCAAGGGCGCTTCTGCTACCTGAGCATGGACTGCTCTAGGGCCATGAGCTGAATGGTTCACATGCTACAGCCATGAGCTGCCTGTGAACCTCAGCTGGTAGGTCCAGTCACAATAAATCACAGCAGAAAAGATGAGCTGCCCTTACAGCTTTTCAATTTAACCATCACAAATGCAAAGGTGAATGTTAACCAAGAAAAATCATCCTTATTTTACCATGCCACCAACAAGCACCAGGGAGGCACCTTGGACGTGTTTTTGTTGGCCGTTTCTAGCAATACTCTTTGTTAAACAATGCCAGGCAAGTAGCCAAACTGAGGAAAGAGATTAGCAGCTGGTCCAGAAAGCTCTGAGGGGTCAGATATTTACCAAAACAAGGGATATTTAATTTACTGCTGCTTCTGGCACCTGTATGTGTGTGGAACCACTTTGGGACTTGTATGGCTTCACTGAGGCACAACCAAACATCCCCTTTCCTCCACCAGAATAAATCATACAATCATAAATCCACACGGGGCTTTTACACGGGGAATCCCAAACCTCACTCTTCTCTCCTGTATTTACACTCCAGGCTACTGGCATCCAAACCTGGTGATCTTTACCCTATTTACGTAGCACAGATGAGCCACTAGGACCCAGAGAAATTGCGGCTCTGTCTGCAGCACTCCTGGGGGCCGGCAGCAGCTGTGCTGCCATCAGTGCCAGAGCTCCAGCCACACCTGCACACAGCCTCAGCTCAGCCCTTGTAAGCCCCTTCCACCCCTGCTGAGCAGCTTCAGGACCAAAGAGAACGCAGTGTGGATGAGTGAGGGTGTCACAGCACAAATACTCTGGACTGGAACAGGCTCAGGCTCTGCTGGCTGCCTTCAGGTTTGAGAACAAGCTCAAACACACCGTGCATGCTGTGCTCTTGTTCCATGTGAAAGCAGAAGGTAACCTACATCCCCTTTGGTGGCCACAAGGAGAGCTGGCAGCAGGGCAATGAGTTCAGTCTGCTCTCCTGCATCCCCATTTCCTACAGGACTCACCAGTGAGACACCCACTTCTCAGGGGAGGCTGACACTCCTGAGAACAAAGGATTGCATTGCACAATTTGCCTGTTTACTGGAACAGGCAGTGTCTTCCAGATACTGCTAGTCCCACGTAAACTTAAATATAAGAAATACTGAAAAGACTGACTGCATACCATTCTGGAACAAAATTATGTAAACCTGACAGAAAAGCATCTTGTCCTGAGGTTAATGTTCTAACCAGGACGTACACTTCCTTGACACCAAACCAAAGTTCATCTAGTCAGAAGCCATCAGGACTAGTAAATTATAGCTCTTTAGCCAGTCTCCTAAAAAAAACATACCTTGAACTCTTTGCAGTTTGGGTTTGGAAAACGTCATTGGTAAGTTCAGAGGAATGTAGTGCTCATGATTGCAAATAGTTTGAAGAAATTCAAACTTGTATTCAACCAGCAGCTGAGATAAAAAAAGACAAACACAAACTATGTTTTTAGTTTGACCCATTTTCTTCCAGTTCAATGTACTTGTTGCACGAGGATTGAAGAATCTAATAAATAGCATCTGGTGAAATTCACTAATAATTGGCAAATTCTTGTGTTGTTCTCCCTAAATGTCAAGGCATACGGGTGTCACTTGGGACTTTTGTCTTTTTCACCCAGGCTATTAACTACTTTTTACATTACTTTAAAGAACATCTGGGTACAGGCTCTTGGCCCAGACAAAGAGGTCTCTGCCTCTAAAAATCTCTGCAGGAACAGAGTGCAAAAGGCCTCCAAGGATTGTATAAAATAATCACTACAAAGCTTTGACTGATGTAGATATGTACAGCTACAAACCACTTTTCAAGAAACCCACTGCTTACCTTAGGGTCTTTAGGGCTGAATCCAGAAATGTAATCATTTATCAAGTTAAAAACAAATCCTCTGTCCATAAAGGTCAAACAACGCTGGAGAAAAAACATCAACATATGACCAACCATTAAAAATAAAAGCAGTCATCCTAAATCCTCTCCATACCACTGTTCTGCCAGCAGCCAGCTTTCACCTTCTGGGCTGCTGCAGACTTTCTAAAAAGTACATGATCCTGTTTCTCTGAAATCATTTGGATGACCCTACATAAGTCTCCAGTGGAAAACAGAAATATCTAAAATGAGAATGTACACATTTCAGGTTCCTAACAGTTGGCTAGGTATGCCTGAAAGCCCTCAGTAACATACAGAGTTATTGTCTCTTTGGAAAGAGAAGGTTTTGTTCCTAAGAAAGCTTATCCCCTTGAGAGTTTTTACAACTGAAAAAATCAAAGACAACATAAATTAAAACCATATTTGTTTGCTTGCTCCGTATTTCATATTTGGTTTGGTTTTTTTTTTCCTTTTTTTTTCCCCTGATAAAATCCTGAGAGAAAGAAACTGCTGACCTTCAGGAAGTTAGCCAAGCTAAAGTTGACATTCCTGGACTCTTCAGGGATCTCGTTGTAGCGGATGGTCACATGAGGAATGATGGCAAGCAGCAGCGAGTGCAGGGCGTGCTGGTAGGACTCAGGGAACCTCTGGCCTCTGGGCAGCTGAAACCAAGAGCACATCCCTGCTCAGTGCTGCAGGCCAGCAGCTGGGGAGAGCTGAGCTCAGGCATGAGCTCTTTAGCACTTGTTTTTGCTGCTTCTTAATAAAACAGTGACCAAAGAAAGTACTGGTTGCAACTGCAATAAGTAGTAACAGAAAAGGAGGCTGCACAAGCCATAAGGAATTCTGGAATTTTTAAATTACAACTGAAAGGGCAGAAAAGGGAAAAGTAAAGTGAAAAAAAGTTAAGCTGTTCAGCTTGGCAGGTTTGTTGTTTTGTTTTTTTAAAATAGAGAGTCACATAGGTTCAGAAAAGCTTTTGGAAGAGTTTGTGACACTTTTATTATAGTGCAGCATTGACCAAATTAATTTTTACCTTGATTTTGTTTTCTTCCAGTAAGTACATTGCCATGGACTTTGCCAGTGCTTCAAAGAAAAACCACGAGTACTAGAATAAACAGAGAATACTATTACTTTTCTGAGCAGGATTGAACATGACTGATATTCCCTGACTATGTGGGGAAACACCTGTGTGGGAGGGAAAACTCACATCCAAATGGCTTTTTGCACAGTTGGCTTGGAATAGATGCCTTTGCTACCCAGAGATGTCCTGCCAGCCTTAGGGTGAGATTTAGCCCCTCTGTCCCCAACGCACCCTGCCAAGGACCAGCAGAGTTTGGGGTGCAAGCGCTGCAAAAGCCCAGTTAGGCAGAAACTCAGTTTGCCTCCCATGAGTCACTCGTCAGGTTTGGCTTGAGGAAAGTCGGTAAAACAGTAGGTAAAAAAACAAACAGCCTTTTGTTGTCTGCTGTGATGGCCTAAACAGAGGCTCCCTGCAAGAATTCATCTGTTTTAAGGGAAGAACCTCAAGGCTGTGGATGCAAGGAGTTGCCCGGGGTTTGCCCCTGCAGTGGGTTTAGATGGGGATAGGTGTTGGGCTTTATACCAGACCCCCCTTTCTCCCCTCTACCCTTGGCAGCCAAGTACTGCCAATACTTCACCTTGAGTAGCTTATTGATGGCTAGAAAATCTGCTGACTGCTTCAAGATGGTGGCCATGGAAAGCACCAGGATTTCATGGGTCATCTTCGCCTGTTTGGCACTCGGTTTCTCAGCTCGAAAGACGTACTGAGGCAAGAACAGCAGTGTCAGTGTGTGCCTGCTCCCAGCAGGGAGTCCCCAGGGGCAGGGTGTCCCCACTGACCTTTATGAAGGAGCGCAGGTAGTGGTCTAGACCTTCTTCATGGCACTTGGACACGATGTGCAGAAGAACCCTGAGGAGAAATGTGGTTTGTGTTCAGCACACAACATGAGGGCAAGTTCCTCTACCTCACAAAAGCAGACAACACACGTGTCCCACCCTGCTCAACCCCAAACGCCTCACTACTGGCACGGCCTGACTTGCAGAGCACCAGTTCTTGCAGGCCAGCACCCCCATACACAGCTCCTGCACCAGCCTTGAACAAAGCATTCAGATGAGGTGCCCAAAACCCCTTCTCCACTTCTGGGCTGGCCCAGGAATCACCCAGACAAGCTGACTTTCAACACTCAAGACTCCTTGCACAAGGAGGTGAGATGGAACATTGTCCATTCATTGTTATAATCTGATACCTCCTTGCATCCCCAGAATTTATTCATTCTCGAAACCTCCTTTTTTTTTTTCTTTTACTTTATTTACATCATATGCTCCTTGTTACATGCACTGGATTATTTTGGGCTGTTGCCTTGTAGTGTGGGAAGGTCAAGCAGGCCATGGTGAACATGCCAGCCCTCTGGATTCACTCCCAGGCAGCTGATCAAGGCAGCAAGAGCCTGGTTTCCCCAGCCACTGCTGGGGATTTACATTCCACTCCCAGCCAGAGGGAACAATAAACTATTGCATGTTGTCACAGACCCCACAGGCCAAACCACAAGGAGGAGTTTACAAGCCATTTATCAGATAAAGAGGGTTTTAAAGTCCACTATGAAAATCTGATGAGAAAATAGACGTTATTAAACAGAAAGTGTCAGGCCAAGCTTTGATAAAAATCTCTGGAAATGAAGGTGGGAGCTGGTCACCCAACAGGTACCTGGGGTCACCTGTTCCCCTGTCCTCGCCCTCTGGTGCTTCAAACAGAGCGGAATTTCAGAGTGGAATTTCAGTGCTCCACAAAGGAAAAGTTCTCACGCCCTGCATCATATGGAGCAGGGCTGTGACTGCAGTAGGCTCCACATCCCTGGGGACCGGGGCTCAGCCTCCAGCCTCCAGTTCCATGGGAGCAGGATGCTTCTGGCACACGGAGGCACGCCCTGTTCTGGGAGCAGAGGGGGATGAATCCAGCACCCCGCGCACGGCAGCACTCAGTGAGGCAGCACCACGGGAGGAAGGAAGGAGAATGTTTCAGCGCATCTCTGGGTTCCCGGGGGGCAGGGAAGGGCTTTTCCTGGAGCTCCCTGCAATGCCCGGGCCGGTGCTGCCCTCTCGGGGCCGCGCTGCAGCTCCGAGCCGCCCAGCCGCGGCTGCAGCACGCACACCCAGCCCCGGGCACCGGCAGCAATCCGGACACCAGGGACTGCCGTGCCGGGACGACACCAGGACACTGCTCCCCACATCTGTGCCTGCAGCTGCGACACGCCTGGGCACTCTGGAGCCTTTTGAGCCACCAAACCCTTCCTCTTTTGAGAAACAAACCAGGAGTATTTTTAAAGTACCATGCTTCTCTTCACACCACTCCCAGGACAAGAGCCCCATAATGCCCCCATGCCATCCACATGATCCAGGGGAAGACAGCAGCAGGGGACAGCCAGTGCTGTCACTTAGCACCCAGTACTGGGAAACCAGATCCTGCTTTGCACTGCCATTTGTGGCTCTGCATTTGTCACTGGATGGTTCACCCAAGACTCACATGGTGCAGTTGACAGCTACTTCATCCTCCTGCATCACGTTTGTGAGGACTCTAAATAGTTGCATAAGAATTACAGGTAGAAACTGAATCATTACTTGGATCTCCATGGCGTGCAAACACTAAAACAAATGTTCAAAACACAGACACTTTTAGTTCAACATGTCGCAGATGTTAAACATTTACAGTCCGCAGACATTTCTGTGGCAATGGGACAGGCATCAGCAAAGGCTTCAGGGTGTGGATACGCTTCAGCACACTGGAGAACAGGACAACTTAGACCCATAGCAGGACTTGCTGTCTCCTTCCAGCTGACAGATCCCAGCTGCAAACCTTCAGGGAGCAACAAAAATCACTTATGGCAGGTATTAATCCTCCTCTCAGATGTGTCCAGGCAGCTATGACTTAATTAGAGGTCACATGCTAATATTTGGTTTGAAAAGCCCAGAATTTAAGGCTAAAATTTTGCTCTCAAGTCTTCTCATCCCTTGTGCCAGTTTTTTGAAATCCCATTTCCACAAATGCCTTTGGAGCATGAAAAACTGCTGCCCAGTGACTTTCAGAGAGACTTTTCCTTTCAAAGAGCTTAGCTTGCTGTTGAAAATGGAGTTTAAGGCACTTGGTGAAGGTCAAGATCATCTCGTGGACACGCTCTTCACCAATCCCACAGAGCTCTTGTGCCTGAAGCTCATTATATGAGTCTAGGAAAGACAGCATGTTTCATTTTCAGTTTTCAAACTTGCAAATCTAATGAAAGGTTTTTAAATCTGTATCTAGGTATTTAAATTACTGAAATTATTGACGTGGTGGTGGTTAAGAATCCCTCACTTGTGGTTAGCATATACCTATCTCCCTGTCTGTAGGCTGCAGTGAGGGCGCTGGGGCTTGGCAGGACTGGGACCTGGCAAAATGCTCATAGCAAAGCTACTGTGATTTTAGTGCTTGGCTTCAAAACCTGGTATTATTTCTATTTCTTAAAATATTTATACATTATCTGACACACATTAAGTAACCCTGTGGTGATACATCCCCGTCACTGGAAGTGGAGCTGTTGCTGCAGCACCATTCTCAAAAGCAAGCAGCTATGGAAGGAAACAAGGACGTAAATAGCCAAGAATAATACTCCCTGCAGAAGCTCTTGTTGGACCTGCTCCAAAGACCTTACTCATGCTGCAGTGATTACCAAAAAGCTGGGTCTAGGTCATAGGTCACCTCTGCTCATATTTAACTGGCTGATAATCTCACGTATCGTTTTCAGCCTGAAAAAAATCTCCTGTTTCGAATGTGTTTCCAGAAAATAAGGAATTGCGCTACAGTTTAAAGGGCTGACTCAAACTGGAGCAGCAAGGGAGGAGTGTGTGAGTCCACCAGCAGAGAGCTTTGCCATGAGCATGGCAGAGCAATGCTGACTGCTTGTTTTATCCCTTGTGGAAGGCAGAGGGAAGCAGCACACAGAATATTGTCTGACAAGATAAAACAAATATAGGGACATGAAAAAACATTTAATTTAAATACTAGCCCATCTGATAGGATAAAGCAAAAGTAAGGGTAGTGCACAATGCACTGGCCCCAGCACAGGTGTGTTCCCACAGGGCAGAGTTCTGGGTATTTGCTGGTATTTACAGTCTGTAAAAACATGAATGAAGCCCAGCGACAGGCACTGTTCACCTTTAGGTATTTAATAAGCTCTCCTGGCACTTCCTTAGCTCCCGCCTGAACCTGCTGGCAGTAGTGGAAGAATTTGTGCAAGTGCATGTCCTGGAAGAGACAAACAAGTTCAGTTCAGCAGCCACAACATTTGTCAGCCCCTACTTCACACACTTTTGATCCCCAGCTGCCATCTGCCAGGACTGCTCTCTGTGTTTTCCAACATACCCATCCACTGCTCAGCCCCCGTCTCCCAACTAACCTCAATATTAAGCACAAAACTTCCAGCAGTCTTAAAATTCTCCCGAGTCCCATTCCCCAACCAACACTGGCCTGGAGAAATAGAAGCCCTCTCAACAGCTGCAACTCTCAGAAACTGCCTCACCAGCCTCCTCCTTTCCATCTGAGGCAGACTCTCCTTCCCATTACTCTCCCTCCTCCTCTAAGGTTAGATTTAATTACTGGGCTATTTAATTCTGAAAAGCATCTGGAAATGTAATTTGGTGGGAAGCACAACTACTATGCTGCTCTCAGTGTTATACAGAATCAGTAAATCTCCAAAACAGAATTAGATGCTGAAAACCATTTGCTTTGAATGTAAATGCAGCTGATGACATCCAGCCAAGGGCATTCCCCCGGGAGCAGTGCTGACAGGAGGTGCCCTGCAGAATGTGCTGGGGATCTTTGCTGGACATCATGTGAAACTTAGGGAAATCCACCACTACCATAAGACACAGAACACACTAGGACGTGGTAAAAGAGCCTGAACTGCTTTCAAAGGGAAACCAAGACTGTTTTCTTGCGTCTGCTGTTGCCAGAGAACTTAAAAAAAAAAAACAAAAAACAAACTTAATAAAAAGTCTAATACTAGCTTGAACTCCATGATCTTAGAGGTCTTTTTAACATTAATGATTCTACAGTTTGGGGAAACATCTCACATCCACCAGTTCTCTCTTTTGCATCATTGAAGCAAGTCATTTGCTCAAATATTTCCTTGGTCCTGCCAGTTATAGTGCAATTGGCCAAGGAAACATCAGCCTCTCCCTAGGCTCATTCAGTCACACAACTATCTCATCCCAACCAGACAAGGAGCAGATCCTGCAAGTAATCTCAGGCATGCTGCTTCAGTGCTGCTTTGCAAACCAAGTACCAGAGCCCTCTTTCCCACACCACTGATGGCTTAGCAGTGGTAGAGACACAGCAGTTTCTTCCTTTGCATTTGTGCTGTAAGTTTTAAAGGTGCTTGACTTACCTGGGGGTAAATGGTTGAGTCCAAATGGATTCGGATTTTAAACAGTGGCTTTGCTCCATCCACCCACTTTGCATCCATGCTGGGCTGCTGTGAACAGACAACACCCAAGTACTTGGTTTCAGACTGTGGTGGGAAGAGGGCTCTGTGCAGACACCTGCTCAGAAGATACTGGCTGGGGTGGAAGAAGGGGCTCACCCCCAGCACAAACACCACCTTCCCCATGAAAGAAAACATGCATGCAGAGCACGGGCTCACTGTCTTGCTCTGTGCCTTCTGCAACAGCCAGCCCACCCCAGAAATACCCTCTGCAGCCCACATAACCAGAGAAAGTGGAATTAAAGGTGTCCTGTCTCCCACCCCAATGAACTTTAACCTTTGGGGGTGCCCCGCAGTAGAGATCTTTTCACCTGACTAAAGCACCAACAGAAACTCAGAATTTACAGTGGTGACAAAAGCTCAACTTTCCTCTTCCTTTTCCACTCAAGCCCATTCCAGGTGGCCCTCCTACCTTGCGTGAGTCGGTGTCCCCAAGGCCCAGGTAGCCAGGGGGGAGGGTGGATGACACGGGAAGATGCCGCTCCAGGGGGACAACGCGCCCGTCCTTCAGCAGCGGCACCCAGGAGAACCCCACTGCAGAGGCAACCACGGCAGCAGGGTCACACACACGCAGTGGCACGGGCTCAGATCAGAAAGAGCTCTGCCTCACCCCAGGAAGCACAAACCTGCAGTTGTGCAAGTGGCTTCAGCAAGGGATCGACCACGTCAGTGTCATTAAAGCACCTTTTACCTGGATAACAAAATTCAGACACTGCACTGACCAGGAGTGGGTGTGAGGGGCAGGAATAGCGTGTGAGCCATGGCTGTGCACCACGCTGAGGGTGCTCTGAGGACTGGATGAAGGGACAGGTTTCCCAACCAGTGGGACCCATGTGTGCACATGCCTAGTGTTGGTAGGATCAGCCCCTGAGATCCTGATCTTGCAGCAAGTTTTTACTGGTGACTCGCCTGACAACAGCACATTTGTGCAAGTCAAACACATACAAAAGGAGTTTTCAGACTGCAGCAAAAATTTGAGCCTTAATATAAACTAAAAACATTTAGTTTATTCAATTTTAGACCTACAATTTTGTATTAGGTTGCTTTTAGAAAAGAAAATTCAGATAGGTATGTTAATCACATTTTTTCATGTCCCTGCATTTGTTTTATCTTGGCCTTTTACACTCCAACAGAAGTAATTTAAGCATTGAACATACCTTGAGTTTCAACGGTGTCTTGTTTTTTCGATGTTGCCTTTGTATTAATTTCACAGCTGACATGATAGAAGGTGAAAAGCAAATGATGCTTTTGATGGAGGTGAATTGGAAGCTCAATTTTAATCTAAAATGATATCATGATAGATCAGACTGTATTTTTAGTTGTGGAGTAATATTTTAGTTCTATTTCATTTCACAAATGTTATGCTGTATGCAGTTACACAAGACACATTCTTACCCATCTTAAATAACTCCTAACATTTTCATCACATTTGCAACATTACTTATTAATGGGGGTGTGTGATTGGAGTGCACAAAGCGTGACAGTAAAGACAGCAGAAAACAAACTGACATTAAAAATTGACAAAGGCTCTGCTTTGCTGAGCCCCTCTGCTGAGGCAAAAGGCTGGTGATTTTCTTTATCCATATTTCACCCAGCCCTGGAAAAAGAGGTATCCTGAAAAGCCCCTTGGCATTGTAGCATCCAGGAAAATCGGCTGTTTCCCACACTTTGCTTTTACCTCATCATAGAACTCCGGGCTCTGGTTGTGATGCAGCACAGCAGCAAACGCGTTGGTGGTCAGCAGAGGGCCCCCGGGTTTGCCATAAATGCACTGCAAACACAAATGAAGAGCTGAATTCGGGGTCCTGCCACCCTAAATCAGCCAGCCAAATTGAACCAGTGATCATGGAAACTCAGTGCTTTTCTCCTGCCCTGCTCAGCTTGGCTGGCACAGAACACCCAGCAGTGGCCAAATGGCAGCCCTGTTAACAGGTAACGTCAACCCACCTTTAATGGCCTGGCATCGGCTTCATCTGAATCCCTGAACTCAACACAGACAGCAATATTCCTTGCCTAAAATGAGGGAGAACAGGAGGATGAGCAGCAGCATCACCCCAGCCCACACCAAGCTGGCTGCAGGTCACTCCCCAGGTCACTCACCTTTGCAAACACCTTCTGGTTCTCATACTTCAAATGCAAGGGGTAAACGTAGAGGTGGTTTTTGTAGACCGTGAAGGGGTAACAGTACTTGGCAACTTCTGGGACAAGCTCCTCCACTTCAACTGCAACGTCCTCACAGCCCTTCTCAAAAGGTTTTATAGGAATATAAGAAGCTGTGAAACAATCTGGAAGAATAAGAACAGAAAAAATTAAGTCCACTAGAAAAGCCTTTTGGACAGGAGATTAGCCTACATAAGCTGTGACAGGAGTTGCCATAAGCCTGTGGAATGGCACTGAACACATCACAAGTCCTTTTTCTGCTTCAGTTTCTTTAAATGCAAGGTAAAGAATCACACTGATCATGTTTGTAAAGCCCTACAATGTTATGGATCAAAAATGACATATGAGATTAATGCAAAAGCAGGCAGCTGGCTTCCTTTGGATTTAGGATAGGATGGCAAAACTGCAAAGCAGATCAATGCCTCAGGTAAATCTCTGCACCTGGACCACATCTCCTCCACAGAATGCATCAGAAAGACTTACAAGTCAGTGGTTGTGCTGAATTACTCATTTCTCATTGCAGCCCTGAGACTCTCCTGATAATGGAACAGCAAAACCCCCTAGAAGCATCAACTCCTGAGGCTCAGGCTATCAGCATTTATGTTAAGATCCAAGGTCCTTACTTGTGAAGTCTAGTGGCATGTCCTTGATGATGATATTTAAGTGGGCTGGAATGACCTGCAGTTTTGTCTTCTCTGGTCTGTGGTTAGGGAGAAAGGAACAAGAGTGTGAACCTTGAAAGCTCAGGTGCTGAGCACATCATCAGCATTCTTTGCTATCCTCCAGGTAATTTAGAAATTGTCTTCTCATGCTTACACTTTACTGTTTAAAAATGTATGTTAAGATGCCTGCCCAGGCCCTGCAGCAGTTCTCTCACACTTACTTCTTATACTCTGCTAAAAGCTTCAGCATATCTTCATTTGAGAGTTTGCCACTGTCCTGCTTGTACAGCGGTGAGAATTTTCCATCAGCGTCAAGAGTGCCCTGGGAGTCTTTGAACACTGGTCTGCAGAAAAGAAGAGGTGTATTTTCTAAATGTTGGTAAATATACAGACACGGAGGTCTTCGACACATCTGAAAGGCAGTTCCTCAGGAAAGAGGTTCACTGCCCTGGATGAATACCAGCATCTCTGCCCTTGAAAACAACGGCTGCCTGTGTATAACAAGAACATTAAAGCATCTGCACTCCCCTTCTGTGCAAGCACTTTTGTCTGAGACCCACAGGGGAAATGTTCCAGGGATGCAGAGCAACACAGCTCCCCACACTAGCCCACTCAGCTCCGCGGTGTCCAAAGGCAGCTCTTTACCCTGCAGAAACAAACCTGAAGCCAGTCTGAGTCAATGCCCACCCAGAGCCCACCATTAGGGTGAGGGTCCACTTGGAAGAGGGCTGAGTGCTGGATCCTGGGAGCTGCATCCCAAAACCACCATCTCAAAGATGAGCAGCCAGCATCACAGGAACATCCAGCTGAAGAACACACATTGCAAGCAGTATACACCCAAACTCCAGCCCACTGTGACAGCTTTCTGGGTTCCCATGACATTCCCAGCCTTTTTGTCAGCACCAAAATGCAATTTAGCACTAGGAGGCAGTAGATGAGCTTGCCTTCCTCCGACTGAGATTTAAGAGAGTTAGCACTGACATACTTACCAGTCCCAGTAAAGGAACAGCGAGGGAATGGGATCATACCTCCAGCCATTCCCAAGAACATTAATTAAAGTAGAGTTTAAGACAGAAAAGAAACCCTGTCTGATTGCCACTGCCAGGCTGGGAAGTCCTCTGCTCTCATCCTGTCCCTGGCAAGGGCTGGTGCCAGGAGGGAATTTCTGCAGTGATTCCCTTGGTAGCACAGGACAGTGTATTTTGTCCCTAGGAATGTTCTGCACTGATTGCAGTAGCTGCAGGTCAGTAGGAAGGTTACTGCCTTCCCAGCCTTAGCACTGTTTACTTTTTAATATTTTGTTTCTAATTCTAGATAGAGCATTTCAGGCCAACCCCAATCCTTTCCTGGTTGTCGGAGCCAAACTCAGCCCTCGACTGCAACTTCCCCGACTTCAGTCACTGGGCCCTTAGTCCAGGCATGTCCCAGGTCACCCTCAGCAGCAGCAGCAGCATCTCCCACTGTGGGCAGAGCCCAGCCCGAGGGCTCAGACCACCCGAGGCACTGACCTGGCCGCCCAGCCGAAGGGCATCCGGTACTGCCCCAGCCGGCTGCACACCTGCTTGGCCACCTTGTGGACCTTCTGGGCAGTCTGCAAAACACGAGAGAGGCGGTCAGCCTGCGCCAGGACTTTGATGCTGCCCTGGAACAGCACTGAAGGGTGCTGCAGTCTCCAGGGAGGAGCATCTCTTGTCTGCTCCCCAGACACCCCTGTGTGCCACCTCGCACCACCTACAGCTGTTACCTTGCAAAGCAGCAGCAGACATTGTGGGCAGTTACGCTACATCTCCTCAGGATTGAACTATCAGGGTATTAGTGCTCTGTTTGCCAAAGGGTGTTAGTTTATTTCCCAAAACTGACTGCAATTGGCTCATCCTATACAGACTCACGAAGTGTGCCAAGGGAATGCCATCATTACCAGGTATTCTATAATTGACTCTTGACTGCACCAGCTCCACCTGGATGCAGAGACTGATGCTGGTGGCAGCAGCAGGGCCTTTCCCTGGGATAACAGGAGAAATTTCTTCACTCAGAGTGCTGTCAAGCAGTGGAACAGGCTGCCCAGAGATGTGGTAGAGGTATTTAAAACACAATTAGGTGTGGTGCTTAGGGCATGGTTTAGTGGTGAGGTTGACAGTGCTGGGTTAATGGTTGGACTCAATGATCTTATAGGGGTTTTCCAAGATACAGGATTCCATGATTCTATGCAGACACTTTATTCTGGGATGAAATGTCCCACTTTTTCCTGCCAGCCCAGGCTTTGGCTTGCTGAAGTGTAATGGGGAAAAGTCTGGCCCCAAATGTGTGGTTCTTTCTAAAATCTTTCTAAAGATTTCAGATGTGTGATTCTTTCTAAAGTCTGCCTCTTTCCAGGCGAAGGAGTCAAGTCTCCCAGGACAAACAGAATGGACAAAGACCATATTTGCCAGAAAGAAGAGCTGCATAACAACCCATGTTTCAGTCCACTCCCTGCAGCAGCAGGCAGCATCACTCAGTTGATACTCCCACGGCCCCAGCCAGTACCTTCCCAGGGTCAGAGTTTTTCATGTAGGGCTCTACACAGTGGGCAATGCTGCCCTGCAGCACCTTCTCCACACGGGCCACCAGGAAGATCTCTGTGTGCGGGTTGGTCACGGAGAACACCCCCTGCAACAGAGAGGCAGCAGCTGTCACACAGCAGGACCCCAGCGTGCACCACGGGGTCTGGCGTGAGCATCACACTGCCCCTTCCCACACCCCACACACCCCCTGCCCTGGGGATGAGCCACAGGGGCTCACCAGGCTTGGGCATGGCCAGATTTGGAAAACTCTCGCTGCCGCTTTGCCCGTCACTGCCAGCGAGCCCTGCGTGGCAACTTCGACACCGACCAAAACTCAAGAGAAACGCCGGCTTCTGGTTACCACCCAGTGGATAACAACACACCTCAGTCACTGAAAAGCCTCAGCAGTGACACAGAATGAGCAGAAAGGGAGGTATTTACCTGTTTGATGTAGCGCAGGCGGGACTCGGGGACGCCGTGCACGAGGCCCTGGCCAGCACAGTGTCCCTGGGCGCCCTCTGCTCTGGGCTCCGAGCTGTCCAGCAGCATGTCCCGCACAGATGGAGGGTTCAAGTCCACGTGGAAGTCAGCTGAAATCTTGCAATTACTTTTCAAGTCGAATAATGCTAAGCTTAGGAAAAAGGGCTCAACCTGGAAATTTTATGGAATACATGTGTCATAAAAAACTGCACGGCACAACTCAATAATATCAACATGCATGGCTTTCCCTGATAAGGAAACTGGGAACATTCTGCTTCTGTTTGTTCCTTTAGTTTGGTACACCAGCATTTTACAGAACTGTGACACACAATCCATGTTCACTTGCTTTATAAATATACAGATCAATTTTTTTCCTGCACCTTCTTGCATTTTGATCTAGTCAGTTTGAACAAAGCTATATGAAATATAAAGAATGAAATCCATATGGTTTTTACGTAAATTGTAAACTAAAAAGTCAGGAAGAAAAGATGAACTCAATTTATCAGAGCTGTTTATCATTTTGCAATAAGAAATCAGTTTAAGAGTGTTTATGAGCACCTTCTAACGAACACTGTATTTATTTTCCAAAGTCCATCAGCTCTGGATGGCTCAACTGTGACACTCAAAATGTTCCTCAGACGCTATCCCAGGAGGAAAGTTAGCTCTCCCGGCCAGGAGAAATCAAATACCAGGCTGACACTGCTGAGATAATGCATGTGCAAAATCTGCCAACTGCTTTGTACCTACAGACCTTGACAGCACCAGGCAAGTGGTAGTAATTCATGTATTTCTAATTCAAACATCCTAGTAGGCGTGCATGCATGGAAAAATAAAAATGCAGGCCTGAAGAAAAAACTGTAGCATGCCCAAGACATTCCAGCATGACTTGGAGGCATTACACCAATGCTGAAAATGTGCTGATTAGGTCTCAGTCTGGACCTGACTAGGGATGGGTAACAAGAATCTTTGCTATCAGCGATGCATCCACCTGCTGGGAGTTACTGAGCCTGGTGTCGTGTCTCAGAGCTGCTGATGAAACCATCACCAAAAAGCCTCTGTGATTCTACCAGGGCAGCACCAGCAGAGATGGGGCAGTGCTGCTGCCTCTGCCTCCCCTGCAGAAAGGGCTGGCTCCAGGCAGGGCAAGCGCAGGATGTGACAGAAGGGATTTGTTTTGGGAGGAAAGACTGGAGGAGACTGGTCTGTTCAGCCAGCGGAACAAAGGCTGGGGTGAGATGTGATAGCTGTCTGCACACCAGAGGCTAAGGCATAACTTCGGCACAATAACAGATGCATATAATGAAGTGGCTGTGGATAGAGTTAGGCTGGGAGTCAGAAGAAGGTTCCAGAAGAGGGAAATCCCTTGCCATTAGGGAAATGAAATAAAACACAGCCGTGAGTGGTTTGGACACAGAGCTTTGGAGCTTTTACCAACAGGACTGTCACAGGGATGCAGAATTTGGCAGACACATGCTCCCCATTCCCCGTGCCTCTGAAGCACAGGTTTCCCAGCAGTCTCAGTTTCTGGCAGGCTGAGGCATGTCAGCACAGACCCAGTCCCCAAATACGGTTTTGGACTCTGAGCCAGCAGTCACTGCCTGTCCAGGTCCCGCTGGTGCTCATGGTAAAATGGATTGTTTTAACCCCATAGACTAATTTGCCAAGGTATTTTCTTGCTGGTGAGAGGAAAAAAGACAGAGCAGGACATGCTGGAGTTCCCCTTACATTGGTGGGTCCCTCTTCTGCCCTGTCGCTCAGCTGGGCGAGGAGGTTGAGGGAGAAGTCCTGGCAGCAAACCACGAAACGCCTGCTGCACTTTTCCTCAAAAGGCTTCACGTCGGGCTCAATCCCTGAGAAATCGAGTCTCTAGACAGCAAACAAACAAATCTGGCCTCATTAAAATAGAAAACAACCCCCTGAATAATGTTAAGGGATCATACTACTATGGTTATCAATTTTTAAGTGGTCTGAAAGATACAGGACATTCACAAATGAGAGCAATTTGATGCCATTATACAAAAGTATTCAAGACATGAATTCATGGGTATGTATCAGTTGTTAGCAACCTGTTTTGTAGAGCACAGCAAACTAAACCTCAGAATGATTTCTGTTCCCTTCTGCTTTTTTGTAACCCAGGAGATCTTCCCAAACAGCACTCAGAGCTTGGGGAAGAAAGCAGATCATGAAACAACATCACAATCAGAGAAGTGTCTTTCACCATGAAGATTAGAGATGGCCCCTGTGCCTCAAATACAGAGAAGGCACATTCCTCACACGTGGGATTGTGAGCAACATTTCAAAGTGGAAGGCATGTCCAGCAGCACAGCAGTAACTGGTGTGGGTAGAAATAGCAGAATGTCTGGCTGGGAAATCCAAACAGGTTTGATTATCAACACCTCCTCTCTAACCCAGAACACCCACCCTGGTCTGTGCCTCCACATCCACCCTCTTCAAAGAGCAGGCACTTGCAACCAAAGACCCTCAGCCTTTGACACACCCATTGTGCTGGGGACAGAGCTACCAAACACCCCTAAACACCAGCAGGTATTTTTGTTTACCTTATTTTCATCAGGAAAGTAAGATTGCAGGTATATGTGCCTGCTCCCAGTTTCCTTAGCTCCAGGCATACAAGTGTGCATGTACCAGCACTGACTGGAGCTAAGACTCTGAATGTCTGATCCAACACCAGAATGAAGGGCTCTGGGTATAGAAAGAGGGCAGTGAATCCAGCCTAACCATTTGGTTAGGTGCTCCACACTGAGTAATATTTCCATTTTTATTATCTGACTAGAATACAGGAAGCTTCTCAGAGCTTCTCTTAAAAAAAAAAAAAAAAAGAGAGACCAAAAAGCCTCTTGGATGCTTATCTTCCTTCTGTTATAAGACTAAAGAATTGTCAAGAGACAAGCTCATTTTGTACAACTAAACCTCTTAAAGGCTAATTATATTTCCTTGTTAAACCAGAATGTTCTATTTTACAGGTGTGAACACGCCAAACCAGAAGGAGGACCAGGAACAATGAAGTATCCTGGAACAGTTCTCTAAAACCTGGTTAGCACTAGCAGCTCATTCCACTGAAATCCCTCACCTGGACCCTGGCAGAGAATTCAAGTTCAAAGCCAAGAAACAGGCCAATAGACAATGACCCCCTACTCCAGTGCATCAGACCAGCACAGGGTGCTTTTTTTCAATTTGTCTGTCCCTACACTTGAAAACTCCCTGAGGACTGAGGCTCTCCCTGTAAACCCCTGTCACGGCCTTTGTCACCACTGCTCCCTGCAGCAGATGTGCTGAGCCCATGCAGCAGTGCAGGTATCCATCCAATATCTCTTCTACTGCTTCTTTTTGCAAGCATGAGAGCTTCTCAGAGCCCCTGAGAAAATCTGCTTTGAAATCCAGCAACATCAAGATGCACCACACAAATGGCAGCAAAGCTGGAGGGAGGCCATGAGTGGGGCTGCTGCAACTCTTCTCTGTGTTTGAGCTATCACTTGAACACTGACATCTCGTTCTGCTCTCACTGACAGGAATATGGGCTGCACCTCTGTTCTCCACTGGAAAACATGCTGCTTCTGCAGGCAAACGCTGTGGCCATGCAAGGGGACAAGGGAGGCACAACACAGTGAACAAAACCTCACACTGGCCAGTGTGGGAATGTTTACCTGGACTTCTGGGTCGAAAGAAAAGATGTTTTGTCTTCCATCATTTCTGCTCAGTTTGTTTAGTTGATCTGTTTCTCTTCCATACTAGGACAAAGGAAGGCATTGATATTAGTGTCGGGCCACACAGAGGCAAACGCTCATTATTGGGAAAGAACTGAGCAAAAACAAAATTATTTTTCAGGTTGCCTCTGTGATACATGAGCTGATGCAAAGCACTGACATGGTGCGAGGACAGTAGAGGGATGTGGCTGAAGGAAAAAGCAGGCAGAAGCAGGCAGCCACACCTGGAGTGAGGAACACGCAGGGGCTCCGCCCCTGACACAGACAGGTGGGATAACAGAGACCTCACCAGGACTTGGTGTCTGCCCAGCTTCCCCAGAGCTGGAGACACAGAAAGCAGAAAACCCCTCTCCCAGATAAGCTGGACAGAAGCAGCTGTGGGCAGGGAGAGTGATCCTGAAAACCCAGCACCTTCATCAGCTCTGGATGCATGCTTCTCTCCAGGCTCTCCAGGATGTTCTCTGACTTTCCCTGCATGCTTGATTCATCATCTGCAAGGACACAAGAAACAGATGTTCAAAACAACTGCAGGAGCACCGCTCTGCCAGAAAGCATCCTGCAGTATTTGCTAACAATAGCACAGAAACAGTTTACAGAGACTTTTCCATTCCTTGGGAGTAAGATTTTTCCATGCATTACCAGTATCTAAGTGTACTGTTACAGTGTGCTATGTCTGTCCAAAGCAGAACTTCAGCACAGAGCCAATTTTCCAGGAGCCTTGAAACTTTGCCATGGATTTCCCATCCAGAAGAAGGGTCACATTTCCCTCCACTTTTATTCCTCAGACTATCATCTGTGTTATACTAAGCCCTTTTGCATGAGACTGTGTGTCAGCCACAATTCTTGCTTTAAATACAGTAGAGTGTACACTTCTCCAGGCACACTGCTCGTATCCTGCTGGAGAAGGGAAGTGTTTATTTACAAACTGACCTTGCGCAGATTCCACAGCATCTTTCTTCTCTTGCACCAAACTCTCAGTATTGCTCTGAATGATCTTCCTCAGAGTTACCAGCCATTCCTCCATCTCCTGCTCAGTTTCAGCTGCAAGATAGTGGCTGTACTTGTCTATAGTCTTCAGCTCAAACGCATAGCGGCGCATCTTGGGACACTGAACAAACAAACAGGACATTTAGATTACATTTTCCTCATCAACCCAGAACAGCACCTGCCACACAGCTCCTCTCTTGGAAAGCATCCTGCGCTGAAATACCACCAGATACAAGGCAGGCACCCTCCCTGACACAGCAACCTGGCTGCAGTCACAGAGGGCTCCGTGGTTTGAGCAGTGCACAGGTCCATGGCCAGCTACTCTGAGTGAAGGAAAGCCAGGCTGAAGCACAGACATTGCACCAAGGAGCAGGAACAGGCTCCTTCTGATGTCATCAGACCTTTAATATTTACCCAGAGAAGCCAGAAACTGTATTTGTCTGACGAGTAATGCTGCACTCTGGGACTCTCAGAGGCATCTGTCTTAAAAAAGCAAGTGGTACAATGCAGCTTTCTGGAGCTGTGCTGGCCTTTAAACAGCATTTTCCAACCGGAAGCCAAGGCAAATCTGATGCAACTTGGGAAGTACATCCCATACATCACTGAGGTGTGCGCATTACTGCTTTTACTGTGTTCAGAAAGATAAATGGAAACTCACAGCTCTGACTCATCCATGCTGAAGCAAACCACTGGGGTAATTTAAGCTGCTCTGCACCACACTCAGTGCTTGAAGCTTCTGCAGAGACAGCAAGGGCAGAAGGCAGAGCAGCAATCCACTGCTGCACTTCACTCTAGCACAACTAAGCAAACCCAGGATTTAGACCTGTACAAATACCTGCTCCTAAATCCTTAGAGCCCTGAGCAGGTCCAAAATTCCCAAGGATTGCATGCTTGCATGGGCTTAGAAAGACACAGCTTAAGAAACAAGAAGCTGGTGCAAGCAGCAATTAGAAGAGGAAGGTGCCCCAGATAAAGTAATATAATTTACTTTCTGGCCTATTGATCAGTTTACTGATCAGCTTTGGGTTAGTTTGCAATTCCATGCCTTCAGACCTTGAGAAAGCAGGCCTGTCTCAGAGCCAGCAATCCCTAAGTCCATGTAGAGCCACACAGAAAGGACACCTACCTGGACCACATCACTGCAAGCATCCAAGAAAATGCAGCCCTTGGATTCTTTTGAAATTTTCTCATCTTTGTAGGAATTCAGAATATAGGAGCCATCTGTGAGCTGTGACAAGTAAAAATACCTCCTCTTGAATACCTGTGAAAATACAAATTCATGCTCAGTCAAGTATTCAGTCTACTGTACATCACAGACCATGGCCATGGTTTCCATATCTGCCCTCCCTGCTGCATTAATTAATACTGTAACACAAAACACTGCTGATCCTGGAGTGTTGCAGACTCACTCATTTGAATGTGGCTTGCCTTTACAAAGAGAGATTTCCATCATCTTCTTTAATTTTAATGCTCTTGTTGTTATTGTAAGTTTGCCCATCTAAAGCAATGCCCCAGGGCTTCCAGCTCACCTCTCAGCTGGCTCCAGCTTCATTTATCTTTACAAAGTAAAGTAATGCTGCACAGAAAATTCAGATCAGCATATTACTTGAAGATCCATCCCACCCTAGAGCAGGTATTTCCAGGGCTTTTTCATATAGACCACAGAAATACAAAGCAATTGTCTGGAAAACTTAGGAACAGACATGTGGAAATTCCTAGCACTCAATGCAACCCAAGGGACAATGCAATCCATTCAACCGCTTGGGTTTTTCGTGGCTTTGGGTTTTTTATATAAACCTACTTTCATGAACTGTCTTTGGCTTAGTGTCCAATTCTTACAATAAAACCAGTAACTTCAGGAGAAGTGTTTCTGTGTTTGTACCACTGATTTTCATGAAGAAAAAAAAGCTCTCCAGTATCTCTGAACATCTTTCTTCATGCTTGTCAGACAAAAGCTACTGGACTATAACTCAGGAGAACGTTTTGGCAGCAACTGTGGTAACACCATATGCTGTAAGGAGCAGGGTGCATTTCACAGTTGCTGGGTATCTGTGTTAGGAGAATCATGAAGGAAACCAGGCCAAGCAGCACTGCAAGTCTTTTACTGTTCTGTCTACCTGGAAGATCTATGAATAAACACAGCATTTTTCATCCCACATGGGAGACTACAAGTAATTTCCTGCTTCTACCATTACTGACACTAGCCCACGTTCAGTAAACCCACTCATTTGCAGAGAACTGGGAGGGAGCATCACACTCTGAACCATAACCCATCCCTTCTGAGCGGTGACCTCTGGCATCACTGGATGACTAATGAGCTGTAGAGATGCTCCACAGGCTGTTGAGCTTTGAGTTTTATAAGATTTAACTAAACCTTTAGTTCAACAGAGCATAAGATACATGGAAAGCTGAGGATGTGAAGTATTAATCCAGTCTAAACACTGATTTAGCACTTCACTGAAGCAATCTCAGGAATTTGGCAGTGGATGCTACAGAAACCCATGACAGGTCTCTCTCTAGATATTACAGGGTTGATATCCCTTGTGGTTATGTGATTTCATGCTAGACAGTTGGCATTTGCTGAACTCTGTTTAAAAGCAAATGCAGAATCAAAGAGCAAACACTATTCCTGTGATCTTCCCCCCATGCAAGCACTGCTGTCAGAAATCATTGTCAGAAGATGATAATCATTTGAAATGAATACTATAATTCTGTGAGCAGAGGCAACATCCCCTGTGATCAGGCTACAGGTGCTGCTGCTGAGCACTGAGATTGCAGAACTGGGGAAGTGCGTTTGGGCAAAGGACAGAAGGACAATCGTGATGCCGTGGTTGTAGTGCAGGCCACCAACACTCTGCAAGCCAGACAGGGAGAGCTGAGCCAAACCAAGGGCAGTTCTGTGCAAAGAAAAGGTTGCTCTGAAATAAAGAGTGGCAGCCTAATGAGAGTTTGCTTGTGGCTCAGCTCTCCACAGAGCACACTCTGCACACCCTTGGTAACAGTGTGAGGCACCAGGTGCAGGGCACTGAGACCGACGCCACCAGAGGCTCAGACCAGAACAGACACAACTGACTACTTTGAGCACAAATTATACCTCCTCCAGAACTTTCAGGGAAAAAAAGCTGCTTTAAGCTTGCTTGGAAAAGCAGAGAATCAGAAAATCATTTTCTGTCTATCACCTTCAAGCTCATTTTAAAACTCGAATTAAAATTAGCCCAATGAACAGTCCTGTTCCACTTCTCCTGAAAGTGTAACTCATTGAATCAAGCCTTGGAACAATTCGGATTTTTGAGATTTTTTTAAATACATCCTTACAAAGCAGCCTCACTGCAGACATCCCTCAGCCGTATCATTTAGCTTAGCTCCCTAACAATCTCTCTGTGCTGTAACAAGGCAGCTGCATGGTGGGACAGCAGACAGGCTCACTGCCACAGCAAAAACCTGTGGTGGAACTATTAAAAATCTCTGCCAAATCTAAGCAATGTCACACTGGATCACGAAGAGCAAAGAACAGGAGACAAGGCAGCTGCTGCTCTTAGGTTACTAATGCTACATCTCTGCAGCAATATCACCCTCCTTCAAAAGCAAAGATTTATCATTTTTATTTTAAAGCTGGCCTCTCTACATGTTTCCAGACAGCAAGGAAGCTATCAATTCAGAAAGCTGTCTTTGCAAGGCAGCTGTTTCACTTATTCCAGCTGCCTTCCTCTCCTAGGCCTCAGCTGCTCATTGAGAAAACAATCTTGCTTAACTAGAACATGCTTCTCCTTTTCGGCTAGCTTGCCTGTCATGGTATGACGTGTATCAGGGGAGGGGAAAGGAGGGTCAAAAACTCTTTCCAGACTGGGTTTTCCAGTCCACTATGGGATACAAGAGGTGCAGATGCCCATCCAAACCCAAGCCCAGCTGTTGTGCTCCTGGATCTTGGAAGTTGTGGTCTGAACATCACCTCACGCCTCATCCATGAGTAACTGCACCAAACTCACCTTCATGGTAACAGTGATGGTGCTGTTGACATTTGCTTTGTGCAGCCAGCCCTGCTTTATCACACCACCCTTCTGGGAGCACAGCGAGGAGGAATCCTGGAAAACAGCGAAGAGTGATAAAAAGAGCAGGTCAGGTAAACTGCTTCCCACAGGAAATTCCCCTTGGACAAAGGGATTTGTCCACCCTGGAAAGCAAAACCATTTGAACTACAGCAATACAATGAATGTAGAATGTATGTGTAACAGGTATAGCTGTGCATACAGTGCTACCACAAAAAAAAAACAAAACAAAACAAAAAAAACAAAAAAAAACAAAAAAAAAAAAAAAAAAAAAAAAAACACAAAAAAAAAAACCAACAAAAAAAAACAACAACAAAAAAACCACACACAAAAAAAAACAAACAAACAAACAAACAAAACCCAAAAAACCAAAACCCTCCAAAACAAACAAAAAAAAAAAACCCCAGGCATATTCCTTTCCAGTAAAGAGGCAAAACAGGCTATATTGAATCAGCTTTAAAAAAAATAAAGATTACAGCTATTCTGATAGGGCTGCACAGTGATTTTGCAATGAGGCAATGAGGCCTGTTGGTTCTTACGCAGTATTTCAAAACCTGGGGAAGATGGAAATTTTCAAGATGATCTATTTAGGAAGTTGCAAAATGCAGAACTCTGAACCCATTCTGTCATTTCCTTTTGTCATTCTCACATTTTTGATTTCAGCAAAAACCACCAAACCCCAGTAAAATAACTGAAATGTAACTGGCTGATTTCACATTTATCAAGCCACAGTTTCAAGTGACCCAACCAGGCTGCTCTTGGCACACCAGACGGGGTTTCCATCTGCTCCTGCCCCATGGTCCCAGAAAAAAAGAATGGCTCTTCATTCCTACCTAACCATGACCTCCACTGGGGAGGGAAATGAGAGCCCAAAAATCCCACCCTGGGGATTCCAGTGACTCAGCAGCAAGGGCAGCCCCAGCCTGACTCCGCTGAGCCATGGTTTATAGAGCCTGCTGCATCCAAAGGGGCAGGTTTTCACTCTTCTCATGTCAAAGTGCCAGAGTAAATTTTCTGATAGTTTATTTCCCTGGGTCAAACAACCCGTGGTTTCTCCTTTATAATGGTTCACCTCTTTTCATCAAGGGATTTCTTTTACTTGAATTTCCATTACATAATTCTAATGCAAATGCTCTGTCAGGAAACTGTAACAGAATCCTTCAGATACGGCCATGCCAAAAGATATAAACGTCAAAACATCTGTGAAAGCACTTGCAATACTCTTCCACAACAAACCTCAGTAACTTCTCTTGTTTGAGTATTTGGGACACTGGCCAGAAGAAGAAAGGTCTCCAAATTTTGATAGCGTATTTTTGTCCCTTTGCTTTTTCGGAAGCGTGCTGATAACAGTGCACAGCAATGTCTCCAACCCAGAGCAGATATTTTTGAAGAGGCAGCAGCTCAAGTTACTGATGTAATGCAAACCAACAACATAGCCAAAAAATATTTAAGGCCAAACTTGACAAAACATTTCCATTTATAAAGAAGCCAATGCAGTCCAGACCTGAGGTGTGCTGGGACATACTCTGATAATCTGAGAAATGTGCATGAACCAGTCCCTCCAAATCTTTAGCTCTGCAACAAAGTTCCCTTTTCCTCTATAAGTTCCTCAGCAGCAACATACTGGTGCCATGGGAATTCTAAACAGCTGGGCTAAACAAACCCTTCCCTCCATAAACAAAAACTTCCAATATCTCATGCAAGGATTAATCTGCACATGGTACTTGAAACAGAAAAATACTGCCCATCCCTTCTGTAGCAAATGTGACATGCACGGGCAGGAAAATGGCATCTGCACCATCCAAAACAACCACCAGGTCTGAGATGTCCCAACTGGCAGAGCCCCCAGCTCACCCCCACAGAGGAGCTCCAGGGCTGCAAATCTTCCCTACTGCCAGCTAAGCACAGAGATGCCAACTTCCAGAGGAAGGCAACGCCTCCCACATTGGCACAGAATGTGCAGAGCAGGACTGTCAGCATGGTGGGTCGAAGGGACTGATGAAAAATTGCAGGTTATGTCGTAAACTACGAAACTTTCTAAGAGGAGAACCCCAGAATCACAGTGTAGTTGAAAAACAGACTGCCCAGTTTTAGTTCTGGACATTAAGAATTTTCCTTAGTAACTGCTTGGTTTCCTTTTTTATCTCTTCCTATGACGCTCTGTTTCAAGGGAAAAAGCCATGAGAAATATCTTCCAGATAGGTTAGGAGACCCTTGGCTCCAGGAGATTATCTTGTCATACCTTGCAATAAATCACTACCTCCCTTTTGATACCATTTTCACAGCAGAAAGCATCTCACCAGAAAACCCTTCCTAGGAACCGAATTCTGGCATTGCTTTGTGAAATTAACTTTTTAATATATTCCTGCTTTTTAACAGGAATACATCAAAAAAAAAAACCAAACAGAAAAACCAACCTTCTCCTTACCTCATCTTTTTCAAAGTCTTCATCAATTTCAAACACATGGCTTGGAATCTTGTCTGGCCTAAAGGATTTGCTGAAATCACAACACATTTTCATGTTTAATGAATGGAACATGAGGGTCGTGTGAGCCAGCAGCTGATGCTGGATCCAGAAGCAACAGCCAAACTGCAGGCTACAGAGCACAGAAGATGGATTGCAAGAGACCTACAGCTCCTTACAGCTGGGGAAAGCTAAGTTCTGAATGCATTTCACAGAAATTAAGCACAAGCAATCTGTAATTAGCTTTCTCTTGTTAGCTGTTGGATTCTGCAGAGTTTTTGCTGACTTGCATTTATGGAACGAAGAGAAAGCACTCCCGTTTATCTTCCATCTTTACCAAAAAAGAAGCAAGATCAGACTACAAGCTAATTCACAAATTTTAATATTATCTGATCAACAGCATGATTCCATTGCTGTTTCACATCCCCTGGAGACCCTCAGAACAGACCCACTATATCCAATTAGGAAAAAAAACCTTTAACAAGCTTGCAGCCCACGAGCAGCCTGGACAGGGGTCCAGACATGCCCAGAGTGTGAGCAGTGAGAGCAGAGCAGGCACCACCACAGAGAAAACAACAATCCAGCAGAAATCCGAGATGTATGTGCCTGTCTGAAAAACCCAATTAGCCCTGGAGCTGGAAGCACTGGCACAGCCCTGCGTTTCCAAGCACAAAACTCCCCAGCACTGCCAGCACCAGCAGCAATATCACATCACCCTCTGTGTACTGAGGAAACAAGGAGAATCTGCTTGGCATGGAAACCCTGTGTGAGGCACACAGGGAACAGCAGCCCAGCAGGACAATGAGGCTCCTGGGTTAGGATGTGCAGACACCTCTGGCTCTAACCTGCAGTGACATGCCTCCTGAGGAGAGGCTGCTTGTGGGACATCAGGGAAAGAGCAGACTGCTCCTGCTAAGCCCCGTGATCACACATCAGCATTCCAAGGGAGCACGACACTTACCATGGCAACATCCGAAAGTCTCCTGAGTATTCCTCATATTTGTAGTTTACAACGAACCAGTCAGAGCTGTAGGTTTTAATGCACTGAAAGGAAAACAATACAGCTCTTAGAAAGCTACAGCAAGCAAAACAAAGCCCATAACCAGTCTGAGAGGTTACACACTGCAGGCTGAGATAAGCACAAGCGGGAAGGGTGTGGGCAAGGCTGCTTCACTTCTTTCATGCAGCAATGCAGAATTTCATAAGGAACCTTTTCAGCACAGAGACAAAATTCCCACAGCATCTGGCCTGCCACACAGCTACCGAATTTGTATTTACATCACTCCAAGGCTCTAAGAAAAGGAGCAGTGATTTGGGAGGAGACCATTTTCCAGAACGCAAAAGTTTTCTGTCCTCAGAAACACAGCGCGTCTAACTCGACACCAACCCTCGCTTTTTGTTCCACTGCACTTGAAGGGAATGGTCCTGGAGAGCAGCACTTCACAACAGACCCACAGCACTCCAGATGCCCCAGGGAGGTTGTGGATCCCCTTCCTGTCAGGCAGGTGGTGCAAAGCCACACACCTTGGCTGTGTACAAAACCCACTGCAAGACACTGTGTGATAACTGACAGAACTCTCCTGTGCAGCAGGTCAGGTAGTGCTTCTCACAAAGAAAAAGCCAAGGAATCCACAGTCCTGTGGATCAGCAGCTACAGCTGAGCCTCTCGTCCAAGGGCTATGAACTGCTGAAATCAGGTGTCACATTTGCCCCTACCTCTTTGACAAAGAGACTCTGAGCTTTCTTTAGAGCATCTTCTGGCACCGTTGACTGGACAGTCCTTCTCTGTCGGCCGATGACCGAGACCTGCAGGATAAAGGAGAACACTTTTTCAGCACAAACTCCATCTTCAGGGCTTGACATTCACTTTAAATGAATGTGGTGGGCCTAAACCACCAGTGGGTGATTTTGGTTTCATGTGTCAGTAATGCAGCCAAAATTAACATGTGGTTAATGGTGGAAGTTTTCCAAGGTAAGCAGGACAGGAGACTCGTGAGCCTCAAACATGGGAGACAGCCAGAGCAAACTCACAGACACATCTTCGATCGGAAATATCAGGAGGTCCCGGAGGGGATCACTGTAGATCTGAACTTTGCGTTGAAGGATCACGTTCTCATAGTCCAAGGGTTCCACCACTTTCGTCTTTTCCTGCAGGAAAAACAGATGATGAAAAGATTTACATATATGTAACGTCCAAAATAACCAGTAAGTAACATCTTGTGCTTAATTTCAAACTGTGGGACCACTGGACTGCCCATTATTCAGCACTCTGATATTCCCGTGCTGCAGGTAACCACTGAGGAGCATGTTTTGCAGAGAGGGAAATGAAGGGTTAAGTTTTAAGTCATAAGCTACCGGAGGAAACAAAGCACTGTGCTGCTCTGTCTCAGCACAGCCTCTAATTTCTTAATGGAGCAAAAAAGCCTCCTGGACAGGCCATAGCTTTAACAGCTGCAAGATCCAGCATCTTTATATTTGAGCAGCTCATCTGTACAGCTTGGAAGAAATACAGGCTCCTACGCTGGCTCTGCTCAGCTCGGGGCTGGTTTTGCTTGAGGAGGGATGAGAGCTGTGCTCTCCTAGCAATGATGAGAGGAAGGCTGCTGCTGTGACTGCCAAAGCAGGAACCTCAGCCCGTGGAAGGAAGAACAGCATCCCTCTGGAAAGACAGGAAAGCCCTCTCCATAAATCACACCCCATACACAGCCAAAGGCTAGAGCCTAATTTTACTCTCACTCACATTTCAGGGAAGCAAGAGAAACTTCTCCAAAAATCCCTGGAGTCACGAGCAAAAACTATTAGGAGAGCTTCATTACATTTCTTACTGCATCAATTTTGTCTGTGTAACAAGTCCAGAAAACAGAACTTAGTAAAATGAGAAAAACACAACTTCTGAAGCAGGTAAATCCCACCTCAGCTGCCCAGCCTGACTTCAAGTTCCGTGAGCAAGAGTCAGGCTCTCAGCACTGCACTGTGAAAATCAAACTTTACACCAGAAGCCATCCAATGATTCTGTATAGGAGTGGTCACGATAAACCAGGAACCGAATTCTGACCCATCACCTTTGCCTTGTTTTGAACCTCGACCAAAATCCTGATGCTTGGCCCTGCCACAGACAGTGTTTACAAAAGCCCTGCAGCAGCACGTGATGCCATGTGCCTCTGAACACGCCTGGGCTCTCCACTCATGGAGGAGGAACATCAGATGCTTCCCCATGGGCAGCAAACTTTACCCCCAGTCAAATGGCTTTTCTGGGATGAACTGCTCACCATGACTGGAGTTAAAGACAAGACCAATACAAGGTCTCTGGCTGAACACAGCACAACCTGCAGTTTAAAAAAATGAGTCCCAAATGAGGACCAAAAGCTCGGCGTTGTATAACACCACTGGATAAACAGCCACACGCCCTAGAGTCCAAACAACTCAGTATTTTCTGTGACATGTGAGATAAGCAAGGAAGTCAACACTGCTCCTCCACAACCATTCCCAGCCAAAGGTCCTGTGCCTGTTCTGTGCCTTTGGCTCCTGAGGATCTGGGATGCATTAATGAAACACCTTCTGCCTCAGACAGTTTTGCAAGTAAAATGCCTCCTTTCCATGCTGCAGAAATCCAGCATGAATTAGCTCAGTTATCTGAAAGAGTTCTCTTCTTAATTGTGCTCTGAAAACTTTGCTCTGCTGCTTGCACAGTCCTGAAAGGAACCTCAGACTCTTCAGATTGCCAGTGAAAAGACAAAGGTCAGTCAGCAGAGAGCCCAGGCTGGGTGCCAGAGCACCCAGGGGCTGCTGCCCGTCCCCTCAGCCATGAGGGATTTGGGAATGGGCTGACAGATGGACAGATGCTGCCAGTCCCACTGCACACACAGAACTTCTTGCTTCTACACGCAAGACCTGAGCTGTACAGGGAGTTAATATGAAAAGAGAGTCCATCTGAAAAACAGGAGTCTGAAAAACCCAACAGGTAGACAGAGGAAAGGTACTAATTTACTCTCAGTCAGTCATGCTCATTAAATGCTTAATTGAATTTGGTTAATCATCTGAAACACCAGTCTTATTTCAGGATAGCACTGCGCACTTCTGAAAGCCGAGCTTTGAAAACTAACGTGAATTAACGGGACATCCATTTGCAGGTCTGGGGCCCCTAAGCTTGTCCTTCCCAGAACACCAGGCAGGGCCCCACAGAGCAGGCACACAGCTCTCTGCCAGCCTCTCTGATTCCCTGCAGCAATCCTGGCAAAACAGCAGCCTTGGTGGGTTAAAGCAGTGCCATGACCCCACACCAGGCCCCCTCTCACCTCACCCTGCAGCAGCTGGAACAGTAAATTAGAGTCCCTCTATGAGCTTTCCACATCTCTTTTGGAATGCAGACCTTCCAATCACACAGAATTTTTAGTCCTTTTTTATTTTGCAATATGGTCCTGAAACTAGGACTGCGTTTCTAAAGCTGTCCTTTTTAAAAGTTTGGGCTTTGATGACATTTCTTTTCTAGATCTGATACCTCTGCTGACCAGCAAGACAAAGTCTTGGCAGTCATCCTCATGGGATTCAATGACAGCTAAAGGGTAAGAGCTGAAATGGATCCCAGATCCTCACATGAGGTGCTTGAAAACTCATAGAGCACTGCCTACAACAAATACAAAAAGAAATCATTAAAACTTGCTGCAGCCCTTCTAGTCTGGTGGATGTAATGCTATTGGAAAAAATGTGTGGCGCTGTGATCTATATCTGACAAACCAGTGCCAGGCCCTGTGACACAGATCTGATGCCCAAGGGATGGAGGGATGTGCACTGGCACCCAGAAGGGTTCTGCAGCACCCAGACAGGCATTTCTCCTCTGGAGCTCTTAGAAACACACAGTCCCTAGGGCTCCCTTTCCCCAGGGTGTGCAAATTCCCTGTCTCAGCACACAGCAGCCTCCATTCCCTGCAGCTCAGTGTTACACTGACCACGCTCACACCAGCACCTCACCCCAGCTGCCCCAGGCCACGACAGGAACCCACACAGGTCTCTAAAGCAAAGCCAAAAGAAGTAGGTCAACCTGTTTGTTAGCAAAGCAGCTGCTCAAGGAAGGATGTGGCCTGGCTCCTGCCTGCCATCAAGGAAACAAACTCCTAAATCCATCCTAAACTGTGCAGGCTGCCCAGCAGGGCCAGGCATGCTCATGTCCCTGCAAACAGACCCACGGAGGAAGGAGGGAGACATCCCAAAGATTTGGGGAGAGGCGGGAACTTTGAGACCACACACTCCCATCAGTCCAGAAAGGCCGGAGATAAAGCTTTAAATGCTGAAAATGGGATTTCAAAGTCTTAGTTTTCCTGAAGGTTGAAGTGTGCACTCCACACCACCCCGGGCTCAGATCTCACTGCCCAGCACTGTCACAACAGCAGATGGCACCCAGCAAAGTCATTACAAAAGCAGAGGAAAAACTATTACACTAAAGTAATTAGAGTCTTAGAAACCACAAATTCCTCCACAGGGGAAGCCAATACCCAAGTACAAAGAAATGCTGCCAGTCCAGCAACAAAATCAATGCATTTCTGCAGGAAAAAACATGCAGTGCTGCCAAAGGCATCCTGCTCTGTGGCACACGCAGCAGCTCTCCCTCCAGGGCAGGCAGACACTGCACTGTGATGCTCCAGGGCTCCTCTGAGCTCCTGAGAACTCAGCAGGGCCAGGCTGGGATGAGCTGCCCTCTCCTGTGGATGATGCACCCCAGCACACCCAGTAGCAGCATCCAGCCCAAAGCTCTGTAGCTCACTGTGCTGGGATAAAAAACAAGGGAAACATCTCAGAGCAAAATAGGCATGATTTTAAACAAAGATAAGGTGAGACAAGTGCACCCTCCCAGATAAACGCACTCATTCCTCCTTAAAAAACCTCAGGTTCCAGCCCCACACAGCAGCCTGTTCCCAAAAACACACATCGCTCGCTCTGTGCTCTGCTTCTGCCCCGAGACTGCTGCTCCCCGGCAGGGGCTCTGCAGAGGGCTGTCTGCTGTGCTGCAGCCCCATCCACGCTGGGTCACGAGGCTCCACTTGGACAACAGCACGGCAGAACAACAGCCTGTCTATTGGAGTATTGACTCCCCACCGCAAGCGAGTTGGCTGGCACTCTAACAGGAAATTCAGAGAAATTACTTCAACAGAAACATGCCCACAAACACCAACACAGGGCTCTGCCTTTGGCCAAGCACGAGCACAAAGGGAATGAGGGAAAACCCAAATAAGGTCCTTGTCCTCAGTGCCCTGCTTGTCCCACTCTGCCAGCCTCAGCCCAAACCCTCCCCAAGACAGAAACCACCAGAGAGGGAGCAAAGGAAGGGTTTAGCAAGGGAATTATCCATTAACAAAGAGGGGGACACTTAAGTCAGATTAAATTGTCACCTTTCTGCATCTATTTTGCAAAGGGTTTACAAAATCTCTCTTATTTGCTTTATAAACAAAGGCTCACAGTGACAGCTTGTTCATGTGGAGAAGTAAAGGAAATAACATTTCTATTTTAAACTTTTAGTGCCTGAAAATCAGTAGCCACCTGTCTTTCAGTGTTCTGAATTTGAATACCATAAAAACACACCACTTTTTTGTTATACATGATTAACATTTTTCTGAAATCAGTTTCTCCCAGAATTACAACAGATATAACCCAAGTGATGTGAACATACAGAATGAAAAACGTTTCATTTGGGCATTTTTTCAAAGCAGCGCCAAAGGAAAACTAGGAGAAAGCTTCCGTATTTTCAGTCCTATCAGTTCAGCCCTCATTTAAAACAATATCCAGAGAAGAAAATGGCGAACCAGGCTGGTCTGGCTCCAGTGTAACCAATTTTCTGGTCCCTTTGCAGTGACACAAGTCCTCAGCTGCCAGCGTATGGCAGAAGCCCAGCCCAGCACTGGAGCTGCACCACACTTGACTTTCACTTCTCGCAGTCCCAACGGCCACCAAACACTCTCACAAGCACACACAAACACACACACCCTGCCCTGCAACACTTCCTCCAGGTCTGACGCTGAAAATCCTGCAGCCTCAGCAGCCCCCAGCACGTGACTTTTTCTCACATCCTCAGAAATGAAGCTCTAGCCAGTGTGCGCATCCACATGTCAAAGCAGCAAGAGAGACACAAATGAGCTGAGTTTTAAAAGGTTGTTTAGAGCAGCTGAAGAGAGGAGGAGGAAGAGGACAGATCACGTGTATGTTGCAACTGTATTATCTCAGAGTGTACAACTGTTCCCCAAAATTTAGTGACCATTTTACAGCCCCTCTATTTGCTGCCTCATCTGTTTCAACCCTGGAGTGCACTTACGTGGAAAGCCAAAATGAATACCAAAGGGCCAAGTAGGTGAAATACACAGAAAATGAAAGGAAAAGTCAATTTGGAGAATTAAAAGCTAAAAGAGGGGAAAATGGAGGCATACAACTACCCTTGGGACACACCTGTCATAGCTAAAATCAAGTCACTTGTGAGACAGGCAACACTCCAGGGCACAGGGACCACTCCCCACTGCAATGCATAATCCAGAAATGTGAGGATACCTCAAAAACAGCAGAAAGAAGTCCCCATTTTTTATTTTGCTCAAAAAACCTGACTATACATGAAAGAATTCAATGACGCCTGGGAACTGAGCAAACTCACTCGGCAAACCATATGGGCATATGGAATTGAGCAATTTCTATCCACAGAAAAGCTTTTCCATAGCTAGGGATTCAAAGATCGGGTCAGGGCAAACTCAAATTGTGTGGTCTTTAAGAGCTGTTTTTTTTTAGTATCACATTTGTGGCTTCTCACTTTTTCCAGCCCCAGTTCCTGCACTGCCATCTGATCCCATTTACACACTCTCACTCAAGCTTGCAGAAAGGCTACAGAGCTCAATTTACAAAAGCTCAGATTCACAGAGAAGTCATAATTCCAGACTGCTGGGCATAAGAAAGAATAATGAAACCCCATAAACTCTGGGCCTGGCCATCCAATGTTTATGGAACTGCCATAAACCAGAATTCTACAAAGCCAGAATAAAGTCTGTGCCCCAATGACTTTGCATTCAAAACTCCAGGAGAACGGGAGAGGCGGGAACAGAGATCAGGAAGGACAAGCAGAGAGACAGTGTGAGTCAGCACATATGGCAGCAGCCACAACACAACGCAGCCTTGCTGATGCCAAGAGCCTTGTGGGCTTCTCAGCAAAGCCACATTTTGGGAAGAAATCAGCAGGGAGGCAATGAGACAGCTCTCAGCAGGTGATGGAGAACTTGTGTCCACGAGCCTGCTGCAAACCCAGCACTCTGCTGGATGTACCAGAGGCACAATGGCAAAACCTCAAGGATGAAAAACAGTTGATAAAGCTGGGTATGAGCAGGCCAAAACTATTTTTACACTGGCCAGAAAGAAGGAAGTTTAAAAACACAAGAAAAATGTCCAGACTGTAATCCTGACTCTGAAGACACCAAAACACTGAGACACCACGGCTGCACCTGGGACAGGTGAGAGGGACGGACTGTAAGGTGGGCATGCAAACACACAGAGCATCTTGTGAAATGGTGAGAGGGAAAAGCTCACCAGAAGGAGGGGAAGCGTGGAAAGGGAAGGGTTTCAGGAGCTGGCCCAAGGTGGTGGGGGAGGGTAGAATGGGGGTTTTACCCATCTGAGCATGGATCTGTGCAGGGGCCACATCATGGGAAGCAAGAATTGTGCAGAGGTTGGGCTGTGCAGCTGTGAGAGGCAGGAGATGGGGACAGGGAGGCCGAGAGGGACTGGGAGAGAAGGTGTGCACTGCAGACAGGAGAGGAGCCCCACGGGCAGTCAGGAAGGGAAGAAGGAATTGCTGAGGAGAAGGGGCCTGCCAGGCAGTGATCAGGTGCTAACATCTCAGAGCAAGGCTCTGCACAGCCCTCCACGGGCAGCAGGAGAGCAACCTCCTAAACAGCAGCACATCATTGCCAAGGGCCTCCTCAGACAGGCTCTGGGTCAGAGTCCACACTCTCCCATCTCCATCCAGGAGCTGTGGCCAGACTGTGCCGTGCTCCAGCTCTAAACACAGTGCCAGCAGCACGGGGCTGCTGTGCCCCACTCCTCCCCTGCTCTGCTCTGCACGGAGATGGCTGCACCTTACAGGAACCCTCAGAGAAATAGAAAGCCACGTCGTGGGGAAGCGGAGGATGAGTGCACAGTCCTGGCACCCTGCAAGAAAACACTTGCAGTGGAAATGACTCACTCTTTCCATTCGAAAGCTCGAGCAAAAGCCAGCCCCCTCTCCTGTGCTCCACTCCACCCTGCCCAAACTCTGTGCATTTTACTGCTCCACACCTCTCCCCTCCTCCATCAACGCCCATGGGTGGCACCAGAACCTGCTTCTGGCTATTTTGTAAGGTAGCTGTCTCCTTTTTCAATGTAATGCCCGCTTTCCAGTGAAAAAGCAAATGTCTACCGTCACAGTGCTGTCCCTGAGAGCAACAGTGTTGGTATGAGACATCAGCTTGGAGAAGGCTTGAAGAAACAGTCAAAAAGTTGATGTCAGTGTAGACATGCAAACATTTACCTCTCATTATTAGGCCTGTCAAATAAAATGAATTCAGGCCTTGAAGTGTCTTCAAATTGGTTTAGAAATTACAGGAAGCCAAAATAATCAGCAAATGACACTCTTCATTTTCCTTCCACTTACGCAGAAGTGGACTTCACAGTTCACAGCCCTTAGCAGATCCCATTCTGAAGCAGAGTTCTGCAGCCAAGAGGGGCAGGAACACTGTTGTTTTTTTTTTCTGAAAGCTTGAGATTCTCGCATAATCACTTACGAAAACAGCCCTCAGAAAACAGCTGCATGGCAACGAAGCAATGAGAGTTCACAGCCCAAGTGCGGTGGCCCAGCCTAGAAGGCAGTGCTGCCACTCCAGCCCACCTGCACTTCACCTTCACACAGCAGCTCTGAAAACGATGCCTTGAACAAGCACAGAGTCAGCAGGAAAAGCGCTGGCAAGTGCTAGCTGAGGGCACGACCCGTGTCTGGCATGAGCATACACATGAGGTGACCCAGCACTGCTCCTGCACAGGGCAGTGAACTAGGACAAACATGTGAGGTTGCTTTCAGTACTCTTGTCCCCCATGCCTGATCTTCCTCAGGGTCACCAAATGCTTCTGTGTGACAGTGACAGCTCAGCACACACTGCCACGGAGTCTCCAGTCCCCAGCCACAGCACCTGAGTCCCTGCCGGCACAGGTACGTCCTGGCTCAAACCCAGCCCTTCTCGAGGAGCACAGGGAGGGATCAGGGTAGCTCTACGTCAGCCAAACTGCCCTTGCATCCAGCTGAGCATCTGCTGCAGAGCATGAGAGATGTGCAAACACACCACAGCTTTGATTTCTCCTTTGAAAATAATAGAGCCAACAGAAATTGGCAAAAGGGTACTGGTTTCTATGGGACAGCTGAATTTCTGCCAGATAGGACTTCTCAAAACATTCTGTAAGCACAGGGATGCTAAAAAAAGGAAAATAGTAATTACAACAACAGTAATACATGTTATTTATTTAGGTTCTTAACTGGAACATCCCAAAGTACTTTTCAGATGTCACTTGTATTTCATCATTTATTTATGTAGTATCAGTTTTATATTTAGCATCCAAATCCAGAATAGCCAGCTCCAGAACATCTTAAAGCAATTAACGGCACATAAGCAGAACCCCTCCCTTTCCTGTCTGTCTCAAACTCTTGTTTTTCACTTTGGAAACCACTCGCACGCAGGGCTGGGCCAATAGCGCAGCCGCTGCCCCAGGCGAGAGGGGAACACTCCCAGCCCCCCTGGGGCACACACAGAGCCAGGACGAGGGCAAGAGACTCATCCAAGCCCATGGAGCAGCACTGGGGAAGAACAGAGCAGGAAGTCACAGCCCAGTTTTGGGCTGCCTCAGCAAGACAGCGAACACCCCAGCAGCGCAGCCAAACCCCAGCCATGTCGCTGGTGGTTTCAGCGGCTCAGGAAGTTGCCTCAGCCTCATCTGTGCTCCATTTTCAGGCTGCAGGCATCGGATACAGGTGCAAAGGGACTGTAAAGTTCAACTCTGTTCCCCTCAGCAAAGGGGAGGCTGTGGATGGGCTCTGCAAGGGATGGACTCTTTGAGGCGTCAACCCACCCACAGACAAAATGCTGCTGCCAACAGAAGCACCCAAATAAAAACATCCGTACAATTGCCAGCATCGGGCAACAGGACAAGGGGGGTTTAGGGCTCTCCAGGCACAGAGGAAAAGGAAAACCTGTCTGAGTCCAGTGCAACTCTCCTGGAACCCCAAAGAGCCATGGAAAGCAGTTCTGCACTGGAAGCTGGGTTTGTCTCCCTAAACACCAGCTTTGTGGGCATTCAGCCACCCCAGCCAGCACCATCAGCTCCCTCCAAGAAACAGAGACTCCCTTTCCCTCCCCTGACCGTGACCTTTCTACCTGCCCCGTCACAAATGCAGCTCCTGCCAAGCCTCTCATGTCCCTGTGTGCCCCCATCCCTTTCTGGCTGGCACAACAGCTCCCATGAGCTCCCTGCTCCTAACCCCATGTCCCCAGGGGCCAAACACAGAGCCTGTGCTTGGCAGGCTGACAGAGCCCTGGCAGACATGGAGCCAGCTGCCCTCCTGAGCGTTCCTCCAGACCTCTGGGACCCGCGCCCTGCTCCACACACAGCCCAGCCCACATCCCAGGGTCCTGACCACTGCCAAAATACAGTTATGTATGGCTGTTACGGCTCTCCAGAGCAATGTACGGCACTCTGACAGCACCAGCTCCTACTGCTACAGGGGAGATGTCGCTTTCCTGGCTTCTCCCATGCAGTGTCCTTGCTCAGGGGACAGAGAGGCCAGGCTGCAGTGGGGATGTCACCCAGGATGAAGGAGTGGGGAATGCTGTGGACCAGCACTGAGTCTCCTTCCAGATGCAGCTGCTCCCCAGGAAGAGTCCTGTGACAGGAGATATTAATAGGGGAGAGAAGAAACTGCTTTTCAGCGAGAGAGAGGGGTGAGAAAGGGGTCAGGAACAAGCAGCCCTGACCCCATTAGAGAAGCAGCAGGAGGCAGGGAAAAACTGTTAAGATAAGTCAGGGCTGTGTTGAAGGCAAGAGGAGCCAGCAAGGGAGAGCTTTGATTTGTACTTTTAAGGGAATCAAAGAGATGGAAAGAGTTAGTGGCAGGGAAACATATTCCAGCATTTTAAAGATGACAGCAATGGCCACAAAGGTATAAGAAACTACTCTTTTCTTCCTCGCACAAAGCAGGAGTGAGGAGGCCAATTAATCAGGGATGCTGAAGCACACGTGCACCCCGTGTCTGGCTGCTGTTCAGCTGCTGTGTGTGACCGTGACTTGCATTCTCAGGCCACAGAAATGTCAAAAGCTTTGTGCAATTTTGCACCATTAGAGATAATAAATCAGCATGCAGAGGGCTAAGTGAAATGATGAAAGAGCCACCCAGCTGCATATAGAAAATTATGCTACACTACATACTATGGCAGGCAGTCCTGGTTCAAATGCTCCTGGCGTTGGGGGGGATACCTGCAAATATCTCCAGATACCAGAGCAGGCTGAAACAAAGCCCTGGAGCCATCCTCTCACTGGATTCTGAGCGCACAAATCCCAGCCGCAGTGCTGGCATTGGCTGCAGGCACCACCACCACCACCCATCTGTTCCAGGCGTTCCACTGCGCTGATGGGGGCGGCTTGGGGCAGATGCTGTCTGTGCAGGGACACCTGCATTTCCATGACATTTTCCTCAGCACAGAACAAACCACTCTCAAACTTGCCCAGTGAGTGATAAAACCCCAGCTAGTAAAACATGGTAAGAGATAAACACATGTAAGGGCTGGAGGCTTCCTTCTCTTCCTGGAGTTTTCCTATAACAGACAGGAGGATGCAAACATTTAAATGATGTCTGGGAAGGATAAGATTTTTTGCCCGTCAAAAGCTTGTCACTGCCTCCAAAAATCTCAAGAACCGGGCATATTGACTGCAGCTCATCCTGTAACAGTCATACCTCAGCACACAGGCACTCAGAAGAGCAAGGGACTGCTCCATATTTAAGGACTGGGTAACAGTAGGAGGTATGCCAGAGATTTGTCCCCACGTGGCTGCAGAGTGCACCTGGAGCCTTGCTCCTCTCCATCAAGCCGTGCCCTTCATCCCCTCCTCAACTGGTGTGGGCTCAAGCAGGAGCAAACCCAGCCACCTCCCTGGCACACACTGCCCAGGCCACAGCACTCAGCCAGCCCTGGGCTAAACCCAGCCCCTCACTGCACAGGAGCCCCGATTCAGGAAAGCATGTGATTATTTTAAGAAAGCTTTTAAGTGTTTTCTTGAACAAGCCCCCACGAACAACATTCTCTCCACAAACACTTCCACAGGAGTCACCAGGGCCAGCTCTGGAGGCACCTAGGCACAGCAGGCAAAGCCTGCCCTGGTTAAACCAACAGCAAAACTCCCGCCCACTTACGCAGGGGCAGAATTTCCTCCCATGCCTCATATATGTCTGTTTTTCTATGTAAATTGTGCAAACACAGCATGTTGACTACCCTCAGGGGGAACACGCATATATTCTGTCTCTCTTGAGTGCCAAGATCACTACAAATGCTGCATATAAACAGGCTTCACATTGATCAAAGTGAATTTAGCTTATTAAAAGAAGATTCTATGCAGAAAGCTGATTTCCTCTGAATGAGCATAAATTGAGACACTAATAATATAGTTTCAGCTGAAAAAAAAAAAAAAACACACAGAAAGAACAAAATGCCTTTTTGCCTCCAGACAAAACCTCTTTAGTATCACCATTAAGAAGCCTTATATCTCCTTTTTGCGTCTGACTGAAACTGAGCACCCATAGGAGCCCAGCCCAGCCAGGATCAAACAAAACCCATCTCCTCCTGGCACACTGCCCACCCTCTCACCGGGAGCTTTCAGGGAGCACATCCCACAGCACCACGTAACACAGAGAGCAGGCACTTGCTCTGAGTACCTCTGGATGGCAAGGATCCACGCAGCTGTTTGTAAGCAGAGGTTCTCCCACACTGCCATTGCTGGCAGATGCGTGGCCCAGACCTAAGAGTGCCTGGGTGCCACCAAGTTGTGCCCTGGGGGTGCCCAGAGATGCTCTCCTGGCCTGGCTGACCCAATGTGGGCAACTCCTCTGCAGCTGCTCCTTCTCAGATAAGATACTCTGGCTCTGCACCCTTTCTGAAATCTTCATGGCAAAGCAGTAAATGCATCTTCAGTTAAACCGTATAGAAATGATGTAAAGAAAATCAGAGCAATTGTGCGAGACTTAAAATTGCCACCAGATGACTGGGTTTGGCAGCACTGTGGGAAAATGCATCATCTGTGTTTTGTCAAGTGCTTGCTGCTCTGATCTCATGCCTCCCACACTTTTAATTTCCCTGTCACGACACACGGAACGACACTTCTGAAAAACTCGCACGTGGACTGAGACACGGCCCCCTCTCCTTGCAGGGCCCCAGCTGAGCACATCCCAGGGAGACAGGGCAGGCACAGGATGTCTCAGCTTTGGCCTCACATCCACCCAAACAAGTGCAGCTGGTTTGGATCCTTAGGCAGAAGGAAGAGCCTTTGCTGTTGTCCTGGCAGTGTCACAAGACACAGGATCTCATTCACACACACGTGTGCTCTTAAACTGCTCAGCTCTAGGATGCCCCAGTGCACTCCATGGGGTGCAGATGGGGTGAAGGAGAGGTGCAGAGCACTTCCATCAGAACAAGGACTGCACACCTGAGCTTATGTGCATCCTGCTGGCAATTTCTGAGCTTTGCAGCTGCCTGGGCCCTACATCAGCCAGTGCTTCTGAGCAGGGTTCTCCTGCCTTGCTGCTCAACTTTCCCACTATTACTCAGCAACATCAGAGGATGGGAGGAGGGAGATTGCACTGAAGGTCTGAGCCAAAATCACCCATCTCCATCCACTGTCAAAGGTCCCTGACTGCTCTCTTTCAGCTCTAGCCCAGATGCCTCTCCCAGGTATCATCAGCACTTTGGCTCTGAAGCTGCACTTCTAACACAGTATTTTACTGGTGGTGCCCCAAGGTTTAAGCTGCAGGTCATCTTTCGGTTAAGAATGGTTTAAGATATCACACTTGAGCTTTGACTGCTCCTTTCTTCAACCTAAACTTAAAATTTCCCTTTATCTTTCAAGTGTGTCATTTATTCCACCTGCCAACAAACACTACCACTAAATTTGTCTGTTTATTTAAATAGTGACATTATTTGTCAATTAGCCTGCCAAAACTATATCCCAAGTTGTAATCAGTAGCACACATCAGGGACCATTAAAAGCTGAAATTGATACAATCTGCCCTGCAGCCTCTTGAAGAAAAGAGCACAGAGAGAAGCAGGGTTTCCAGAGAGCGCATCTGCTCACGGCACCCCAGCACTCCCTGCGCTGCTCTGCAGGGCTGTGCCTGCTTTCAAGGGATTCCTGCTGAACTGTTCCTGCTGAACTATTCCTCCCTGCCAAGACCTCCCTAAACAGCCTGTCTGAGAAGGAGATGCACGGCCAGAATGATGGCAACAGCAGCAGAGTAAGAGGGAACAAGAGCCCCAGGTGAACTGCATTCATTCTTCTTCATGCTTCCCCAAGTGCCCCCGAGCTCCCCACCACAGCCTGTGCTTATTTCCACTGCTGCAGCTCCAGGTTACAGCTCTGCTTCCCCTGACAGGAGCAGCACTGACTGCATCCTAGCAGCTGGTCCAAAGGGCAGTGTGTGGACACAGGCACTCCAGGACACCTTGGAAAGGGACAACCTCCCCTCACTGCCAGCCTCTGCCATATCCAACACCTCCCTTTCACAAGCACAAAGGAGAAAAGCCCTGCCAAAGCCATAAACATAAATATTCTCCTTGCACTAGACAGGCATAAATTGAACACCAGGAAAATAGATGAGATGGCATGGGCTTCACTGCACCTGCAAGACAAGCAACTTTGTAACCACACTGTACCAGACATCGCACTCCCTGGGGCTGGGCACGGCGCTTCTGGCTAGAGAGACACGTCCTTTAATGCACAGATCTGGACAAGCTGACCACTTCCATGATGTTAAAAGCTTTCTTCACTGAGATGTTCTCATTTATGAGCTTTTCATTCACTGACTACAAACAGCTTCTTACTCCAGACAATTCCTTGCTCGAGGAGTACCCTGAATGCCCACAGTGCTGAGCTCAACCAACACACTGAAGAGCCCCATGGTGCCCAGTCCTCCTGGGATGAAGCTGTGCGCTCTGGTACCTGCAGCATCAGCTCTGCTCACCACCCCTTCACCTCCTTCATGCTCACCACCAGAGATACCTGTGCTTTCAGCTACGATTGCCCCAAGGCAAGCAGACGGCCAAGGCACTTGACAAGATGACCGAGGGAATATTGAACTATTCACATACTTTTTATTGACTCAACATCACCTGCTGTGTGCAGGATGCAGGAAGAGGATGGGATCTTGCCAGGCAAAGGCTGCAGTGCAACTCCAGTCTGTTTCAGTAGGTCCCAGTTCCTGACATCCTGGGACACGGTGCATCACTTGCTGCCAGCCTGCTCCATCCACGTATCAAACACCAGCTCCTGCTCCCCGTGTACCCAGTGGCCACCCCCTGCTCCCAGAGGCACCCCTGAGCTCAGCACTGCCCCAGGGTGAGGCTCACAGTTGTGATGCGGGGCCCTTCCCTCTGCCCCACACTAGCTGTGGCAGGGAGAGGGTACACGGGATGGGGAGCTGCTCACGCAATGCTCTGCAGCTGCCCAGCACCATCAGCACCAAAACTGAGACTCACCTTGGGAACAGGATCAGAAACTACAACTTCTCAGTCTTGTCCTCACTCCACCGCTCCCCACCAACATTTTCCAGGATCCTCTCTGTACCCTGCCAACAGCCAGCACACCAGTGCACAGACATCCCTTCCTCACAAGGATGACAAACCAGTAGATAGAGGGGAGCCAGCTTTCTGCTGGAGCAAACCTCATCCTCAATCACTGAGGAAGGTCAAAATGCCATCTGAGACAGTCCTACAAGCTTGTGCCACCTCCTTCCCCGCTCCCTGATCGCTGCAGTGTCTTATGGCTCTTCCTAGTGACGCAGAAGTGCTGGGATTTATCCACTGCTGCTGAACTGTCGAAAGCAGAAAACTCTGCCAGGACCTAGGGATCAGAAACACCTGCCCTCACCCTCCTCTCATGCTTGGCTGCAAACACACAAGGCAGCACAGCAGCTCTGGGGATCTGCCTGCCAGAAAGAGAGAGAAGTTGGCAGGGACAGTGTGGGTAATGAAACCCTAGAGAGGATCAGAAAAACAGTGGCTGCCTGACAGACTCTGACGGCTCCTCTGGGTTCCTGTCAAGGTTTTATTTATCTTCATCTGCAGTCCCACCCATCCCTTCCCCTTCAGAGAGAAGGGACCTGACACAGGCCCCACATAACCATTTGCCTGTAAGATACCAAAGCTCTTCTGATCCTATATATGCAATTTTATTTTTAATGAAAATTTCCATCAGCTTGTACAAAGCCTTTGTCCCTGTGTATTGTTGATGAAAGAGGGAAAGCAAATCACATGGAAGCCCGTAAGGATTCCCAAACAACTGCACATAGGAAGCAAAAACTAGCATGAGTAAATCAGGCTGGATTATCACCATGTCTCTTCTCAGGCTTAGAAATCTGTAAATTTACAAGAAAACTCAGTTTTTAAAAGAAATGTTCAAACCTCTCAATTTATTCAACAGCACATGCCATTCAACCTAATAGTAGAGAACTAATCAGAATTATTTGCTGGACTTGTACTGCACTTTCTGCATATCCCATTGCCTAACCTTTCTTCCATCAAGGTCAAGGTCAAAGTTGATTACACGCTAGAGTAATTCAAGGAGCACCAGCGAAACACATCCAACAAAGCCCCGGGAAGCTGTGAGCTGACCCCGGTATCCTCCGGAGGCACAGCACTACCGTTTGCACAGCTGTGAGCACAACAAAGACAACCTGCTGCAGCATCCCACATGCCGGGATGAAACGAATCCGACACCGCGCGTCACTTTCACCCCAGACATCAGAGCGCGATTCCCGGGACACGTCGAGCTCCCGGCTCACGCCGGTGCCTCCCACCTCGCCAGGTCGTGCCCTGCAGTCCTGCCCTATCCATGCGCCGGTTTCACGCTGGCTGCACCCTGTTACTCCGTGACCTGTTTGCTCCGTGCCCGCACTCACATGTTCCCGTTCATTCCTGCTGCCACCGCCCAGCACCAACGCGCGCCTGGACCAAGCCGCTTCCCTGCGCTCGTCTCGGCCCGGAGCGCTCAGAGGGGCGGCAGGCGGGATGACCGGCGGGATGGCACGGCACAACACACACCGAGGGGATCCCAAAGACAGGTCCCCATCCCCGCCTTGCCCAGCCGCGCCC
>VXBU01002212.1:123868-146199 GCA_013400315.1 Bombycilla garrulus
GGGGCCCTGCTCGCCCCGCTTTGTCCCGCCCGGCCCCGCTTTGTCCCCGCCGCAGGTGCCCCGGAGCCGCCCCGGCGCACGGACGGCCCCGGGGATGCTCGCGGGGGGCTCCGGGCACGCAGCAGCACTTGGCCAGCCAGGGCACGGCGTGCCGGGGCTCAGCCGAGGGCAGCAGCTCCGGCTGGAGGGGCTGGACGTTTAGAACAACATTCAGCACTCGGCGGAGACTCCCGAGTGCGGCACGGCTCCGCTTGGGCTGGTGATCTCCCTGCTCTCCCAGGTGTTCCTGCAAGGCTAAGCTGGATCCAGGACAAGACCTTTCTACTGAGCATCTCCGTGCTGGTTGGGGTTGCGTTAAATTTATTTTTCTCCACGGCAGCGGGCTGTGTTTTGGATTTGTGCTGGAAACTGTCGATGATTAGGGATGTTTTCCTTACCGCTGAACAGCGCTGGCACAGTCAAGGCAAGAGCTTTTCTGCTCCTCACCCCACCCCAAAATTGCTGGGGGTGCAACGAGGAGCTGGGAGGGGACGCAGCCAGGATAGCTGACCCCAAATGATCCAAGGGACATCCCACACCCTGTGGCATCAGCTGACTGGTACAAAGCTGAAGAAGGGAGCGGGGACATTCAGAGTGTCCTCCCAAGGCACCATTGGGAGGGAGCTGTGCTGTCCTGGGGATGGCTGAACACCTGCCTGCCCTGGGAAGTGGTGAATGAATTCCTTGTTTTGCTGTGCCTGTGAGAGTGACTTTTGCTTTACTTAGTAAACTGTATTTAGTTTCCTCAGTTATACCCTTCTGATTCTCCCCCCACACCCCACTGGGGCGAAGGGTTGGAACAGCTGTGTGCAGCTGAGCTGCGAGCTGGGGTTAAACAAGAAAATGCACAACCTACAGAGTTTGCTATAGGAAAGTGCTTTGATTACAGAGGACATGATCACATGTGCTTGCCCTGCTGCAAAACCAAGAAGTAAGGATATGAAAAGAAGATTCCTTAGGACTCAATTCCTACTCCTCATTACTTTGTCATTGTGTACTTCTTTGAAAGATGGTGATTTTGAAATTACAATAGTGAGCCTTTGTTTTGTTCATTAAATCATTTTAATTTTTTATTTTGTGTGTTGTGTCTTCACAGCAAGATAGTCATAGGAATTTACACACATTGTGCCATATGACTTATTAAATACCATCTACAAAGATGTCACTGGGATTGCAGGCACGCCCTAAGTCACACAACATATAGAGAAATCATTTTGATTATGAGAGCCAATCTGTAGGGGGTAATGAATACAGCCATTATGATCCAAACCATTTAAAATGTTATTTGTGACTCCTAAAGCATGCCAGCCAGTTATTTTTCTGCTTTTTAGCAGTTCACTGAAGGGGCAGCAGTCACCATTTCATATGAAACATTGCTCTGGTGTTTTACATCAGAGGTAAAACAAATCTGAGATTTTATTGCTAATCATCAAATATCTAATAGAAGTGGGATAGAGAAAGAAAAAGATGATGAGTTAAAGAATTTGTATTTTCACAAACATGAAGCTTTTCCAAACCTAAGTTAAATGAAAAGCATTGTGACGCACAATTCCAGTATCAGCACAGTGAGGTTCACAGGCAAATAAAATTATTGTCTCCTTCACTTGGCCACAAAGGGACAGGTAACAACAACGCTTGTCACAGAGTCACTCTGTTCATCCTGGCTGCTGGGGAGAGCCCCTGGCCCCTGCAGGAGAGCCCACACCAGTGACTGGGCTCAACACCTGTGGCAGAGCCCTTTCTGCCTTCTATTTGCTACATTAGGAACAGCCCGGAGAGGAGAGTGCTGTGATGGTCACTTGACAAGAAACAAAACCCTCCCTAAAGCACACACTCCATTTCTTATCCAGACAAAGGCAAAAGGTTCCTACAAACATTATGAGCCTGGTGTGGTGCCAGCATCCAGAGAGCTGCTCATCAGCATCCCACTGAGCCGACCTCAGCAGCCAGTGAACAGCGAGGCTGTTTCTTGAAGCAAAGCATGAAAAGGAAAATAAAAGCAAAGGGAAGGACTTACCACATAAAAACAACCTGCAGAAAGCTGTGACTCCCTCTTGGGCAGACTAAACATCAGAGTAAGGGTCTCAAGCACAATAAGTGTTAAGGCAAGACAACATCAGGCACAGCACTGCTGTTACAGACAAACCCAGGCCTGCAAGAACTGTATTTTTCATCTCCTTTTTCACAGGGAATAAAGGCCAGCATAAGAAAGGCACCCAAGGACACACAGGGGCATTCCGGAAGTGCTGAGGAGTTGCACTGCCTCAGATAACCAAACTTTCTCCAACTCAGTCTGCCATGGGGAACTCACAAATTCAAATGTGCTAGCATTTTCGTATTTTTGTCTTTTTGTTGAAGTCCATGCCATTTTGATCCCACACCTGCCTGAGTGATCAGAGGGTAGCAGCAGCAGCAGCTTGTAGTTCCCAGTGAGGATACACCCTGGAAGGTGTAGCCAGCTGGGCAAAACAGCTCTCCTGCCACACCTCCTCCCCAGCTCTGCTGGACAGCACGGACTACAGGAAGAGAAAATTTGCAGAGGACATTATATTAGACTGATAGTGGTGTCCTTCTCACTTAGCAGTAGCACAGAAGTTGCACTAAGGAAGAATCTCTGTTTTTTGGGTTTTTTTTTTCGACAAATATCTGTCAGTACAGTTGATGCTGATATAAGGTCTGGAACCATATCTAGAGGAACCATTTAACTGGCTCCACAAGCTTCCCAAAGATGCTGAAGTGTTAGAGTCAGGTTCAGGATTTAATTTCTCAAGCCATCCAAGATAAAAGGCACTTTATATTATCAGCAAATAATCCCATTTTTCACTGCTTTCACTGGGTATCTGTGGGCCTTTCTATCACCTGCACATAAACCTGTCCCAGAAAAAAACACTTACCTATGTGGTTAATTTAAGCAGGTGATTAACCAAGTGTTCCATTGCACTGGGGAGGGTCCTGCATTCCTGCAGGGAACCTGCCAGACTCAGTTACCCAGATCCAGATGTGCTTTTTATGCCAGGGACAAGGAGGGTTATTAAGGCCCTTACATCTCCCATTTCCCAGCTTCAAAACTCCTGTGAGATACAGCTGTGATGTTTGAATGTTTTTCAAGTACTTCAAAATTAAACAAACAAACCAACCAGAAAGTGGCCTTAGAATGCTACCTGCAAACTGACCCCTCTTACAGCAAAGCCAAGGCACAGACTGCCCCAGGTCCACACATGAAGAACTCCTTAAGCAACATTTTTTTTGCAGCTTGTGCATTCTGCCAAAGCAAGGAGCAAATGAAACACTTGGGTATCTTGATCAGACATCACTCCTCAGCTGCGCATGCAGCCAGCCAGCACTGCTGGTGTGCTCAGAGGAAATCTGGAAGTCTCAGGAGATACAAACTGTGCAAGGCTAGCTATGGCAAGAGCAGCTGGTCGGACACCGCAGCTACGGCTGTTCCTGCCTGGGAGCCACATGTCCTGTCCCCCATGGCTGGAGCTGTCACTGGCACTGTCACCAAGCAGCCCTGGGAGGGGAGGCTGCTCCAGCAGCGCAGCAGGAAACTGGTGCTCGGCTGGAAAGTGCTGGCGTTAAAGGGCTGCCCTCTGCTGACTGACCCTGGCGATGGGAGGAGCGCCAAACCCAGGCACTGCCTCTCCCAGAAGGGCACCCTCGGGGTGAGCATTCAGCTCTGCAGGGGCACACACTGCTGCCCTTCGTGCCAGGCTGCTGTGCTCTTTGCTCACTGCTCCAGCTCCTGGGGATGGAAGTCGCTGCAGCTGCAGGTGCATCCTGGTAGTTCCATCAGCATCCACCTAAAGGAAGAGCATACCAGGGTTTGCAGGGACCCTGGGTAAAGTCCTCCTTGCACAAAGGGTCAGTGAAGTAGCCTTGAGGCACCACCAGTAAAGGTGAATCCATGTGATGTCCCAGGCTGTCCTTAGCACAGTCTTAAAGAGACAGTATTGACCCGGCAGTCACCAGATTTTTGTATTTTGTATTTAAAAGCTCTCCCAAAGTTTACCTCCTGAAAAATAAGGTAACTTCATATCTGATTTAAGAAAATTTGACCAAGATGCTGCTTTTGAACACCCAGCATTAACTATTTTCGGATACAGAACTAAAAATAAGATTATTAGCAATTCTAGCTGTCTCTAAATCCCCTCTTCCTCATTTTTCATATGTGGCTTTTTTTTTATTTTTTACTGGTACAGAGAACTGAGCAGAGATAAAACCTCTTCACTCCATGTATTCTGCACAGCCAGACACTGCAAGGGAGAAAGGTCAAGACGTGGCTGGTGGTGAGGCCAGCACTGGTCTCACCATACAGGTGCAGAGCCCTGACAGCAACTGCAGAGCTGCTGCCCGCACCAGCACATCACAAACGTGGTCACACACAGCAGGGACAGCACTGCCTCGGCTGCCTCACTGCCCTGCAGGCTCCACCCCTAACCCCAGGGAGAAAGGGCAGGAACAATTTCTGGTAAATTGGGAACACCTCAAGCAGCAGATGTTTGAATCTGTTCTAGTGCTTTACTACTGTGACAGGAAAAAAGAACCCCAACCCAACACTTCTTTAATGTTTATTTAAACACCGGAATTTCCTCTATGTCATTTGTGCCTATGGCCACTTGTCCTTCCATTGGATACCACCAGGAAGTATCCAACATTTACCCGCTCAAGAATTTCTACACATGGGCAAGATCCCCCTGAGATGGCTCTTCTCCAGGGTGAACAGACCCAGCTCTCTCAAGCTCCCTATAACCTGATCAGCCCTTTTCTGGGCTCTCCCCAGTAAGTCCTTGTGTCTCTGTGCAGTGCAGGGATGATGCCCCTGAGCTGTTGCCCCTCTCTTCTGCAGCCTGGAGCACAGTTGATCAGATGGGAGCGATGGAAGGAAAGCTCAGGGTTTGGTTCAAGCTGTGGAGCTCTGCTGTAACACAGCAACATCCAGCTTATGAGCACTCCCCTATTTATCTTCCTCTGCTTGAAGGCTTTAAAGATCATTTACAGTAACTGCCACACACAGGAGGATTATTAACATCTGACACAGCTCCCCTGAGCAGCTCTCTAGCTCGGACAAAGAATACAGCAATTAAGAGGTATGTACACACAGCTGCTGGACATCCCCCCTTAGGTCAAAATGCCATTGCTGCCTAGTCTTCTTCCATGTATTTTTCATGACAACTCTGTGAAAAGGCAGAAGAAAAAACTCCCTGATGTTTGCTTCCTTGTATAGCTATGGGAGGCCAACTGGAAAACAGTATGGGGGGGGTCACCATTGCTCAAATAAATCAATTTCACAATATGCTCTGCAGAGTCAAGTACTGCACAGGCCAATAAATTAATCTCTCACCCTTTCAAATTTTCTTACTTTGTAACTGCTCTTAATTATTTGTTTTCAGACAGAAATAGGAAGAAGCAGTTACTTCCGTAAAAACAGAGTCTGTTCAAAACCTTAGGCACAAATTGGACTAAGCAAAGTCCAGCAGGTGGAAAAAGACAAAAATGGCATTGGAACATTTAGATATGCAAACAGAGGAAGTAACGAAGCAGAATGGAAGATAACAAGGAAACACTTTCTGTGAGGCTGGTCACATAGCAGGACAGGTTTTCTAGGAAAAATGGAGTGTCCATCCCTGGAGATACAAATATAAAAGGCCTGTGCAACTTGCTCTGGCCTGGGTGAGCAGAGGGGATTGGACTGGAGCTCCAGAGGATGTCCTGGACCTTGAGTAACATAAGCTGTTCTGTTAATCACCATAATATAATACCAGCCTTTATTCAGGAGGGTACTAAAGGCTAGGTTTAAATTTATGCATGAACCTTACAAAAATCAAAGGAGTTACGGCTAGTGGAAGAACAGGCTTTCTGGCACAGTCCTAATCATGTTCTCATCACTTAGTGCAGTTAAAGACAAATTTACCCACAGGCTTAACCAAGTAGTGTGCTCCTTTCTGAATGGCCTTTTGTGTGCTGTTCTGTACAAAGCACTTGGCTTCACTCATTTTTCGTGCCCCATTTACTGAGCATTATAGTCTGACCAGAATTCCACACCAGAGCCTGAAGCACCATCACTAAAGCACATATCGGTTTCTAACCATGTGAACTGAAAAGCCTCCACTGCATCTTAGCAGGAGACCAATACTATTAGCAAAATACTAGGAAAGCAAAAGTAGCAGCTGTAGACATCAGCATAAAGAACATGGATTCATGACTCCAGCAGCACGTCCTCAGAACCAGCCAACAGTTCCCTACAGCTTTCCAGTTTGTTCCCACTTGAACAAAATGAAGCAACGTGCTTCTAAGCACAAACAAGGTATCATATATAGAACTAGAGAAAACACTTAGACATTGAAAAATCACAAAAACCATTGCTGATATTCCAGCCAGAAGCAGCTGCTAAGTTTGCCTCAAAAAGTAACAGCTTAGCATTCCTTACACTCACAGGTTCACTTAGGCTCATTTGAAGAGTGACCATTTTCCAACGTATGTTCAGCAAATTGCTAATGACAGGCAAAAAGAGCATAGTGGCCTTTTGTGACTGATGAATTGATTCTGCCATGCCTATGGCTAATGCTCTTATATTTAACAGTGTTAGCATCATGCCAGCCACAGAGTTCGGCACTGCTTTCAGTTAAAAAACAAAACCCAAAAGAATCTCACCAATCAAAAGAAACAAAGACACCCTCCCCTTTTTAACTTCAGAAAACATGATTTGTGCAGCATCTACAAATCAAATTTTAGCATGATTCAGCCACTCGATCTGTTGTTTTTGTCCCTCTGTACGTGCACTGGGCTTGGTGCCCAGCTCTGAAAGAGACAAAGGTAGCAGAGACACAGCTTTGTTTCCACCCACAGCCGCTCACTGCCAGAAACCAGCCGCCAGGAGCCAGCTGCAGCAGAAATGAGGTGCTGAAGATCTGTGACACTCCGATCAGCTCATTTTATTGATTCTTGGGAAATGACTGGGTTAATTCACATTTCCTGCACCAATGTTCCTCTGCAAAGGCAATTCCTCACTTTGCCTCCTTGGAATTCTCAATCACTTTCTGTAAGCAGAATTTTGATGACATGAATGTCAGCCTTTTGTTCTTTAACAGAAATTGTTAAGTAGCCCCCTGGAAAAAACACTCCAGAGAGAGGAACCCTCCTGCAGGAAGTGTTTTATTTCAGCAGATCTCCATCCATGCTGTTCTTGTGTTGCAGCAAGAAATGTCACTGCGCAGTGCAAGGGCACTCCCTGACTTCCAGACTGCAAAGGCACTTGACTGAACCCAACAGGCTCAGCAGAGAAACTGACATTTACCTGCAAGGAGAACTTGGAAGCTGTGGACAAAAGCAGAATGCAGTGTGTAAGGTAGCAGGGAAGCCTCCAGACCCAGCAGTGGCTGAGATCAGACAGGATTACAGCACCACTCAGAATGGAACGGCACTCAATCAACACCCCTTTTGGAGGGAGAGGGAAAGAGGCACTGATTTCTGAACCATTAAAATGAGCAGAACAGTTCAACTGGGGAAAAGCATTGAGACTACTGGATCAATGCAGGGGAACACCAGAACTGTGAGTGCTGAAAAGCTAAATATCAAGATAAATGGAAGTCAATCTTCCTCAAGATCAGCTTTGTTTACTGCTTGGATAATGAAAACAATAAACCTTTTTTAATGATCATCTGAGTACTTCACAGGTCCAAACACAACATCTTAAAAGAGTGTCTGGCAGCTAATATGCAAAACCAAGAGTTCAACTTCTATCTCCAAAGTAGTCACACTGAAAAAAAAAAAAAAAAACAACCCAAAATAATTCAGATCTTTAAAGGCTGCAGAGGAGACTTTGCATAGAACATGTAAAACAGTTGCCAAAATGCAGGCCACTCATGTTGCAGGAACCCCTCCCAAAGTCCACTCAGCCCCACACCTACCTCCAACACTGCTCATTGACAGCAGCCAGGTCCTCAGTCATTCAGAGCTGGGTTTGACCCATCCTCTCCTGCGCATTTCTTAGCAGCTAATAAGAGCTCCCTTCTCCTATTACTCCTCCTTCTTTTTTGCATTTACTATTTTAACTATAATATGGGAAAAGCAGGAATGGAAGAGCAGCACATACACACACACAAAAAAAGGCAAGCATACCCAAAACCCCCAATGTTAAGTCCATATGCCTCTTCTTCCATCTGGGCTTTTAGCTCCAGAGACAGGAAGGCCACAATGTGTCAAGACTCTGGATTAAGGTACCTGTAAGCAAAGTGATGGCATTTGCACTGCACAAAGCAGCTTCTTAACTTGTATGAGTCAATAAATATGTAGAACATTTATAACAAACACGAGAAATGTCTGGGAACAGCTCACAGAAATCTCAGTCAGTTACAGTCTTCTACACAGATATCACATATATTATAGAAACTGATTTTTGGAGTCACAAACCAAATGTCTTCTTGTGCCACCTCCTCACTGTCAGTTCAGCGGAGCTCAAAGTAACAAAAGAACCTTGAGGGAGTTTAGCTTGTTTCATCCATGCAGTATTTTCAACTCTGAGTCAAACTCACCCAATTGTGTTAACTGAAGATAATTTTATATAATGTGTGTACCATTCATGTATCTATTTTGACTGATAATAAACCCCTGCCACTGCCTTTCTTGTCCAAGACAATTCTGTACAAAGTCATAGCCAAATTCACCCGAGTAGAAAAGAATAAAAAGGTGAGTGAGACTCACTTCCTGCCTTTCCATGTCTTCATTCTTCCACTAATGGGAAGGACAGAATTCTCTGCACACATTTGAAGGGTCCTCTCATGCTAAACTATCATATAATTACTCTTAATTCTGCTTAACATCCAGTTGCAGTACTCCATTCCCCATTCTTTCAGAAATAAAGGTGTGACAAGATCAGGAAAAGTAGAACTCAGAAAGTAACAAGTGCTTGCAGGATCAACGACCTCAGAAACAGGTCAGAACTACTTTAGACAAAAGGCAAATTGACAAATCAAAACGAAAAAGAAGCAACAATTTCCAAGTGTGTGACCAAGTTTAATGAGACATTTGTTCTCTGAAACATTTAACCATCAATAACATTTCATGGGTTATGATACCCAGAATGTTACTTCATAGGTGTTTTATATGAATATTTACAAAGACTTTCAAAATCCAGTGGCACTAAACAAACAAGAAGAACTTAAAACTTTAAGCTACAATGCTTAAAAAATGTAAACAGTTTATTTTACATAGTTGTAAAATATAAGAACTTTCTAATGCAGCTTAATTTTATCTGGAAGGTGAATATATCCTGGTGCCCGTGAACACGGAATGAGAGAATTCTTTACACAAGTATTGTGCTCCAGTGTGCAAAAAATTATACATAGGAAAGGAATCTGAAGTCCACAACAACTAAAAGACAACAAAAAAATTTTCACGTCCTGAAGTTGAGAAATTTATAAAAACATTTACACATTTTTGCTGACCCATCAAAAACTTGCATAACTTAGAACTCTGAATATTAGCTACTACAAATTCAAGATCTTTGAATTTCAATCTTCAAATGGAATTTTGTGCAAAGATCAGACTACATTATTTAGCATTTTCCCAGCCTTCCCTTCCCACCCCAGTTCCTGACACCTAGTGGCCACAAGCACCACTAAAACGCTTCTGATGCAGGTTCCAATTCGTGCGTGTATCCAAAGGCACACACATGTGCAAACACAGCTTTGTGCAGAAACCTGGGCAGGTTCACAACGACTTTGCAAAACAACTGTCTGTAGAAAGTTTAGAGTCTAATGTTTGGCAGGATTATTCTTACATATTCCTTTCTATCCTACAAGCCCAGGTGTTAATAGGCACACTGCTTTCCAAGGATCCAATATTTGAGCAGCCTTAAAATAAAGATTTAAAAATAAATCAGCCTGTAACATTATTATATTAGATACTTTGCTTTTGCCTGCATTATTTGTGGAATTTTAATCCCACAGTACCATAGCTTTATGCTGTCAGTTGCAAACCAACTAAGATACATATTTCTTTTTGTTAATGAAGACTTTAATTGCTCCAGTAAAGTCAGCTGATAAAAGCACTTCTGTGTGATCTGTCTTCAGAGCTCCTTAACAGGAAAGAGAATAAACTGTTAGTTCATTAAAAAAACCCCAAACAAATATATATATAAACGACACTCTCATTAAAACATATGACATCACTGTGATACCCTTCTTTCCTTATCACATTCCTGATTTCTAGCCAATATTTCAAGAAACATCTGCACTTCTAGGAAAAAAAACTTTTCATTAATGGTCAGTGCAGCTCTACCCCCTAATGGCTCCAATGTAAAAGGAATAATCCTAAAGTACTTTGGATGGTAACTGTACCCCTCATCTCACATCCTCAGCTTTTCAGAATGCAACAGCTGCCAAAATGTGCAAGGTGGAATGCTAAGTTGGAATATATACTCATGCCACTGCAAGGGCTTTTTTTCTCAAGAAACCCCCACCCAGACTCAAAGTATTTAAAATATTTTCCTGCTCATACCATAGTACCAAGCAGAGTTCATCTTAACTACCTACCAGAGGGTATGGTGTCTGATACCTCACAGTCTTCTCCCTTACTTTCAGCTTCTTGCTTTTCAGAAGTTTCCAGTGACACCATCAAACCAGGATTTGGAGCAAAGATCGCAGAGGTGACGACTGCATTGTGCGCTTCAGAAAGACAATCCAATTTTGATTACCTTGTTTCAAGAATTTGTTCATCTTACAAGAATAGCAGGAATAAGTTCTAGTAAACATACAAGAATCTCAGTGCTAGTGGCATCAGGTAAACTCAGAATTCAAGGAACAACTATCATTGCTCTACAATCTCAGGGATCTCAGAAGTGCCCAAAACTAACTGGCAAGAGGTCCAAAACACACTTGGTATAAACATGGCCCACATTTCCCATGAACTGTGTGTATGTGGAGCAGATAAAAGAGCTGCTTTTCCTCCTCTTTTTTTTTTTTTTTTTTTTTTTTAAGCTGGTGTGAAAGAGAAAAAGCTTGAATTTGTTTTTGAAGTCACTTTTCCATAAAGGATTATGGCTTGATAATTATTTTGATTTCTATAATCAGCCACAGAACATTACATTAATTCCAAATCTTTTATTGAAGCTGGACAAACTCTAAGCTACTCTGTCTCTTGGCATCCCAAAGAGAGTCTCCTGTGCACAAGGATTCCTGACAGGCCACCAATTACCATGCATCCTGCTAAGAATTTGTTCACACTAAATGTATAGCAAATAAAATATTTCAATTTTCAAACGATATGAGTTTTGATAAAACAAAGATCAAAAGCTGGTTTTTACCTTTAATGCCTTCCCAGAAGTCATTTCGGTCTCTTCTTACAGATGTAAACTTGCTCAGGTCATGGTATGTACTCCAAATGTAGACATATTTATCTTCTGAACCACTTACAATGTAGGTGAAGTCATGGCTAAAGATTCAAAGGAAAAAACATGACTTTTCTTAGCTGTTCAAGCATACATTCCAGTAGCTCTGCATCTCTAAACTCTGACACTAACTGGGCTACAGCCCAGTAAGTAGAGATGATTTAATCTGGGAAATTTATCTGGAGCAGGGGGGCTGAGCAAGATGATCTCCCCAGGTAATTTCCAGCCTCAGTTCTAGCACAGTTCCTGCCCTCCCAGCAACAGCAGTGGGCACACAGCACACTGTCCACAGGATGCAGCTGCATTCACTCACCCACAGGAGCTCCCAGCTCACCACTCTTGACCAGAGCCCGTCCCAACCTTTGCATTCTGAGCCAAATGACATTTCCAAGGCTCAGTTTCATGCCAATGTAGATTATTTAAACAAAACCCTCTGTACCTCAGCCACAGCGTTTCCCAAATCCGGTAACTCCATTGTTACAATATTGTCTTACCTAAAGCTGGCTTTGATTTGGCTGCTGCTGTTGACATAACCTTTGTACTTCATAGATAGAGACAGATCTCTTAGGTCATATAACCTGATTCTGGAATCATTTGATGTCACTAGTATCTAGAAAATAAATAAATAAATTTAAGAGTAGAAACAATTAGCCATCTGTAACTATTTTTTCACCTGCACATTAATCAGAGCATGATGTCATTAAAAGAATGTATTTTCTATTTTACCACTACTTAGTGTTGTATTAGCCTAAATCAGTAGAGTAGGGCTCATTTTAGTAGTGTTAAAAGACTTGGCACAAATTTGCTAAGCATTAGATATAAATACCAGAATTCATTAGTGGGCCAAAGCTGCACTGAAAGACAGTACCTTATTTTCTCCTGGCAAAGGTTCAATGCCAGTAATTTTTCTTCCAACTCTATTTCGACCTCTGGTGGAACGCACATGTATTTGTGTGTGATACTTCAAGTGCTGAAAAGACATCAAAACATGGCCCAGTTTGAAACAATTGTGTAAAAACCTCAGTTTGCTTCAGGCTCTAACAGCCAGTTTGTTTACTGGTATTAAATAACCATGACTTCTAAATCAGTTTGTTATTTAACATAAAAAAATCCAGTCTCCAGGATTTAACATTAAAAAATCCAGGTTTTTTTACCTCTGTGTCATAAAAGATGCATCTTCCATCATAGGTGCCTATGACTGCATATTTGCCGTTCTGACAGAAGTTGGCAGCTGTAATCAATTTTGTCTGCCCATCTACTTCATTCCATAATGCCACTTTTTTGTCAGGAATGTTCCAGAGTCGGAGTTTTCCATCCAATGAACCACTTAAGAAGTACCTGTCATCCTGAGAACGCACACAAGGTTTAATCTCTGCTTGAGCTACGTCTCTGCCTTCCTTAAAATCTTCCCACCCCATTTTCAAACAGCTCCTCTACAGAATTTCCCAAATAAGAACCCTCAGATGAGCTGATTATAATGTTGAAGAAATTTGTGGCAAATAGAATTCAAATTCTTACAGGTTTTTGACGAGATTACACACATGCAGCTACACCTCAGGTTAGAAAATTGCTCACTGTTAGCACAGGTAGTTCCTACCCTCTCAACCCCCAGGAACTGAAAGCTCCTTTCACAGTTTCCCATATATCTACTAGTTCTGTATGTTTAGGGAACACTGACAAACACTTGAGTTTTATTACTATTAGGAAGCTTAATTACAGTATTTTTAAAAAAATTACAAAAAATAAGTTCAAAGTCATCTCTAGCAGTCTCTGATCCACTTCCCCTGCTTGTAGCAAAGGACAGCTCCAGAAGTTTGATCAGGCTGTAGTGGGTTATATTCTGTGAAGTTTTAAAATTTCTAAATGATTCTGTGGTCTCTGGACAATCTGTTCAATTTCATTATGTTTTTTTTTCCCCACAAATATTTAATCACAGTATCCCTCACTGGAAATTCTAATCTTTCATGAAGTTACTCTACACTCTACCAGCTGTGATGGTACAGCCAACAGACAATTCACTTTCCACTTCACGTGTACACCTGGTTAAACCCCATGGACAGTCCTGGTGAAGTTCAGTGAAGATGAACACAGTGTTCTAGAATATTATCCAGGAGGTATATTTTTGAAGTGCACAAACTCTATTAGTCAATCATTTTACTTTTTTAATTTAAAAAAAAAGAGTGGAATGTTGTAATTTTAAATTTTACCTCTCTAGAAGTAAGAAGGCAGTTACACTTACCCTTGGATGGAAAGCTATAGCAGTGACAAAGTCTATATGCTGGAAACAGCAAAGACATTCTCTTCTTGATATGTGCCACAATCTGACAGTTTTATCCATAGAAGAAGAAAGCAAGAAGTAATTCTGTGAAACAAGAGAATTCCACAGTTATTAGCAGACACGAAAGTAACGGGAAATACAGAAGCAATTTGACTGGTAGAGCCTTACCAACTTCTATGCTGCCATGAAACTCAACATTTTATGTTTTCAGATAAAAAGGTTTATCAAAATTACCATTACTGATCAGTGCTTTCCTTAAGAGCTGTACACTGAGCCTTGGTCCCAGAAAATTTTCTGGAAGAATCTCAGTGAAAATGAATACTTGGAATGTAGTTAAAGTATTCAGAGAAGAAATGGCATGACAGACTTCAGAGATGCCTGAGATGCTTCAACCAGACTGTGCTCCTAAAAGTACAACTGCATTCCCATGTGGAGAATTATCTGAATAAGTATGAGATGAAACAAGGTAATTCTCTAATTTTAAAATAGATGGATATATTCAGCAACTTCAGAACATGTACACTTTGCACAAAAAGCAAAGCATACTCAAGACAAGAAAAGCAGTAACACCATATAACAGAAACCACACAGCTCAATAGAAAAGCCTCCCACTCTAAATAATTTACTCTCACTACTGAATACACAGCTGTAATTGTTACTGGCTTGTTTGGTTTTTTATGACAATTTTTAATTACACAAGCCCAAGAAGGTTGCTCATTTTATTTCAACTATTTCAACTAGAATAAATGTTGCTTTTACAAAACTTCTCTTAACTTCAAGGATCATTTTATATTGTTTAAATGTATGGTTCCAGTGGCAACTGACAACAGAAAACAAGAAAAACACAGAAGAACTGTGTAGCCTGTGTTAAGGTGCCTTACTTTAGACCAGGAAAGATCAAGAAGATCTGCTGTATGGCCTTTGTATTTGCAAAATGGTCGCTGACGAAATGGGGCATTTTTATCATCTGGGTCTTCATCAACTCCACTGCAAATCTACGAGAGAAATGTATAGATAGAAATATTATAAAATATAAGCTGGAAAAATTAGCAGGGAGGCACTTACTGCTTAAAAAAAGTGTAAGGACAATAACAATTTGAACAATTCTTACTACTTTAAAATAAACAACATTGCACTAGTAAACAACCAAAGTAAATGTCATGTACAATGGGCTGCGGAACACCATCCTGAAACTGCAAAATTAAGTTCTAAATTTTTCAGCTCTTATTCAGTGGGATCAGTTTGACAGGAATTTAAGCAAACACCTGAAGACAAGCTTTTGTAACAAAGTATGTAAACCTTAAAAACTGTGTTCCACTTCTGAACATAAACTGTGAGTTCAGGTTTCCAACTTCTAGTGCATATCATGAATGACAACCTCCTAGCAGGAGACCAGTTCAGAATTAACAGGTGTAATATAATCATTAAAAAAAGCCCTAGAAGTTCCTATACAAAACCTCTCCAGGAAAAAAAAAAAAGACAGCCCAAACCTAAAAAAACCCGACCACTCAAAACAGCACGTCTAGTGTGTGCAGCTTAGCAAGCCCACTCAATTTACATGAGTTAAAGAATGATTACTGGCCTCCCTGCTTCTCCCTCTGCCAAAACAACACACACTAAATAATGCTACTGCCAAGATCTTTACTTAAACCCTGATTTTGTCATCTGTTTTCTTATACTACTTGAAGCCAAAAATAGAAAGAAAAGCACCTTAAATACATTAATTTTAATGGCAATGTTTACAACAGCATCTGGAAACTCTACAAGTAGAAGTGTCTGAATACTTTTCTTCAGTCATGTTCCATTTTTTCTACACAGATGTGAAAAATTTAAATATGTCAGGTATCATTACGCTTCTGAGAATCCCATTGCTCATTCTGGCCTTCCTCGGAAAGAACATCAAGTCAGATGTTAACCACAAATAGTGGTCAGAGATAAAACATTAAGACAGGAAATTCAATGATGTAGGGTTTTTCCCCTTAGCAATTCACTCAACAATCTCCTCTGGCAGGAGGCCACAGCACAGCTGTGCAGATTTTGTAACACTTTAAATTCAGTGATGAGCTTCCTTGCTTGCACCCCTTGTAGACAGGGTTAATGTATTTAATTGAAGACATCTATTGATTTGACAAAAACACACAAGCCAAGAACTCCCTGATGTGTGCTTGGATGAAGCAACAATGAAGATCTGGCATTACAAACCCAGACCGTCTCTTCCCCTCCCAATACCCCATGTACCTACCCCTGCATCGGTATCAGACTTGGATGAATTCAGGCTCTCTTGAGAGGGAGAAGGGGAGACACGGCCTGGAACACAGACAGGAACACCATGGTCAACACCAAGTTCCCAAACACCCAGAATTTCTGCTGTTTCAGAGCTCCAGCCATGCACAGAGATACCTTCTGTGTTGTACTTCATGCGCATGTTATTGAAATAGTCAAAGGCATTCTTTAAAACCCATATCCTCACTACATTGTCCTGCCCTGAAGATGCCAGTAATCGACCACAGTGAGAAAATTTCATTGTCCAAACAGCACCCTGTCAAAATAAAGAGATGATTGTTTAAGTCACAAAAAGTGCTTTTCTGCATACCAAAAAGACTTTCTACGTCAACTGACAAGATCTGAGATGTACACAAGATACCACAAGTAAAATAAACTGCAGATCAAAACGCTGATAAGTAATTGATAAGACTGGTGGATTGTGCAACATACGTGCAAAGGAAGTTTGAAAGAAAAGGCCCACAGGGCAGATGACTGCAAGACAGGAGTTACAGGAGGTCAGCATTACCACAGAGTTCCATGTAAGACCGGTACAGTTGTCTGAGGGACTCAGAATCTCCTGTTTGTTTTGTAGAACCAACAAGTACTTGTAGCGGCACTTGAGGTTTGCACACTCACTTTTTTTTTTAAGTAGAAACTGTGATTGGTTACACCAATGGCAACCAAAATAGGTACTACATATATTTGCTATACTCATAATTGGCATGAGGGATTTGCAAAGGCTCTGATGATAACAACTCTTTCTCCATTGCAAAGCCCAAAGAGTTACTAGTTAATAAAACATAACCACACAAGCAGTATCCCATTTCCTACTGCTAATGAATAAAGAGCTACCAGGCATTTTACTCCACCAAGCTCCATCACTTTGGAGGAATTTCCTAGGTCTAAGAAGTCAAATACTGGCATGATAGAAACTAACATAGATTACTAGCAGGAATGGAAAGTTCAGCTGTGGATGACAAGCTGGGAATCTCTGGTCCCTGACTGCTGCAGGTCATTACCCTCACCCCAACACATAGAGATGAGGGATTGCTTCAAATGTCAGACAGCTGCTGTCAGAAATCAGGAATACTAGAATGTATTCCAGACTCCATAGGGAAGCATGAACACTTCAAACAGTGATGAATAGGTAGTTTTTCTGCCTCATTCTCCACAGGCATCTCTGCAAATATCCTATGCTGGTTTCTCCCCACCTTATCATTCTGATTCACATACTCTATTAACCTCTCCCAACTTCTGCCTCCAGAACCTATTAAGTATTTCTGTTCAATACTTATGTTCATCTGTCTAATAGACAAATTTATTTACTGCTGAGCAGGTCAAGATTGCTGCTCTGTGCTCAGTAAAAACAAATACCACTTGATAGCATAACACTTCAAAGGAGAGCTCTGGAGAATCCCTGATGCCTGGGAATCTACATGCTTTCTACCCCCTGAAGATCTGGTCAAACTAGCCAAATTTTCATTTTATTGCCAGACTATTATTTTCCAGAATGAAGTTTTTCATGAGGAATAAACCTGACAGTCATTTTTGAAGGTCAGCAAGTAGATGAAAATAAAAAGTTGAATCTCAGGCTGAACAGATTCAGCAAAACCACAGATGGAACTTGAGACCTACCATATGCTCTCCACTGAGATCCTGAACAACTTTAATTTGTTCAAAATCATAAGGTCCCTTGAAGCCATGTGCTGCTTTGAACTTAACAGGTCTTGTATAGGGCATCCCTTCATCATCACTGGAAGAGGGATCATCTTGATCTGTGTGAAAGACTAAGAGGAAGACAAATTCAGCACTACATATTGCAGCACCTATTTAATCTGTTAGTAAGCTTTTTGGTAGCAGATTTGTCTTGAAATAGACAATTTCTAGAGGAAATTTTAAGCTCCTAAAGCAAAATAAGAATAGTATTGCATCAAGGTCTAAAAATACATCCGCATTAATTTTAGGCTACAGCGAATCCAAACACTGAACACTGAAAGTAAGAACTGCTATCAGTTTTTGTTCTGCTCCTTTCTTGGCACCTGTCTTGCATTCAGCAGATCCAGCTCAAAGTGATTTCTGTCAGTTTAATGTGCTGAAAGCAAGTCTACTGGTTTCTTATCTCTGACTACACTGCAACGGCCTGGTGATTTGCCCATGAAGTACAATAATTGCAAAGAGCTGTGGCCAACAGCCAGTGGCAACACAAGACACTGAAGTGCAGCAGTTCCATGGCACTTATCTCAGGCTGTGGTTACATCAGCTTGCTGCAGCACTAGAAATCTGTCTGAAAGATATGCTGATGAAACAAGAAGGGGAGAATTCAGTTGTAGCTGGGAAATGTAACAGGACCTCAAGCTATATGAGAATTCTGTTTTCTGGCAACCAGTGGCACAATTAATCTGATTTACTTAAGTAATGAAGCTTAATCCCCACTTCTACCTTTGCTGGAATAACTTTCCAAAACTGTTTATACATTTTGATATCAAAACCTCTTTCTAACAGGACAACAAAAAATCAGCGTATTAAGCTGGTTTAGTTGAAAAGTTCTCTCAACTATTACTTCAAAAGAATTTGTCCTTGTAACCTGGTCATCTCAAAATGCCTACTAAGCTACAAGGTTCAATTCTAAAAACATGGTCTCACCAACTGTAGAACAAAGGCAGAATGCAGCAGTGTATGTTCCTCTGCCAGCTCTGACTCCTAAAAGTGCAGGGATAAACTAAAAAAAGGATTGAGTGTCACTTACCTTCATCTCGAACACTCTTCACCTTATTTACAGCACGTTCACCATATTCTTCAGCCAGATGCTTTGCTTTCTTTACAGATTTGCCAAGGAACTTTTTCAGTTGAGTCCTTAAAAGCAAGGACATTTTTTCAACACATAATACTGGAAAATTCTCTTTTTTTTGCTACTATGAATCAATAATTTTGATTTGAAATGCAATCTTTTTCATTACTGCTTCTTAAAATAAGCAATAAATTTGACAGCAGTCATGCAATCTTCAGTTCAACCACAGAGCTACAGGCTTACATAAAATCAGGTATCACTTGTTAAGGGAGTACTTAAAAGGTAACTTGTTCAGTAGTCAGAAGGAAAGCTTCAGCTTAGAAAAGTAAAATTTGTTTTTTCTTTCTAGGGAAAGGAAAAAACCATAAACCAGCATCTTACGTTTTCTGTTTTAACCTCCCTCCATCGGTGTCAGTTTGCTGTGTCTGCATTTTGTCTTCATCATCAGACTGTGCTGCATCATTACTAGGAAATACAGAGGTGACTGTTTAATGGGATATCATAATGAATCTAAATTGAGTCAAACATTAGTAAAGTATGCTCTGCATTTTAGGATCCATCTTTATTCCTCTATGTAACACATTGGAAAAACATGGTTATTAGGTGAATCACATAATAAACAGGTCTTTCAGTTCTTGGGCATCTGATACTAAAGCTGCACACACTCTGCAGGTGCCAAAGATATATTATTCCCTGCCACAAATTTCCAACTTAAGCTTATAGTGACGCTTTGAAAGCTAAGAGTAGACAAAATACATTAAATTACTAGGAACTGATAACATGCCACTTTGTTTCCATATCTTGCTTTCCACAGATCAAATAACTTAATAGTTGTTAATTCTGAAATACAAGTTTTTTCACGGAAGAGTTCTAGAGAAGTGAGGTTTTAGTGATATACCAATGCACAAAACCTAGAAATTGTCTGATGTATGAATTCATATAGGCCTTTGAAAAGAACATTTAGACTGACGTGATTTTCTGATCATTAGGCACGTGTCTTTTTCTATCAAAGATTACAAAAAGACTCTGTTTTACAAATTAGAAGGATCTAAAGCTCTATTAAGAATAGGCAAACCTCAAAGCAGTCAGCTGTACTAATGAAAAGACATCTTCAGAGGAACAGTCTCCTATGAAACACTGAAAAAGCCACAGGAGGTGGTGGCATGAACAACATCCAGTACTTGAATGTAAAATGCATTTAATTCAGCATAGTAATGACATTTAGTACATCAAAGGCTAACTGGAGATCAGTGGATTTTCAGATGTACTCGCTTGTCAAGTTTTAGCAGTATCAGCAACTTTTAGTTAACTTGAGAGAAATCAATAAGGAGCCTGGTTCATTAAGAACTGGGAATTAGCTCAGATTAGGCACACAGATGGACTGGGGCTCTTTTTACCTGCATAAGAGCATCTTCTGTTTATGCAAAAACTGCGAGAGCAACAGCATCTTATGAGCTGAAAGCTCTCATGATTCATACCTGACGTATTCTTTAGTTCTCCTCATGATGTGCAAAGTCAGGGGATTAATGCCTGTAGGCAACTTTTCTTCTGCCAAACTCAGAGGTATTTCTTCACCTGTATCAAGGTTTTTTATCATTACACTTGCTAGAATTTCCTAGGGAAAAAAATAAGATGTGAAAGGAAGAGAACTTGAGTACACTTGAAAACCTAGAGCAAAACAGAAATCACCAAAACTTACAGATTACTTTAATGGGAAGTTCTGTAGCTCACTATATATTTCTTTTACAAAGACTAAGCTTAAATTATCATGTTAGTGCAAACATTATCAACCACTAGACAAAGATGAACAGTTACATATCAGAAGCTTCAATTTCATAAATCAAGAATGCAGCTATAGAGACATCAACCACTGCCTGCCACCTTTCATGCTAATATGAAACATATTATGTAATTAGAAGACATTGCAGTCTTGCAGTCTTCCCCTTGCTGTATCTTAGGTTTAGCCAAAGGCAAATTTAACACAGAGAGAAAAGGAATTTAGAACTGACTAGCACCACAAAGGAAAAGGTTTATTTGGAGTATCTCATGAATTCTTACATAGGTTCAGCAACAGCTGAAAAAAGCTATACAGCGATAGATAAAAATGAAAACTTACAAAAGCCAAATATCAACAAGATTAGTGGAATTATTAATTGGAGAAACTATTTTTTAGTACGAGGAAAATAATTTTTCTATTGCTAATGCCTTCCCCTTTTAGACACATAACAAAAAGCCAGGTCTGCCGGTGTTCCCTCCCCTGAAAATCCTTCGAGGTGTTTGCATAGCTACCAACACAAACCTGATGGCATTTTAGGTCTGTTACAGCTCACACTTAAAGGCTGATGCCACACATGACTCAGGGGACACAAAGTTCTCAGGTGGACAAAGCCAGCTGTGCCATCACTCCTATCTGCACTCCTGGTGACAGCATGGAGTGGTTCAGAGAACAAGGAGAGACCTGAGACTATGACAATTTGTTTAAGAGACAGGGAGAGCAAGCACAAAGGTGCACCATGTACAGACCACAGCCACTGATACCTCATCTGTGAGCTCTCTGCCAGAGTTAGACCTGGGTCTTTGTGGTCCAAGAACTTCAATAGTTGTTTGGCCATCAGCTGCTTTCCCGTTTTCCTGAAATTGAGCAGACACAGATTACATTATCTCTGCTCTAACACTGAAGCAACAGAAAATGTTACAGTTATCAAACAACCATTTCCCAATACCTGTGCAGTGACAATTTTATCTCCACTAGTGGCACTGGCCAAATCCAAGGAAGGCTGAGAATCTCTGGGCACACCCTCTGTCACTGAACTTGAAGTTAAAAGACCACCAGCTGTGAAGCTATCTCGAGAAACTGAAAAGAGATTTTTTTTTTTTTTAGAAAGAAGAGCATAACACTTGCCATAGGCATCACATCCTAACATCACTTACAGGCCTGAACACCCTTTCTGACCAGTTTGGTATTTTTTAATGATCAACTGCCACCAAGTCTAACTCACAATTATGTATTTCATAAACAGTTGGAGGTTCAGGCATTATTTCACACCTAAAACTCTTAACCTTTATTAACTTCTTTTTAATAGTCATCTCCCTAGTAACCCAAGACTACTCATCTTTGTACGACCTCAGCCCACACCTTGACTTGCATTTCTATGCAAATACAGACCACACACATTTTATTTGAAGTATGTTTTTCAGCTTATGTATTGATGAATCAACTTCTCCTTGCTATAGCTACAGCTGTTTTAGTAGGAAGTCTTTACAAGAAATTCTATGAATGAGGAACACTTGTAGAGCAGAAGGTATTACTTCATTGTAATAAGCTAAGATGGTTGAAGGAGTTTGTACTCATCAACTAAACTAAAATCACAGGACTGAATGATCCTTCAGTCAAAACACAACAACAACAAAAAAAAAAAGTAACCCTGTAGATAAGTAAACCCATCTAAAATAGAATACTTGCCTTCTAAAACAGGTTTTTGCACGTCAAAATCCAGTTCACTCTTCTTCTTCCGGGGAGGTGGAGCTGGCCGGGCAGGGGGGGGCGGTCTGGGGGGAGGAACGTTTGTGGG
>VXBU01002212.1:146221-156788 GCA_013400315.1 Bombycilla garrulus
AGGAACGTTTGTGGGAGGCGGGGGCCGGGCTGGGACAGGCTTCTTCGTGCTCGCAACTATGTCAGGCTCTACAGTCAGCTGCCTCGGGGGCTTTGCTGGGGGCATTTCTTCTGTTGTAGAAAGGTCTTTGGTAGATAAACCTGAAGCCACTTTTTCCAAAGTGTTTGCCTCTTTCTTGTCTGTTAGGTCCTCTTTTTTTGATGTTTCTCCTTGCGCTTCAGTTTCATCCGTTTTATGGTCAGTTGCATTTGTTACTTCTGTTAGTTTATGAGATTCCTGTTGCTCAGAACTAAACAAAAGCTTCCCAGACTCGGATTCAGCGTCCTTACACACACTCTGATCCTCTGGTTCTCTAGTGTCTTCTGGTAATGGTATTTTAGCAGCTAGTACTTCTGGGATATCATTGATGATACCTGCTCCAGAAATCCAAGCATTTGCATCTGAAGTTGGGACAGTCAATTCATTTCCTCTAGAAGCTAAAGAATCATCCTCTAGTTGTTGGGCCTTCTGGCTTTCTTCTATAATACTGTCAATAATCTAGAAAAACAAAACAAAACCATTCTACCAGTCACCAGCAGGCACTTCCTGGGTACACAAACCAGTCTGTGTGCACAATACCCATAAGAACTCTTCTACTGCAGAGTTGCTTTACATACAAAATGCATTTTGTTTAAAAAGAAGATCAGAACCTTGATGCAGAACTAGGCATATTCAAAAGATAAAGTGACTAATTTCCAGTCTTCTTTAATATACTTGGAGAGAAAGGAAACAAAAGCAGTTCACTCCTCAGAGTTCTCATGTACTGCTAAATATGATCCTGTAAATTACATCAATAATTCAAAACTGGTGAATCCTATATATGTTTTTAGAACACTTAGTTTGATTTTAACCCTTCAGATGAAGATTCTTACTAGCATTAACAACTAATTCTAACCTATGGTAGTTTCAGGATAAATATGGATCATTAAATCATGTAATATTTTTAGTGTGATGCTGGATGCTCAAAGCAATATTTAACTAACCTCTTTTGAATCATCTTGTTTCATTTCTCGTATAAACGTTTCATTTCCAGCTTTGTGCAGTTTATTGTCCATATCCTAGAGAAGAAAAAGTCATAAGACGATGGTACTAACTTCTTCAGTGAGATGATCTAACAAAAATACAGCTCCAACAAATTAAATAGCAAAAAGGACAAGAAATCTGGCACATTTTCACACATTACTGCTGTCAGATGTTTAAACAGTAATGCTCAGTACACATGAGTAGTATTTCACAGTCATGCACAGAAAGGCTGCACACTATGCAACAAAATAGGCAGCTCTAGATAAGAGGCTGCAACCTCAACTAAAATCAAACTGAAGGCAGTGTGAAGTTTAGAGAAACAAACACCTGTAATAATCTGCAGCAAGGAAATTCCACATTCAAATATTTTCTATTTGCTTTATTGGCTTTTAGAAAAGGATGCAAGAACTGTATAACAGCCACATATAGCAGAAACTATTGAGAAATACCCAAATTAAGGCAGGCAGCTCTATCAAGTGATCACAAATATGCTTCTGAGGTTCTAACATGGAATCTTACATTCTACAATTATTCCTAGTGCACATTCTCTATTTTAGCCATCAGTTATCTTCATGTAGACCCTTCCAAAATCCAAATAAGCTGAACTCAAAAGATTTTATTTGTGAATAAACATTTTAATCAATTCCTGAAAAATTTTAGAATCAGAAGTAATTTATACCATGGGATACTGCTTTAACCTCCAGTGATATGGACTAGTAAGAATTTTTATCACACATCTTCCCTTGTGCATGAATTATTAGAATCCTAAGGAGTGTGGGTGAGAAAAAAAAACCCGTTTAAATACCATCTAGTCCAATGAAAGGCCACAACATCACACTGTCCATAAGCACATGTATCAGCAATATCTAAAGTGGAATCTGATGGAATCCTTGACACTGGAAGGGATCTGCAGAGATCCAGTAGCCCTCAAAGCAGAGCCAACTAGAACAGGGTTTTCAATAATTTGTCCTTGTTTTTTTCATTTAGAATGACCATCTAATACAGATACATGAGAAATTTCTCCTTAGACTTTGTTTAGACTCTCAGACAATCAAACAGAACCTCTAGAGCATCCTAACATACTATGTTTGAAACCCCTCCCTGCCCCAAACTCTTGTTGACATCCATCTTGGAGAGCTCTGACCTAAAGAAATGGCATATTGTGCAAAGACAGCTGCAATTACAGAAAAATTCTTCCTCTCTCTCCACTCCCTCCCCCTCCCACCACAAAGTGTTTGTAACCTAAATGCAAGCTCTACTTTGCTTTATTATTAAAATCTATCTTCAAACGTATGATGACTTAAATACTTCAGTGTAATCAGTGCCTACAGAATCCCATTATATTAATTCCCAATTCTGTTGGCATTAAACTCACACACCTATTAAACTTTGGACTTAGGAAATATTTCGTACCCATTCCAAGACAAACTATACCATTAGTCACACATTCACTGAACTGATATGATACCAAGCACAGAAGCAACTATGTTTTCCACCTTCAGAAACTTAGCTTTGAACAAGTGATTTAGAAAGATACTTTAAAAAATTTAAAAATCTAATAGCAACATAGAGAACATCAAAGCTAATAATTCATGAAGAAATTGAAATTACTTTTGAAGTTCATTGATTGCACAGTTTAGTAAGAATGCTAACACAACATTGCTTGAAAGGCTTACACATGTAGTACTTAACTCTGAAAGGGACATTAAAGAGAACACAAAATGGGGGTAAGGCCCTGTTCCCTAAGAGGTACAGCAAGACAGGATATCACTGTTAAAAATCTATCGATTCAGAGCAGAGTCACTGCTGACAGCTCAGAAGCTTCACTAGGATTTCCCAACACTTTGCAGACAAAGCTACAAGCCTTGGTCAGGCAGAAGTGTTGCACAGCATCACCTTTGGCCCTTCAGGGACCAGGAAATGAGTGTTATTTGCACAGGGCTCCAGCTCCTCACCTCTTCACTGTGTGCTGGATTCAGCCGTGCTGTCACTACGCACAGAATACCAATTACCTGCGTGGGAAGTGGCAACGCTGGCTCATTAAGCTAAATATAGTGTTTTATCTTCACATAACCTAGAGGGGAGGCTTCTGAAGTACAAACAGTAAAGATTTTTCTTATTTTGGAGACAGAAGAGAGCACAATCAGGACCAAAACCTAGGTGCCTACAGAGGCTTGCTTACTACTCGAAAATCGGTTGAAAGCGGGCAGTTTAGTAATCACATACGGCTTAATTAAATTGCACATACACATTTCAGAATGAAATGAGCTTCAAGACACTGTAACATACCCTAAATAAAAGAAAAGCTGGAATTCCAAGACAAGCACAACTGCTACCTAGAACAAGGAAAGTCTGTAATTTCCTGTGTGTGCAGGTGTCAGGGCTACTGTAGCACATCTCCATTAGGTGGAAATACTCAACCCTGTCAACAAGCACTTGGCTGATTTTAAGAAGAAACTCACCTTTACTACATGGGTTCCAACTTTTGTTGGTGACCTGTTAGAAAGAAAAGATAGACTTAGGTAGAGTTCAAAGGCAGTAAGCTTTGTTTTTAACAGTCTACAACACAGCCTTCCTTTGCAAGAACTGTATACTTGAAAATTTAGATGAGCAACAAAGTGAATGTTTTTCACATCACTTCTATGTTTCCTACTCTATACCACACACAGACCCACAGCTTCTACAAACTCTGAGAGTTTGTCAGCAGACTCTTCTGGAAATCACCTATCACCCTTTTCTAATAAAAAAGATGTTATTCCAAGTACAAAACTAAAAACCCTTTGCATTACAGAGAATTTTAAATTAGCATGTGTATGCCACACATTGGGTGGACGTTGAAGAAACAATAACTCTTAGAAAGCAGAAGCACAAACACTGCAGTACTCTGCAAATCAAGTGCCTGAATCCTGATCCATAGAGTTGGCACTACCACAGCCACTCTGCCCTTCAGACTCTGTAGCAAACCTAAGATCTTGTTTCTAATCAGGACGTTGGGTACAAATAGGGACAAAATACATTGTAACAGGAAGGAACTGGTGCACACTTCTTTCCAAAATACACACTGCCAAACAGTGACTTTGCATTAGCAACCACTCACACACCACCTCTCGTTACGCTAATTACATGAAAGAACAAGCTACCTTAGGGGAATGGTATCAAATAATTACTTCTTGTCAAGTCAATTCAATTAGTGGATGGTCAGCTCTTATTATATCCTGAACTTACATCTTCTACAAGACTTCCAGAATTCCGGAAGATATTTAAATATGAGTCACACTGCTTACTCTAACTACAGAATCTTACTGATAAATAAACGAAAGGCTGGACCAGATGATTTTTCCAGGCTTCTTCCACCCTGAATTGTTCTATGATTTTATCAGTTTGTCAGTCACAAGCAGAGACAAAGTTACAGATTAATTCCCTAAAAGGTTACTACCAAACAAGCTACCTGGATTGCACACATATCCCAGCTGACTACCAAGATCAGTGGCACTCTGAACCCCAAGTATCACCTGCACCAAGCAGTACAGACAAATATTGAGATCTCAGGCTCATTTGACCCTCCTGCCTCCAGAACAGTTTTAAGGAACAATACTTGCTGAAAAAACCCACAACTATTTCCATTTAGTTTTTAAGAATTTCAGTTCTTCTCCTTACCATCTGGAAGCATTTAATCACAAAAAGCAAAGATCCCATTTATTTACAGCAGAGCTAAGTAAACAAGAAAGTACAGTGGATTGGTACATAAACACTATAATTGCAACTAATTTAAGATGCTTCTGTCTAAATATTAACTTCAGGTGCATAATACCTGTGACACTGTTTTGACATAGAAACCTCCTAGAAGGCTCTAACCCTGATTTGCAAAAAAGAGGAAAATTAATATTTTGACCAGAAAAAAAAAAAAAGAACATTTTTTGTCTCAAAAAATACATTGCTGGGAAATGCTGCAGCCTTTGTGGGATTTCTGGTTACTGAAACATTTTCAGTTCCACTATCAACTCTTGGATCTCCTCAGGAGTGGCAGAAATGTGTCACAGTTCATTAAATCCATGAGATGACTTTAACAATGGAATATATTTATAATTACAACATTAATGCCTTGGCTTCAGCCAGGGTCCTATTTTACAAGACACTGCTTAGACTTAACAACCTAAGTAAGACAAATCCCTCAACTGCAAATAGATATTTCAGTTTTCTATTGTGACACTTCCCACTAATTAGCCCCTCACTTCTGCTAGAGGCAGCTCATTCCTACGCTGGTTACACAAAATAGGAGGTTCAAAAGACACTGCTGTTGGTTCAGACTTCTTTAGCTAATTAGTTTTGCAGAAAATCTGCACTCAAACAAAACCAGATGTTACTTTCCACACTCAGGCTACTCAGCTACCTTGGGAAAAAGGTGCTTGAGTGATAAAGGTTACAGAACTAGCAGGTGTGGAACATACTTTGTGCTGAAAGCTTGACATAACCCACACACAATTAAAGAGAAGCTTTACCATGGAATTTACATGCTTCTAAAATACTGCAAAGCTTCCACAACTGTTTGGCAAGAACTCCACTTTCAGATCAGTTTGTAATACAGCCAGGTAAGTTCAGTGGCTTGCCTGAGAGGACCTGAGCTGTGTGTCTGTCAGCACCATCACTCCCTGAGCCGTGAGCAGTTCCTGCTTGTGTGCTACTACATTTACACAAGGTCAGCCAGCTCGGTAACTGAAGTCTTTTGTGGTTCAACATGACTCTGGAATGGTCTTGTCTCACCATCCACCTGAACTTACAGCATTCTCCATACCCCAGTTTTACTTTAAGCCCATTAGTTTTCTGGATGCAGTGTATGAAATACTTGCATTTTTTAAAAAAGTACATACAGTGGCAAAAGTGTCTGAAAATATTTATGTAAGATCAACCCAAAGGTCAAATATTGATTTGGCTTTGAAAGGTCAGGCAGCACATGAAAACTGACATATGCCACAGAAAACATAAGGCAAAAACTAATCTGGTATGAATGTTTACTAAAAAGAAGGATTTATAAACTGATAACAACACATCTTCTAGACTGCATTTCACATAACTTTTAATTATCTTACATGATACCACTTTTACACTAGTTAAACAAAGGAAGGCTTCAAGGTTATCTTAATTTATCAATCTTAACAAAGATTAAACACAATTCAAAGAAATATCCCCTTTCACCTGCACAAATAGATGTCTGATTAGTCTGAAGGTCAAATAAAGTCACAAAGAAACTTTTTTTTTTAGTTCTTTATCCCACTATCAAATTCATCCCGATAGTGACCAGACCACAGGAAGCTCCCATTCTTATTATCAGGTAGCTCCAGCCTAGCACCTGTTTGAAGCAGGCGTCACATTTTCAACATGTTGTTGCAAAGTTCTGTGTCAGAAAACAAAACATTCAGCCCTTCAAACAAAAAACAATGTAAATACTGGCCTTGGGCAAATCCCAAACCCACAGGGCCTGCCCTCCTGGGAGGATGTACATTGTTACACACCAGGTGTGCTAGCAAGCAGATGGGAAGAGGTTTGCAGTGCACACAGAGCAGCTGTGCACTGAACATGCTGTTCCCTCTAAGCTGGGCTGCCCTGGGAGCTGGAACTGCTCCTGCTGTGTCCCCATGGCAGTCACACCCTCAAACCTACAGAGATTCACCGCTGCAATGCGTGGCCTGGGGAAGCTCCTGTGCAGAAACTTCAGCAAACTCTGAGTGCAGAAATGCCTCTGCAGCACTGAACACAAGAAAACTTCCCTCTCCACCTACCTGCTGCCACGATCAGCTCTGCACCTTGGCTAAAATACTCACATACAAAAGTTGTACTAAGCATCTCCCACACATCAGTGGGACACAACTTAACCTTACCTGTCTTCCTACACAGAGGAACAGGAAAAGCATCAAGACAACTTGTAAAAGACAGGACTACTGAAGTTACAAGTCAAGAACTCAAACGAAAGTACCAGAGGACATTTCTCATTATCTACACCCTCTTTTGTTTGTTTCTCATAACAAGTTTCAGGATACATGCATACTAAGAACAAACCTTCCCCCCGCCACTGTTAGGCATATGAAGTTCAAACTATTAGGTTTGGCAGTTCTTGATTTCAGAGTGGGTGGATCACTTTTCCTATAAATAAAATATAGAGGGTCTGTCACATGCCTGCATCTAACCAAGTGTGCCTTCATACTTTCCTTCTCTCAAAACTGATATCCTCCTGCATGGGACTGTTCAGGCCCCTACATTTCAGCATCTTTTCCTAAATTCTTCTATGGTTATAATGCATTTAAAGATAGTGGCAGAGGTTAAATAGAGGCATCTGTGTCACACTACCTCTCCCTTTTTACTCTGGACTTAGTTATCCAACAGACGGACACTCTCCATATGTCTTGTCAAAAGCAGAATTACAAGTAAAAGGCAAGATCTGGAGCAGAAGGGAAGCACACAGGCCTCGCCAGAGGGGATAGAGTATCTCCAAACACACCTCACTTCAGAGGAGTCATCACCCCAGAAGCACTACCCCACCTCAGACCATTCTAATCCGACAGAAACACTTTGCGTCAGGTTCTGTAATTTCTGCTAATTAGTTCTTAAAAAGCACCAGTTACAGATGTACTCAAGGAGGAGGATATGGTGCTTTCCTTGAGAGGGACTCAAGCATCAGTAATTTAATGACTTAACAGTGGGAACTTGGAGCCAACATCCAGCTTGAAAACTCCACTCTTATAAACCAGACAATTAGTAAAACAAATAAACAGCAAAGAAGTCAGCAAGCTGACGTGAACACTTGGCACCACTTTCAGAGTTTCTCTATCAGCAGCTATTAAACCTCCCCCCATAGAACAAAGGCCAGGGAAGGACGAAGCTACAAACTTCACATTTTTAATGAGGGCAAATATATCTACACTGCTTTGCTGCAAACTATTGCTGCCAGAGAGGATTTCCAATTGATTTTACTAGTCATCAGAACACTGAATGCAGGAGGAAATATCTGAAACTGAAGAGGGCAACATGTGCTTGTTTTCAATTGCCTTGCCTGCAACAAGAAGGCTTTGATTTTTTTTTCTTGTGGTCCCAACTCCACATCATTACACAAGCAAAATAATACACCAGCCTGCTTCCTAGAAGTGTGCAATGCATGTGTGACACTAGCTCTTATGAAATCTCAAAGCTCATTTTGAGAAAATACTGTCCATATTGTTGGTTCAAGAACAGACTGAATTACAGACCGGTAGCTGTATTGCAAACTAAGCTCACAGACGTCACCTCCTTACCTGACTCAATTCTATTGACTCAAATCAATGCTGCATTGACACAGGTTATGGAAGAGCACTAGAGAAATTAAAAGCATCTTTCACTTTAATTTCTAGTGAGTGACTTTGTATTATCAAGTTCTGCTTAGATACAGGTGGTGGGAACCTGCAGAGCCAGGACACATGGCATTATCTGTATCAGACAAAAGGTGGATGTGCAGTTGGCCACACTTAATAGCTCACTTCTACCAAACAATCTGCTTCCCCTTTCCTTTCTGTGGCCTCTAGTCACGCTAATCCCTCACCTTCACCCCCTCCTGTCCCAACCCTGACAGGGTCCAGCTGCTTTATCACGTCTGTATGCTAAGATGTGCTCTTACCAGGCTACAGCTAAGTAGCTAAGTTCAGAAAAACTTTAATACAGGTTCTGAAGATGAGGAGAAAAGATCTAGTCTTTCCTTTCTTGTAGGCATCCAGTGACCACTGAGTCGCAGCTTAAAACAAGCTCCTTAGTCCATTATGAAAGCTTCAAATGCATGGATTCCACAATCCATATCTATTACTCTATAAACAGGCCACGTGAAACCTCATCCGACCGAGTAAAATAATGCAGAGGTTCTAGGTTACAAGGGAACTAGAACTGATACAAGCCATAACCTGTTCACGTTATCTCTCTCCAGAAAGAGAGATTTACAAGAGGGAGCAGATTTGGCTGACACCAACAACACGATGTCAGGGTTAGTTCCGAGGCAGCAGCACTGGAATCTACTTCACTAAACGCTGGTAAATCTTCACTACTGGAACCAACTGGCTAAGGGCAAGAAACATCAAAGCGACCCAGAATCACAGATTTGTTAGGGTCGGAAATGACCTCTGGAGATTATCTAGTCCAACCCCCGTGAAAAACAGCAGAAGTATTAAAGACACCACTAAAACCGGAGCACACCAGAAGTTGTTCTTCACGCAGCAACAGCTGCCTGTTGCTGACGAAGCTCGCTCGCCTCTCCTTCCCCAGAAAATCAGTTACTTTTTTATCGCATTTCAGGGATTACTTCAGTCGATCCCGATGCCATCTCCCCACGTCTCCGCCCAGCGCTACAGCCGCTCCCGCCTCGGGAAGGCAGGAATGATCTCATCCTCTCCCGGCCACCGCCGCCCGCCCCAGCTCTGAGCCCAGAGCCAGCCCNGCCCCGCCCCCGCCCGCGCGGCACCGCGGAGGGAGAGAGGGAGGGAGGGAGGGGCTCCCCCGCGCGCTGCAGCGCCCCCTGGCGGCCGCGCTGAGGGGGGGACGCGGAGCCGCCGCCTCTCGGCCCTCGCGGAACCAGCGGATCGCAAAATCGCCGAATGAAAGGGTTGGAAAAGACCTCTGAGGTCATCGAGTCCAACCGATAGCTCAACACCACCTTGTCAACCAGACCATGGCNGGAACTAGAACTGATACAAGCCATAACCTGTTCACGTTATCTCTCTCCAGAAAGAGAGATTTACAAGAGGGAGCAGATTTGGCTGACACCAACAACACGATGTCAGGGTTAGTTCTGAGGCAGCAGCACTGGAATCTACTTCACTAAACGCTGGTAAATCTTCACTACTGGAACCAACTGGCTAAGGGCAAGAAACATCAAAGCGACCCAGAATCACAGATTTGTTAGGGTCGGAAATGACCTCTGGAGATTATCTAGTCCAACCCCCGTGAAAAACAGCAGAAGTATTAAAGACACCACTAAAACCGGAGCACACCAGAAGTTGTTCTTCACGCAGCAACAGCTGCCTGTTGCTGACGAAGCTCGCTCGCCTCTCCTTCCCCAGAAAATCAGTTACTTTTTTATCGCATTTCAGGGATTACTTCAGTCGATCCCGATGCCATCTCCCCACGTCTCCGCCCAGCGCTACAGCCGCTCCCGCCTCGGGAAGGCAGGAATGATCTCATCCTCTCCCGGCCACCGCCGCCCGCCCCAGCTCTGAGCCCAGAGCCAGCCCCGCTCGCTTCCCCGCAGCCTCCGCGCAGACCCCGAGCTCTCGGGAGGGCCACGGCCCCGCGCCGACCCCGCTTCCCCTCCCCACCCTCGGGAGCTGCCCAGGGACCGCGGGGCCGTGCTGGGAGAAAGAGGGATGAGGGAGGAAGGGCAGGGCCGGGCGAACTCACGGCGCGGGGGAGCCCGCCGGATGCACGTCCTCGGGCGCATCGTAGAACTCCTCGGTGTCGCTGTCGGACGCCATGGCCGGGCCGGGCCGCCACCTCC
>VXBU01002212.1:156860-185469 GCA_013400315.1 Bombycilla garrulus
AATCGCCGAATGAAAGGGTTGGAAAAGACCTCTGAGGTCATCGAGTCCAACCGATGGCTCAACACCACCTTGTCAACCAGACCATGGCACCGAGTGCCACGTTCAGTCTTTCCTTAAAAACCTTCAGGGATGGTGACTCCATCGCCTCCCGTGGCAGCCCCTTCCAATGTCTAATCCCTCTTTCTGTGAGGAAATTCTTCCTAACGTCCAACTAAACCTCCCCTGGTGCAACTGAAGACTTTGTCCTGTTGCTGGTTCCCTGGGAGAAGAGCCTGACCCCACCTGGGTCTTTTCCAGCCAAAGGATTCTGTGATACAATCAGATGATGGAGAATTAAGATAGCCTACTAGACAAAATGACAAGAAAACAATTTTTTCTTACTAATCTCTGTAATGAATGTTTGTGACAGGCAGCAGGAATTTAATAATATGGTTCCTTATTTGTTTTTCATCATATTTTCCTTCCATAAATTCTCATCTGATCTTCTGGTCAGTTTCAACTTCCCATCTAATTATGAGTGATCAAGAGTAACTCTCAGGGGAAAGAGGCTTCCCTTTGAAACCTGCATTGCTTTTAATAGTTAGTTGCTCAGCAATATGTGCCTGTTCCTGAGCCAAAACACTTAATCAATACACGTGATTGTGGCAGGCTGAGCATAAATTTAGGCTTCCCTCCACATTCTCTGCCCTGACCTCCTGTCTCACTTGCTCTTTGGCTCCTTTAGCTCAGCTGCAGCTGTTTTTCTTACTTCCAACAAGCACAGAGCTTCCCAAAGCACTGACACAAACTGGAGTTCTCTGTGTATTCTCTTATTTTTGTAAAATGAGTAAAGGCCTAACATATTTGAGACAAATACTGTTGTCAAATGATCAACACAGAGGTGGTTGTGCACGTGCAGGCAGGTACATGCACACCTGTCCTTGCACATGCGGGTGACATGAGGTCACGTCCTCTGGTTCCCTTAAAAAATCATGATGCTTCTCAGCCAAACCAGCAGAAGTGCTGGGATGACAAGAAGGAAACATGCTGGAAATGCATGAGCAATTCTTCTGATTCTTTTTAAAAATAAGAGAGAATGAGCCTAGCATACACCTTAAGCTCTCAATGTTGAAGAATTTGAATAAATAATTAGTACAGCAAATTGCTGACTTTATTAATTGCACACTGTTTCTGCTCTAACTGACAGCCAAACACGACAATTGCATTAGAGTAAGATGGCCTCTAAATTATTAAAGTTAGTAGTGATGTAAACTTAGCTGGGGAAAGCAGATGGCTCTGGAAACTGGAAAAAACCACTATTGAAAAGCATCTTGAATTGTTTATCAGTTTGTCACTCATGGCAGCTGCATGACTTCATGTTTTATTAGGCAGAGGTAATTATGTCATTGCAGAATTAAGGAACATTCGAATAAAAGCCCATTTTGGTATTTAGTCAGGCCTTACATAATCATTAATATTCATCTTTACTGCAGTAGTCTTGACCTTTCCACTCCAAACCCACTTGTTCTTTGCATCAGAGTGGCTTCTCAGAGGTTAGAGCGCCGAGATCAGGAGCATTATAACCACAGCCCCACAGTGACACAGCCCAGCCTGATTCGCCCACAGACACAAACATAACGGTGTTATCAGGAAACCCACTGGCCATGGCAGAGCCAGAACAAGGACTTGTTCCTGGTGGGGTTATGCTGGCTGCTGCCTCTGCAGGGTGTTGCTGGGGCTGTGCAGCGTTTTCAGGCTGACTGATTGCTGTTATCTCTCCCACTCCTAAAGATCAGCAGGAGGACAATTGGGACAAAGTGACAAAGTCTCCCGAGATAGAAGATAAAGGTCATAATTTGTGTTGCAAGTGACCTACCTGGCTGCTTTCTCCCCAGAACTGGCACAGCTCTTTCTTAGGCTGCAGGCGGGGATGAGCACTAGGATGGCAGTGAGGGCTCCTCTCACCTTGCCATAGAACTGGAATGTGTTGGCTTGGTGGGACTGCAATGGCCAGCTCTGTAAGGAGCTGTTAAATCCTCAGACTTACATCTGATATTGTCCCTGGCCCAGTTTTCTCAAAACCAAACCCACATGAGGCAGAAGATGAGATCCTAGGTTAAAATCCTTATGAATGGCAGACTCCTTGACATCGCCGATTGTACATTTGCTAGGATTTGCTAACATAAAATTATACACAGTTGAATTAATTGGATTGTTTTCTGACTTCCATGTCCTGCTCAGCCATTAGTGTATGCATTTCACACCTGAGTGAGCACAAACCGATCCCAGCGTTTCCCCAGTACACCTCAGTGCCATGGCTGAGCCCTGTGCCCAGAAGCTGAAGGTCCTTCATGCCCTCTCTGATATTGACCAGGTAGTGAGAGTTTTTATCTTCTTTGGCTTGTACATGGACTTTCTCCAGGGCCTCCCAGGAATCAGAGCTCATGTATCAGCTCATCCCAAGCGCTGGGTGGTGTCAGCAGGACCATCTTACCAAAATCACTACTGATGTGTGGAAGTTTCCTGGCCTTTTGCCATGGCCAGGCTGACTTCAGGCATAAAGGCTTGTGTCTTTTTGAGTGACTTTGCTTCTGCTTTCATGGTTCAGAGGCTCAGAAAGCACAGGAGTCCCTCTCTGTTGTTTCCTAGCTCATTTGCTAGCACTGCTGATATTGGCAGATAGGTCTTGGCCCCACTAAATCTTTATATACTCGCTGCAGACAGATACAGGGTAGATTTGCAGCATCTGCAAAATACCACCAGTCTCCTGATTCATCTGGTCACCTAGGCACTTAAGGTTTCAAAGCAAAATTGTTTTTTATCATTGCATCAAAAAAATAGGAGCAAAAAGTATTTTTCAAGATAACTTGGAGTTGATTCCATCCTGCAGCATAGACAATGGGTCATCTCCTGTGTGCCCTCTGGGCACAGGAAGAAGCAAGGGGCACAAGTGCTGGAAGAACTGCTGGTCCCAGGTCCACAACGGGATGAAGCTTGTAAAAGTGAAACCCAAAACATCTGGCTGAGCCAAGAATTACATGGAGGTTTCCTGCACAGCATCCTGGGGCTTGGAGATGCTTCTCTGTATGACCTTGCTCCCCAGGGATGCAGAATTTGGTGAGAGTAGAAGAGACTAGGACAACCAGAGATAACAACTATGTGGAACTGTGAATGACATCAGTGGTCAGATAAAACAGGGTAAGTCCCCCTGATTGAAAATCCTGAGCACCAAGCCTGTGCTGGTCTGAGAGACGCAGGGAAACAGGAAAAGCTGCATACCTTGAGCACCATGTAGAAGCATCTATCTCTGCCAACTTGTTTGACAAGCCATCGATGCAAATCATGATTTCTGGTTCTCTTTGTGAGAACTGCTCCTGCCCAGTGCTGCAAACCACTGCTGATGCACTGCTGCCACTCTGGCACCTTCCCTTGGCACCTGCCACCACAGCCACCACACAGTGTCACCTTGTCCCTGTGCTGTCCCAGGGAGAGCTTGGTGTGTTGACAACTTGCACAGGCAGCTTTGTGTGAAGGGTGTGTACAGGGTGCACCCAAATTGGTGCAAAGTGTCAGGAGGGTCACAGGAGGATGAGGAGGGGCGAGCAACATTGGCGAGTGTTGGCCAAGAGAGGAAACTGGAGGAGGGAGGGAGGATCTCAGCTAGCAAAACGCTGTGAGGGAACTCAAATCATCCTGCAAGGAGGTGAAGAAATGCTCTGAAAAATGCAAAGACAGAGATAACTGGTAGAATGTGGTCCAACACCCACCTCCAGGCACAGGGGAGTGGAAAATCTGCACTGGGAAATGCTCTGTACCCAGCTCCCACACGGTTTTTCTTGGGCACACAGGTTACAACAGTGATGAAAACCCCATAAACAGCAAATCAGGTCACAGAAAACACGCTGACAAAAATATATCAAGCAAAATGTTTCCTGAAGAAGGTGTGGCAGGGAAGAGAGATATGGCAAGGTTGTCTGTGGCTGTATGTGTCAGGTGTGGAAACAGACAGTGGCATTTGCCAGCTGCTGATTACTGAGTCACACTGCAAGCCCAGTGCCTGGGCTATTTACACCAGCAGCTATGAAACAGGTTTGTTTTCATGCAGGTTATGAGGCTGATAGGGAGCACATGGTGCTATAGTGCATGCCTTTCCTTTCTGGGAGCATGGGAAGGGCTCAGCACAAGGCATGATGTAGGAAAAAAATATCCCACATAACTGAAAAGTAGATCTGGAAAACATTTTCCCTGAGTGGACAGGGTGGTCTTTTCTTGTTGAGATTAAGAGGGAAAGGTCTTCTGACTTATTTTTTCTGAAGGTTCTTCATCAGGAGCTGTAGTGATAGGACAAGGAATAATGGGTTCAAACTGAAAGAGGAGAGATTTTAGTTTAGATATACAGAAGAAATTCTTCACTGTGAGGGTGTGGAGGCACTGGAATGGGTTGCACAGAGAAGGTATGGATATCCAATCCCTGGCAGTGTCAAGGCCAGGTTGGATGAGGCATTGAGCAAACTAGTGAGAAGTGCCCCTGCACTCGTTCCTTATGGAGATCACTTCCCATGCCTGGCAGTGCCCAGCAGGGTGTCCTTTATGCAGCTGAAGGGGTTGGCTTGCTTTTTCTCTGCCAAAGCCAGATCCCCGGGAAAATCCAGCAATGAGGCTCCTTCCCATGGCTCAAAAGGTGGGAAGAAGAGGTTTAATGTCCACGAGGAGGTTGGTGACCTTTTGCTCCGAGCACAGGGTGAGCCCAGTCTGGATCCTGCCTCCATTCCTGCTCCATCCCACAGGTGTAGGAACTGTACCTAGAACTGAACAGCAGTGACTGGCCCCTGGCAAGGAGGAGCCAGGACAGGCTGAGCAAAATTGACAGTGCCTGGGGGATTTCCCTGCTTCAGAAACAGAGCATCACATTTTTTCTGTTGGAAGTGAAATAACCTTGTTATTTTTATGGTCAGTTACCCAAAGTGTGAAGTGGGATGAAGTGCAGCTACTGAATCAAAGGTGAGGCGAAGACTCAGTGCCTGCTGAATGGGTTAAGAAACAGTTCAGAAAGCCCCATCTGTCTTTTGAGGTGGCTTCCCAAAACTCAGACTGTGCATGGCTTTTTGTTCAAGGATTTTTCCTGCTGCTCTGACTTGCACTTTATCATCTGCTCTCACAAACAAACCAATTTAACTACACAGACGTGCTGTTTAATCGCTCTTCCTGGCACGCTGACAGTTCCTGCATGTGCAGATGAGTTGTGTCTCAGCTTTGCCAATGCAAATGTTCTGTCCTCCAAATTTCCATGCTTTATTTTTGTCTGAAGTTGCTCAGTGGATTTATATGCAATTGTTACATTTTTGTTTTTCTCTATACTCTGTCTCTAGATTCCTAAAAGTGCACTGCTATTTTATGAATCAGGCTTGGTGCATCAATGTATCAGTTGTGCTCTGAACATCTACTTTTGTTCTTCATTGCAGCGCACCAAAAATCATGATCAAAGCACTGAATGCTGGCATGCATACTGAAAGAGAGTGCATTGGGTGTTTTTGTAAGGAACAATTGAGAGCAGCTTGCTTTGAAGTGAATTTTGTCAGATTTTAAAAGGTAATTTGTTACTTGTGAAGATTAAAAAATATCCAAATTTAATGTAAGTGTTGAAAGAGAAACAAATACATATCTTTTACTAACATGATTTTACAAAACACCTACATTGAAAGGGAAAGAGAAATAGAAAAGATAACATTACAGTGGAAGAATTATGTTGCATACATTTTCTGCGCTGGACAAAATTCATTCTGAAACAGCTGCATTCTAAAAATGCTCACAAAATTCAGTCTGATTTCTAAAGATACTGAGGAGTCTGGAAGTTATAATTTTATATATACAATTAACATGAAGCCAGTCAATGCTAAGAAAACATCTTCTCCAGCTCCTGGTCATCACACCTCTGTTTAATAACCTGGGCACTGCCCCTCTGACGTGGCACAGCGAGGACCCAGACTTTCCTGGCCTACAGCCAGTGGGTCAAACTGTTTTTAACTGAGATTTTATCAGCCCTTGGTCTCTGGTTTAGACTCAATTCCTCCATAGAATAACAGAAAAAGGGATACAGCTGTGTGAAAGGACTTCTGTGACTGCAAGAAATTTTACTTGGAGGAAAATGAAGCTGTTCTGTTGCACACAAGTACCTGATAGGAGGAACAGGACCTGGAAGTTGTAGCCCTGTGGGCAGGACCCATGGCACTGATTTAGGGTTCACAGGTGGGATTTCAGTATTCCAAGCTTCACTGCTAAAACTTTTGTCTTCTTGACCAGCTTCTCATGGTCCTATGGCTTGCTAGGGCTGTGGGCTCAGGAGTTCAAGTGCAACCTCATTTGTGAGCCCAGATTTACCTGTGCCTGTATTGGCACTCTCCACATCTGGGTTTCCAGTTCTTCCCTCACAACTTGAATCCTCTTCCACAAACACCCCAGCTGCTTTCTCCAGCTCCATTACCTGACCACAGAATGCCCATAAAATGCAGAGCACACATCAGCACTTGCTGGGAGGTCCCAGCGAGATGCTGCCATGCCCAACTACCACGGAATGCGGCAGGGTTGCCATGGCAGCCCCAGCTTTGAATTCTCCTGCTTTCATGGTTTTCTGCCTAAACCTTAGGGTTAGTTTAACCCAAGTTTATGTCTATCTGTCTATCAATATAGAGATAGATAGATAGATAGATAGATAGATAGACAGATAGATAGATAGATAGATAGATAGATAGATAGATAGATAGATAGATAGATAATATGCACTTTTGATGATAATTACTATTTACTTCTAGTGACTCCTTCTGCTGCTTTTTCTCTTGATAGACTCTGGGTCCTAGAGGAAATTAAGTTGTTCATTGCTGCTTATTCCAGGGCCCAGAAAGAACACATGGTTAATATCTGTGAACCTGGGTGGACAGATCTGGGAGAAAAGGCTGAAATGGGCCTTCTGAGTTTTAATGGAAAGAATCTACCAAAAAACTCCACTCACTGAACTACCTGCCCCATTCCTGGGGATAAGCTTTACTCTCTGGTGCAAGAAGTGGTGTCAACAGAGCACAGAGATGAGGAGAGAAGGGGTGTGGTGGTGATGGTAGCAGATAGGTGTCAATGCAGGGTGGCAGTAAAAGCTGGAGTAATGGTGGTGTTGGGGTCAAATGAGCCTGATCCCTCCTAGATCAGGAGTATTTGCTGATATACTGAAGTATCTGATGGCACCCCAGAGACTGCACTGCAGCTTGTCAGAGTTTAGTCTCATTCTCTTTTCTGCTTTTCCCTTTCCAGCAGGGAGTGTCTTATTCTGCCATCGTGTCTATATGAAGCATAAGTCAGGGTGCAGCAATTTCCTGCTGTACACCTCCGTTTGTGCCTCTTTGCTGCTGAATATATGTCTTTAATTATAGGCAGCAGAAGCAATTTATTTGTTTAACAGTGGCCAGGAAACATACCCAGGGGAGATCTCTGACCATGGCCACAGAGCTGATAAAGATTAATGTTAGGTGATAGAACACTGGATAAGGCTATTCTCACATTTGGGTCAATATCTGCTATTCAGAGCATGAGCATTAAGTAAATGAATATCAGCTTATTTTGTGCTATTATATTTAATGAAGTTCAGCATTTACTTTTCCTCTAAAGACTGCCAAGGACCACATTAACTTCCCTGTGTGCTCTGGCAGGCAGGAGAGCAGTGTGGTGAGTTTTAGCACAACAGTCACATCAGAGCTTTCAAAGGGCACTGTGTGACCTCTATGTTTTATTGTTAGGCAAAGCTAATGGTATTTGAGTTAGTCCCCATTGCTAACACGGAATTTATTATTAGTGGGTATAAATCTCTTTCCTGCTACAGGTGTTGACATCTGCTGTGGAAGCTAATAGAGACATCAGTAGTCATTTATAAAAAAAGCAGCTCTGAGGCTATTGTTGATATTGTTGTGGTTTATTCAACAGCTCCACGTCCCTGCTGAGCTGTGTCAGAAAGAACAAAGCAGCTCTTTTGCTGACACCTGCACTTCCATTCTCACCTCCATTTATTTCCTGCATTGATTAAAAAGTAATAATAATAATAATAATAATAATAATAATCCCAGAAACACTTAGAAAGTGCAGAAACCCAGCTGCATCCTGCACATGGTGGGCTAGTGTGCGTGTGTAAGCCCAAGCCAGGAAGCTCCTCACCCCCCTGAACAGCTGCCTCCACAAGGCTGCTTCCAAATCCCTGCAGAATCCTGGCAGGATTTCTTCCTTTATCCCTTGCGTGTTCATCACCTCTCCCCTGCTCACCGACCACTTCAGCCCACCAAGCACCCATGCTGTGGGCTCTCCAGGGCCAGGACTGCCTCTTGCTTCCCCTGCAATGCCCTGCTCCAACTCAGAAGCTGAAGGCGTCCAGTACCAACCACCATGAGAAAGAAACCAATCTACATCCAGCAACAACTTCTGTGTAGAAACAGGAGCTTACTGGGAAAGTCTGGTTTTCTGTTCAGTATGTTGAGTCACACTCTGGTTCTGGGGGAGCTGAAACCACTCCGGGAGCTCTTGAGGCTGTGCTAAAAAGAGCCTGATTTATTGTGCTGAGGAGCAAAACCATCTCTGGCTGTGGGTAATAAACAATCCTCTGTGGAGGCACAGAAAGCAGGGATGTTAAAGAATATAAAATTGAATGTATTTCTTAGTGACACAGTTATTCAAGAAAGCCAAGCCTGGAGTGCTTCACATACTGTAGTGCAGCACTGCCAAGCTCTAGACCAGCACCTTGCTGGACCAGCATCTGCTCCAGCACGGGGCAGTGAGAAACACCCCGCCTGAGGGATTCACAGCCCCACTGAAGTCCAAGACAGGACCTATAGCTAAAGAAAAAGAGGGAGCTGCACTGAAACCCTGTAGATGAGGAACATCTGTATGCTCCGGAGTAGGACCAGCATCCTGAAGAAATGTTTTTCCCATCTGGAGAAAATGTTAAGTATTTTAGACTTTTCTGCCTCTTATCAGCCAAAAATTCAAAGTAAGGAGAAATTAAAATCTCGGACATTATCTTTTGAACAGAAGTCCCTAAATAATGCAGCCTAACAGACAGAAGGAGTTACGACAAGGTCTTTGTTTAGATCTTTTTTCTAAACTCAGAGCTTTTACTGGCTGTAAATAAAACCCTTGCAGTTATGCAGCTTAGGTAGCTTATGTACAACATTTTTCCTTCTCTTGGTTAATTTTGGGAATCTTAAATATGTATTACTAAGTAATTGAAATGTCCTACTCCTAGATTAAACTCCTCTAGTGGAATGAAATTAAAGGTTTCTGCTCCTCGTTTAGACGAACCCACTGTGAATGTTTTATAGTAGCAGCAAAGCCAGAATTACAGGTTAAGCTCCCGATCTGGGTGTATGACTAACACCAGGAAAACAGAAACAGTTTGAACTTTTAGCAGCTCAAACCAAGAAACAATGAAGGAAATGTAACTTATTTTAGAACCAGTGTTCTCCTGGGAGGAAGCAGCTCCTGCTAAAGCCCTGTCTGATGGCTTAGGTCTGGGGGTGCATCCCAGGGATGATGCCTGGACCCTGCATGGGTCGAATGTTTTCATCCCAGGTATCTCATGGTGCTTGATTTGGTGGGACTGGCCAAGGCTTGCAGCAAAGCAGCAAAAGCTGGGATTCACCTCTCTCTTTCTTGCTGTAAGAGATTTAGGAGCTCATACCCACAACAATCACTGCCCTGCCAATGGTTATACTGCACTGCAGGGTCAGAGTTCTGGCAAGTGTTCATTTGGTTAGGGAAAGAAACCCCACACAAATACCTGTTTGTGACTGTGCATCAAGTCCCCTGCACAGAGGCTGCCCAGAGGCCGAGCACCCGCTCAGGTGGGTGCTCCGTGGGAGCAGTGGAGTGTTCAAGGCCAGCCCGCCCCATTCTGCCAGCTCTGGCTCTGCCAGCTGTGTGAGGGAAGCAGTCAGGAGTGGAGGATAAGGAACAGCCTCCTCCAGAATTTTCTGTGCCTCAGATGACCCCAGGAAAAACAAGAGGGCTACTTATGTCTGCTTCTATATTTAGTACCAGAGGGAAATGCCCTCTTCAGCAGGAAGGCAGCATGCTTGACCTTCCTTTCTGTGTGTCCCGGCATGCAGAACACCAGGGAACTTCATGAGAGTGGGGAGAAACACATTACTGCTGAATGGTTGGGAAAACATGGCACATTTGTCATTGTTGATCTGGGGCAATCGGGAGCCTTTCACCATCTTCAGTTTTGCACTGGAATCCTCCATCCAAGCTTGTGACTGGGCAGAAGTTCTTGGTTATGGGAAGAAGCAACAAAAATGCTCACTATTGTGCTTATTTGATTTTAAACTTTCACTTGAGGAATGCTGAGTCAAAGCTGTTGCGCTCCTCAAGGAGCCAAAACCACCCTGCAGTGTTTGACAGCAAGGTGCTGTTCTCAGCTGGCTTCTGCTTCATTTCCTCCTCAGCCCCTCAGCCAGCTCCATGACTTGCCAGCAAGTACAATTTCCCATTTCCTTCCTCAGCTAATCCTGAAAGGGACAATAAATAACAACAGGAGTCCCTTATAAGCAGATATGAAGTACTCACATCCGCAACATGTTACTAAACTTACACAGTAATTTGTTATCAGAATATCTATTGGTATCATCAGCACTTGGACAGGCCTGTGCTACAGAATGTCTCAGTTCTCCTTCAAGGTTTTCTCTGCAGCAGTGTCCGCCCGTTCTTCCTCCTGGAGTGATTCTCCTGGGCTGGATGGAACTGATCAGGAAATGAACAGGAAAAAACATCCCAAAAAACCTCATTTTATGCGAAAAGATCAAACCAAAGGTTGAGATTCTTAACCGAGAGAGATTTAAGAACCTTTTAAATACACCTTCTTTTAACAGCCAGCTCTGCGATGACAAATAAATATTCTCTTTTCCCAGCTGAAAAGGCAGCACAAAGGCTCCGGGGCTCAACCGCAGCGCTGCCGAGAAGCCGGAGCCCCATCCCGCACCGAGCCCCTGATCGATCCCGGCCCCTGATGCTCCGCACGGGCCGAACCCCGAAACAGCGCCGCAGGGCGCTCAAGAGGGGAGCAAAGGCGCTGCTGGCGGGGAAAGCGGGGCCGGGACAGCAGCCGGGACGCGCGGCTACGGCCGCGTCCCAGACGGTGGCGCTGGGGCCCCGCCGTGCGCAGCCGGCAGCGACGGGCAGCGGGCTGGTAACACCGAGCAGGGACGGGCAACGGGCCGGTGTCACCGGGCAGGGATGGACAACGGGCCGGTGTCACCGGGCAGGGATGGACAACGGGCCGGGTGACACCGGGCAGGGATGGGCTCTGGGCCGGTGTCACCGGGCAGGGATGGGCTCTGGGCCGGTGTCACCCGGCAGGGATGGGCTCTGGGCCGGTGTCACCCGGCAGGGATGGCCTCTGGGCCGGTGTCACCCGGCAGGGATGGGCTCCGCGGAGCGTGCGCTGCCCCGGATACCCGCCGAGCCCTTAAGCGATGGGCAGCGGCTGCGGGGGTCCCCACAGAGCCTGGCTCCCCTCGACTGAGCCGCACGGTGAAGCCCCGGTATCAAATCCCGCTGGAGGCTTTGGGGGCACTACTTCCCCTCGTCGACAGGGGTTTGATACTCCAAGGAGAAAGGCACCATGTCTTGCCACTGTATCCAACAGCTCAACCCATCCTTAGGGGGAAATTAATCATGCTCCGTCCCGGGAAGTGCTCAAGGCCAGTTTGGATGGGCCTTTGAGCAGCCTGGTCTTGTGGGAGGTGCCCATGACAGGCAGATTGGAACTCGATGGTCATTAAGGTCCCTTCCAACTCAAAGCATTCTGTGATTCTGTGGCTCCATTCAGGGATTGGCAAAGTAATCAATTTAAAGCCATTTATATAAAGCTCTCTCTGTGTGAGAGCTGAGCTTAAGCATGCTCACTCCCTTGGGACCTTTCCACTTGCTTGTCTGCAACAGTTCTCAGGGGTTGTTTCGATCTTCTCTGCAATAAATAAGACTCTGGCGGCCTTCTGCAGCTCCTTCCAACAGTACTAGCTGAACCAATAGTACTTGGGTACTAGTTGAAATACTGGATACAGCATGTCTGCAATAAAGCAAGCTGAGATCTGTCCTGTCCCTGGTTGACTTGGCTGGTCTCTTTCCTAACTGAAAAATGCAGAGAGCCCCCAGGCTCTCCTGCACAGATATTTCACAAAGGTTGAGAGGCAAAATCAATTTTAAATGGATTAACTGTTATGAGAGTACCTCTGTTTTCTTGAATATGTATCACAGGACAATTTAAATAGATTAAGTCCTGCGAGTTTAGCTCTGTATCCTGAATACCATGGAATTAAGGAAATTATGTTATGTAATATCTCTGGGAAGGACGCTGATTCACCACACAAAGCAGAGGTCTAGTGCAGGCCAGTGTCTATTGGAAAGAGCTTGCTGTGTTGCTTAGGTTGCTGTCTGGTGCTTATCTCCCCTCAACGTGTCTTAAAGCAGAGCAAACAACAGTTCACCACCCCTTCCTCAGGCAGCAGTGCAAGGGCATTCTGGTATAACAGCAAAGCACCATTGCTTCTGGGGCAATGACCTGGACAAACATAATGCTGTGGGGAAACAAGTGCAGTTTGGTGCAATGGAAACAGATCCTCCCTTCCTTGGTGCTGGGGCAGAGCAGAGCCTGGGCAGCAGGGGCAGGAGGGTGTCTGGTACGGGGTGCTGTGCTGAGCATGGCACCCATGGCTCATCTGCCCCTCCTGCCATCGGGGTCTGGGGGTCTCCCAATGGCACATGGCACCGAGCACGTGTGAATGCAAAGATCACTCTGCAGGTAGGGGAAGGTGTGCTGCTACACCCCTGCAGTCCTGCTGCCTCCAGATCCAAAGCAGCAGAAGGCCCCGAAGCGTTTGGCACACAGGCTGTTGGAACTTTGTCTGAATACCTGGTTTGGAAGGCAGTTTGCAAAGCCACGGAGACGTGTCCCTCCCTGGCACAGAGCTTGCAGGGCCATGCTGGCACCAGGAGACTGGGCACTGCTGCAGCCCATGGAGCAATGTTCCAGCTGTGCTGTTTGACAGATAAACCTGCCTGTGCTGGCCTGGATCTGCAGCTGCTCCAGGCAGGGACCCTGTTTCACACTCGCAGCTCCCTCTGGCCGTTGGGGCCACCACATCCAATAGGGTCCTGCTCGCTCAGTGCTTGCAAACACAAGACGGATTCTTCCTGTCTTGCAGATTTAAACTCCTCATTTGTTTTTACAACAGCCAAATGAGCAGCTGACTCTACCAAGGCCATGAAGAAAGACTTGCCCGTTCTGCTTCAAGTGTATATCCCAGACAGAAAAGCTCGATGCATGCAGCACAAATAAATATGTCAAGGAACAGAAGAAAACAGTTTAAGAAATATCTGTGTATAAAAAGCCCAACGAGTAATTGCTAGTATAAACTTTGAAAAAAGAGAGCCAGATCCTTAATGGAGGAGACACAGCTGGATGTGCAGCTCCCCAGGACATCAGCCCCCAGAAAGACTCTCAGAAGGCTCAGAAACACGATCATGACACTGAGCACCTGCAGTTAGCTGTGCTATCCAGCAGGAAGTGTGATGCGCCCTGCTAACTTGCAGGAAAGCAAATTGACATTTTGGAGAAACTTGTAAATAGCATCTTGGATAAAACTTTATTTAAGCAGACAGGACCTTTATGTTCACAAGCAGTGTGGAATCCAGTAAAGACCAAATGTCAGACTGTATCCTTTAAAGAACAAAACAAATTACCACAGTAAAGGACACATTAGAGTAAATAAATCTGAAATCAGCAGCAGCCCTCAGAACACTTGGAGGACATAGAAGCTCATCCAGTACTGACATTTCCCCTGCCTCATGGTGCGATGCAAGACATGCAGCAGAAGCCAGCTGAGATGCTCGTGCTACTGTTGGCAGCCCTGACCAAAGGTAGAAGATTGCTCCTCCTTCTCCAGTCCGTGGTAGTGCTGTCACAGTGTTGCCACACAGCACAGGCAGCTGCACCTGGAGCATTTCCCATGGAGCTGCTCCAAGGCAGAAAAGCAGTGTTCCCTCAGGAGCAGAACAGCGGGGCTCACATGGCAGCACCCAATGCTGAACACAGCAATGTATCCCCTGGCTGAGAAAGGCAGGCACTCACCTACCCTACCTACCTGAGCTGGAAGGAGTCTCTGCTTGTGAAACAGGCATTGCAGAGCAAACTCTAAATAAAAGGGGGCAAGGTGGAGCATGGCATCAAGGCTCTTGGCATCCTTTGAGCCTGGGTGGTGCGGTCCTGGCTGGATGCGCTGGCAGGGCAGGGAAGTGCACTCCATGCTCTGCCAGCCATTCACTTGTGCCTCTAGCTAGCACTAAAAATAGTTCACTTTCATCATCCTCAAGTTCATCACCAAAAGAGAGAAAGCAGATTTAATTTGTTTGAACGCAGCTTCGTCTAGTCTTCAAAGGGAAGATGTAAGGCTGGCTTTTACATTTATTATTTATCCAGGAGGGAATCCTTTGGGGTGCAGTGGCAGGGCCAGGTGGGCACTTCTGATGGCAACTGTGACTGTGTCCTTTTTCCTGCCAATGAGGGTCAGGCCAGATCCAGCCCTGTCTGTGTCAGCACTTCTGCTGAATCCAGGGGTTACACCAGTATTCAAATTACTTCCCATTAGTTAAAAACTGAAAAAAGGAAGCTCAGTGAGGCTGAAAGCCCAAGCAGAACCCTGCACACCATAGGGAACTGTCCACATTACAGGTAGAAATGATTGTTCACCTCCATACAGGTGACGGCCAAGTCAGAGACTTTTCACAGGGGGTGGCTGTCCCAGAGCCGTGGTCTCAGCAGAAAGTGTAGGTCAGTCAGTGTTTAAAGGCATTTAACTCAGGTGCTTGGAAAAGCAGCTTGTCAGGAATACAGAGTTCATACTCTTGTTGGATGCATCTGTCCCTCAGCAGATTGAAATTTAGGTTCTGGTGTCATCTCAGCCACTTGCATTTGATTTACTCCTTGCCCAGGAGTGATTTCTATATTTCTGCCTATTGCAGTTCATTAGATCTAAATAACAACCATCTTGCTTCAACCTGAGGGCTCATCCAATTCCTTATTCTGATGTACTCTGACACAAAGTCAGTCAGGAATGTGAAATGATGGCAATATTTGCTTTGAGCCCACTAATGTGAAGTGCTCTGGCGTGGAACAGTGCCTGGCTGCTGAGCCCAGGGCTCTCTGGTGCAGGAGAGCGAGGCACAGGCACCCCTGGTACGGCACCACGGCCCCAATCAAGGGGAACATCGGGGCTCTGGCCCAGCACCCAGGAGCAGCAGAGGGAATTGCTGCAGGGAGCACACCGGTGCCTGAACCCTCCCATTCCCAGGAGTAACGCTGGCGCTGATAAAAGACAATTTCCCACACATTCTGCAGTTAACATAGTGATTAGCTTCTATGCTGATTCCCAGGGGGCGGTAGCTGAATTATAGTTGGATATACGACGTAGCAAGGGCGTAACTTAACTACTCGGAAGCCTTTTCTGAAGCAGACGAGTATCTTGATTACGCTGTCTGCACTTCTAGCCAAATGTTTGTTGAACAAGGCGTATTCGTTATCTATCCAATGCACTCCCTCCTGCCGCGGGTGCTGAGGCAGCAGCTCCGAGCGCTGGCAGAAGCCGGGGAGGCGCAGGTGTGTCCAGGAGCGGCTCGGCAGCTCCAGGCGTGCCGCCGGCGGGCACAGGGAATGCACCGGGAAACACACAGGCACAGCTCTGCTCCCTGATCCTGGGCACGGGCACTGGCGTTTGAAATATATAAAAATAAATAACTATCATTAAATGTTTTTTAATAATAAAAACCCCCAGCTGTTTGGGGTTTTTTAAAAATGTGTTTTTCTAAAGATCCTACACAATACACCGTGGGAGTTTTAATTCATCAGATAATGTAATTTGTTTATTTTAAACTATGTACAATTTCAATCAACCTTTGCATATGTTCTGAAGAGAGAAATATAAGAAAAAGAGGAAGGGGAAGATTTGAGGTTCAGTCTCCCAGCAGCTGTTTGGCCAGTAAGTGATGTTGGGGACACAACTGGCAAGCAGGCACAAAGCAAAGGTGGGCTCGGAACATCCCCCTATATCTCCTGTCCTGAACTGTCCTCCTCCGGGCCCAGAGGGACCTGGAAGACCACCCCAGACAGCTCCTCCCAACCCAGAGGAGACACCTCTCAAAACAAAACCCAGTGAAGGCGGTGGCGGCTGCGCTCAAAGCACAGCTCTGTCTCCCAGAGCGTCTGGGGCAGCATCTCCCTGCAATCAGGGAGAGATTCATGTGGGATGGAGCACTGAGCTGCGGTGGGGAACAGCAGAAGCCCTTTTAAAGTGCTGGGTTACATCATAAAAGCTTTAATCACAGACGAAAACAGGGAGGGATAAAAATAGCACAGTGTGTGTGTAACATGCTGTGGCACATCTGGTTACAAGTCACTTTTAGGACAAACTTTTCTTTGGAAGAAGTGGGACCTCTAATGTTTGTGAATCCTTTGCAGACAGGTTAATAGCAAGGGAAACAATTAGAAAATAATCTGAATACAAGTGGTACAAGGAACTCTATATATGCTACAAATACATGTATTTTGGCAGTGGAGATTTAAGGGAATCACATCCAGATCTGATTCCAAAGGATTACTAAGTGCTTATTTTTGTCAGCCAATTCTCCTTAGGGAATTGTTAAGGGAAAAACATCCAAGAGGCAGCAAAACAGTATCTCAACAAACTCCTGAAAACACAAGCTGTGATTTCTAAGTTAGAGGAAACATTTTAAAAGACACAGTAAGTGCTCAGATGTGTCTGGATTTCCACCAGCCTCTTGTCCCTTTGCTCCCTTGGGGATCCCTCTGCAGCAAAGGGGTTCACAGCGACCGGGAGGCTGGGATGTGTTCATAGTGGCCACACGCCGGGAGAGCCGCAGTAAAATCAGAGCTGGGTGTGACCTGACCGGTGCTGGCTCTGCTTTCCCAACATTTAGAGGCTCTTAAACGGTTTGTTATCACTGGGCTCTCAGAAGTGTCAGCACATCTAGTGCTGAAAGTGGGACGGATGTCCGCAAAGACATGGACTCCTTTTGCTTTGAATTAAGCTCAAACAAATAGAATTAAAGACCATCTGGCTGAGTGATTGCAGGGGAGCAATCCAGCAGAGAAAAAAACCGTGAGGTGTTAATGTTAGTGACAGCTTTTGAGCAGAAAGGCCCCGAAGGTTGTGTCTTTGTCCTAATTTTACACTATTGGTTTCATTACCCTTCCTTGTATCCTGAGGAGTGTTATTACAAGACATGAATAGCTGTGGCTAAGAAAAGAGCAACAGCTTTGTCTCGTTGGAGGCAGAGAAAATAGTTATGGAACATTAAGCAAGCAGAAACCAAATCACTTGGAAAAAATAAGCAAAACTGATGAGTTTCATTCACACCTGTAAACACAATTACATTCCGTGATGGTACCTGTACTTTCAAACGAAATCTCAGTCTAAAGCTGATGGGGATGAGCAGGAACCACTCTTCTCTGAAGACCCTGTGAGCCCTGTGCAGATGCCCAAAGCAGCAGAGCCCAACCCCTGCAATGCTCCATACTCCTCAAAGTGGGGCAAATTCTTGGAGCAGAGATGTGAAAATATGAGAGCAACTCGAAACACTTCAAATTAATACAACCCCCCAGTATGGAGCTCTGTGCTGGTGGATGGCTGCAGGGCAGGAGCAGGTTGGCAGCGCCCCTCCCCAAAGGCAAAGGGAGGGGTGAATCAATTACCTTTTGGTTTCTGACATTTATGTTGTGTTTGGCAGCACCAGGACGGAGTGACATTGCAAAACCCAGACCTGCTTGTAGATTTGGGGTACACTGCCACAATCCCTTGTTAGACTCAGGGCTTGCCTGGAAAGCCTTGTCCTTACTTTATCCTCACTATAATACAGGAAATGCATGTGGGCCAGCAGTGCCAGCGTCAGGCAGTGGTTTGAGCACTGTGTCACTGTGCCCCAGTGTCACTGGGACAAGGTCCACTTCTTGGTGACCTGCCTGGAAGTTTTACCAGGCTGCTGGCCATGGGTGAAGACAGAGACAGGGGAGAGAGCTGATCGGTTATTTCAGAGGTGTGGTGGAACATCAACTCTAGAGTGAAACACTGAAGTTTCATTTTAATGTCTTTCCACTTAGCTGCAGGCTACAATTCAATTAAAATTCAGATGCACTGTATTGAAGTGCAATTCCTCACTACCCCTCAGGAGCTGCATAGTAAGAAGCAGGCAGCATCCAGATACCTGCTGCATTCCTGGCCATCAGCAGCACCACAGGCAACTAGGAAAGATCTGGTGAGGCAGAAGCAGTAATTTTTGTTTCAGACATCCTGGGTGATAATGCGGTAGGACCAGTGAAAATTGCTGCTGTCAGAAATGTGCATTTTTAATGCTAAGTCTGCTGATGAAAAAAGTAGTTATGGGAAGTACCTCAATGTCTTTTTACTCCAGAAAAGCCCATGGTATTTGGGAACTGCCTCTAGGGTACCACACACAAAGAGTTCATACAAGGAGACTAAAGAAAGGGCTAAACAGCACTGCAATGGTGCCTTGAGACAGAGAAGCTCTGAGGATGGACATGATTTTTCTCATTTAATGAGAAACTTCATTTCATTTTTTAATAAACTGGCTCTCTGCCAGGAGGAGTCACAGAGAGGGCACAACCCCCCACTGGGACATATGGACTGGCCAGGAAATGAAGTTAAAAATAAAAAATATTACATGTATACTAAAAATAACTTTAAAACATGCTCTAAATTCCTCCTTTAATTAAAAAAACAAACCCAACCCCCAACGTTACTGGGCATCAGTGCTTGGCCCAGGACAGCTCTGAGCATCCTAGCAGGATGGAAAATGTATATGCTGCAATGGCTGTTTCCCCCTGGCTTCACATCTGCCCACACAAGGGAAATTGACTGTTGCTGGTGTGTCCAGGACATGTGAGTGGAAAGAAACAGCAAGAGACCCTCTGCCAGACAGTGGCAAGTGTGCCAAGGCAGGGAAGGGAGGCTGAGTGTTAAATGGGTGTGATACAATACACCCAGACACCACAGAGTGTTCAGTGTCCTCAGGAAGGTACAGGGACCTTCCTGAGGGATCAAATGATCCTGCTCAGCTGTGGAATGGCAAAGGACCTTTAACTGCATCCTTAATCATGGGCTAGACAGGGCAGCCTGCAAGGCATAGCCTGTGGACTGTGTATGTTGCAATCTCTGCTCCTGAAGGGAAATGAAGAACCAGTTTTCTTTTCCCCTCTCTGCCTGATCACCTGAATCAGAGGTTCCCTAAGGATCCCTCCCTGGCACTGGAGGGATTGCTAGAGAGCAGATATCTGGGGCACTTGAGGGAAAGTGCAGTTTCAGCCTCGTAAAGCTCCACAAATTCCTAGCTGTGCAGGCTCCGGACATCACACAAAAAACACTGTCACAGAGCCCAGACAACAAAACCCCGGAGGAAAGACTCAGGACTCGCTCCTGTGCCTCTGGTTTTACTGGCACAAAGAGGAGTACTCACTGTGCTTCCTCGTCAGACATTCACAACTATTTCCAGGAGCCTTTCAGAGATATTTTGAAAACACTTTCTACACAGTTTCATGGAAATAATTTCCAATGATATATTGAGGCAGATGAAGTGCAGCTTCACTGACACAGCCACAGAGAGCCCATGTTATTGCATTGCCTTCGATACTGTATTTCCCTGTTTGGTGTAAGGGTTTGCCACTCTACCCTATGGACAGATGCTCTGCGGGATCTCCATCCCATTCTTCAAGGGCAATCAGAGCCATCAGAGCCTGCAGCTGGAGCCAGCAGTAAATATGGAGTTTCAAAAGTGATTGGCCAGGTTCACCTCCACTATTTATCCTGCTGCCAAACACCTATAATTTCCCTGCCAATAGTGATGATCTGTTATTTACAACCCCCACTTTATGCTAATTCATTTGGTCTCCTTGAAGCGAGACGCACTGCTGAGAGCTGCCATAACACAGAGAACCAAGATATAATATTAAAATAGAATGTCCCCACTGCCCCCACAACAACCAGCAGGGTTTTATTAGCACTGGGGCCCAGCCAGGAGAGCCATGGTGATCCAGGTTTCTGGCAGTATTGATACTCTTTGCTGTGCCCTCTCTTTCTCATACACAAAATTTAGGATAACCTGTTGAGGGATACAGAACATGTATATGCAGATTCACAAAACTTCTACATGGCATTATGCTGTAAAGAAGATGGACTAGAAGTAGAGAAACCATGATTGTACACTCTGTTGTTGTTTATGATCAAATATCCCTCTCTAAATGAAGCCCACCTTAGAAAGCTCCTGAAGAGAGTAAATCTCTGTAGTCAGCATGGACATTCCTGGGCAGACCTTGCATAGTCTGTTGAGGAGCTAGGCTTTGAACCTTTCAAGGAGCTCAGCCTGTTTATTTTCCAATACATTTTGTGCTGCATTTTTGTTTATGGATTTTACTTTCCTTATGCCATTTACTCAAGATCAGTTGCCTCTTCCCTCCCTGGTGTAATAGATCTTGGTGTTAACTACTCAGGATGCAGTAGCTGAAATATTCCCCTGTAGATAAAGTACTGGACTGAACATCTTTGTTTTCTCTCCGCAGTCATTATCCTTGCGCTGCACAGAAAAATAAAGAAACAGATTTACAGTGCAGTCATGGCTCAAAACTTTGGATTTATACCCATGCAGCTACCACAGTAAAATACCCTGTAATGAGATAGCTGGTGTCACTGGGTTCTGCTGATGCTGTGCACACTGCAGCATCTCAGTGGTGCAAGCACATTTCACAACAGTTTGTTTATCTCTGTAGAAATAAACCCTTCACTGTTATTGCTGCAGTGTTGGTTACCCTTACTAGAGGTGCCTGAATCTGCCTCAGGGCAGATTCCCTTGCCTTCAGGAATATCATGATGAGACACTACATTTTATCCTGTAGCAACATGAAACTCTTTTTTTGAAGCACTGTTTTGGGAAATGGCCATTGGGTAGTCCTGTGCTGTTCTCCTGTCCATATTTTGGCGTGGCTCAGAAGGTTTACTAAGATTCTTTACTGATGGGTGAGCTCAGCTGATGAATGGAGTCATTCCACACCACTGACAGTCACTAAATTTGCTCCACTTGGAAGCATTGAGCTGCTCTTGCTCAGAGATGGATTTGTTAATGTATTTCCTGACAGCGATCAATAATTTATTTTATATTCATTGTGATCTCTAATTGGGAGTGAACCCTAAAGATAGATTGCTTTGATATAAGAGCTATCGACTGCTGCAGAAAGCCCATTTAGCAGCTCACATTGTGGAGAATGAGAGCACACAGTTGCTTTCACTGCTTTTGTGATGTTAGGAGCAGTCAGAGGCAGCTCTTCTGCCAGGACATGGCCAGGCTGTGCCACATCCACCTTTGATCAGATCCTACAACTTTCAAATGAGCAGTGCTTCAGAGATCAGCACCAACGTTTGCAAGAGGCAAGCAAAATCCAGCCTTTATTGCCTTTCTTTTTGTGACAGGAAAAACAAGACACAACAGAAGTTCATCCCTTGTTTTGATACTGTGGTATTAAATGATAACTTATTAACACAGGGCTTTCTAGAATTCCACATTTTCTATCCTTACTGCTAATTATAAAGAAACGAAGGTGCACTGCTTTCTTCACTATGGGAAGAAATTCCCAGGTATCAAACCAGCATATGGATTATGCCATGTGCAGTGAGCAAACAAGGAGTGCAGTGCTGTATTGCAGGGCTCCTCTGCTTCACCAAGAGCCACTGGTCTCCCTGTGCTCCGGGGAAATTGTGTATGTAATCCCTTCATCTGGCACAGGCCACTTCTCTGCAGCCTGACTGAATTCTGTTGGCTGAAGCAGCTTCCTCTGCTGGCACTTGTTCCCTGTTCATCCCCACCTGTGGGAAAGGAAAGAAAGATGAAAGTGATGTTATTTATCTGCATTCCTTGCACTGTTGAACTCTTATTTCCTCTTGACGATAAGAAAGACCTGTAACACCAGTTTTATGAGTTAAAAGTAAGCTGATTTTACTCAATTTAAGAACTATTATTAGTGTTTTAAAATTCCTGTCATGTTCTGAAAGCTGCCCTGCAGTCATATGAAAGGAGTTAGAAACATTTGCCAGCAGGGAACAAAAGCATAAGCATGCAATGACAAATTGTTTAGCCTGGAGAATACACAGTCTGCAGTGATGGAAGTAGTTTTCTGTGGTGATTTGTAATTCTGTGCAAAAAGTGTTGTTCCAGTTGTTGCCCAAGCTAGAAGAACAGTGAGAACTTGCAGAAGATATTGATTAACCCAGTGTTTCTGTTGTCTGTTGGAACTTGTATATGGTGAATGCAAACATAAATATTTCATGAATCATAAAGTATCCCCATGCTGGCACTTCAAAGCTCAATGCTGCTGTAGAGACATTAAAAAAAAGAGATTGATGGGAAAGATAACAAACACATTATTGCAGTGCATTTTGGAAATGTATAGGACTGAAAGGAAGTGTTTTATTTTGCTTTTTTCCTCTGACATTTGTTGGAAGCACCTCCTGACTTGCACTACTTCACTTTTTGCCCAACAATGAGAAAGAGTTGCATCTGGCTATTTTCCCCCCACAACTGTAAAAGCTATAAAACAAGCCAAACTTTAGCAAAGACACAATGAAGATACAAATCTGACATTACAAAACCCTGATAATTGAGACTTTGGACTTGCTGTCAATCTATAACTCAAACTTCAAATCCCTACCCCTTTCTGGACTGCCTCAAAATGTGTATAAGAAATCAAGATAAAAGCAATGTAGAGAAATAATGTGACTAAAATACTGAGTTGCTTCACTCTTCTTTATAAATTTGAATCTCAAAGAGAGCAAGTAAGGAAAGACCTTACAGGGAAATCCCTGTATTAAAAATGAAAGCTGTTGTGGAAGAATACCTGACTTACCAAAGAAATGTCTTGACTGAGTCCTGCACCAAGTTCAGACAAACCTGCCCCAGCTCCCAAATGGCTCTCTACCTCAGCTAAGGAAATTCAGTCTCTTATCATTTGCTAGTGATATTATTACAACATATTATAGCATGAAGAAATCTATTTTAAAAATAACTATTCCTCTAAATCTGAAATTCTGCTTCACTGATTTTTGCTGGAGGAAAAACATGATAAACTCCAAAATTACTTTGGAGGAAATGACAAGTTTCACAGATATTTATTTTTTGAGTGAAATTCTTTGAGGTAAGGGAAGACTTGGGGCTGGGACTGGCAGACTGCAGCTGGTAAAGGTTGTTATTTTTCAATGCTTATGTTCCCAAAGAGGGCTTCCAAAACAATTTAGTCAAGCGAAGATGAGTGAGTCCTTGCTACAAATGGAAATGTTGCAATCATACCCTGCAAGACAAAGTGGGAAAACATTTTGTGTGTCTACCACAAGAAGCTATTCCCTGGATAATGGACCTCTGACTGTCTGATCCCCACTTCACCCTTTTATGCAGAGCTGTGCGATACAGAATGTAAAATCTACTGGCATGTCTTGAAAAGAATAAGTCAATCAGCAATCTTAGCATGTATGAGTTTTAAAAATAGCATTAAAATGTCAGTGTTGCTTTTATATCAGTCCTTCACGGCCTCAAACTACAGAGGTTATTGCTGCACTGGACAATGGAGGGATGTCAGTGGTGTATTTAGGTCAGATTCTCTCTTTGTAGTTGTTGGGTTAAATTTTAGAACCACTCCAAATCCCTGATGCATTTAAATCTCCGCCTGCTCTGGATGGCCTCCTTTCTGCCTGACTGCTAGTTACAGACTCTACTCCCTGCAGTCATCTTCTCTGATTTCCCCATCCTTCCTTCCACTCCCTTCACATTTCATTTGTCTTCCCAAACTCCTAAGATTTGGATCAATTATAACCCAAATGTTTTCTGTCTTTTTTTTCTTCCACGTGATGAATTTTAATGCTCAGTGGCCAAAATAACTCCCCCTTCCTACATATTTTAATATTTTAACTATGTCTCTCCAGTGAGATGCTCCATTTACATTGGAAATGTTTCTCTGCGTGTAGCAATGCTGTTTATGCTGATTTCTTCCCTGTTCTGCAGTGAGCTTGCCTGGTGGGGAAGGGCAGGCTGTCCAAGCTGTCTGTGATTCTCTGCTGCACCAGTGATTGCCATTTCAGTGGTGGGCAACTGTGTGGAAGGCAAAGAGAGATGAGGCATTCAAAGTGGTATCAAGAAAAATTAATCTTTAGGTTGTTGTTTAGCCCTCATTTTTACGTTTGTGAAAATGGCTGTGGATGGTGAAAAAATGGTTGAAAATCAAGGCTTGCATATGGAGAATTTATTAGTATTATAATTTAATTTAAAATGCTTTTGTGTGCCAGCACATACCAGGCAGCTATTTCCTCTTCCAAGCACTGGGAACTACTCTAATATCTGGTACTTTTGTAATGCAAAGGAACTGGCTGTGCAAGGAAAGACAATTCAAATATCTTTTTGACAAAGCGTTAATATATATTTTAGTGTCATTTCCTTTTGAGGGCTGCCTGCAGCTGTCTGGGGCAGCATGGCTGTGTCTCTGTGCACCTCAGCTGGCTCTGATCTGACCAGTGCTTGGTTGGTGAGGAAGCTTATACCAATTTCTCTGCCCTAAAGCATGAGGCTGGAAGGTGAAATTTCCATTTTTCATGCAGAGCACCAAAATGCCCATATTTGCACCTCAGGACAGGAGAGAGGCTGCCAGGCAGTCTTTCTTACAGGAAATATCTGAGAAATCGGAAGGCTTTCTTTGCTGATGTTCCTGGAAAGTGGCTGGTGTCTCCTGGGTGATGTTGGAAGTGGAGATGAAGTCGGACAAAATTGTAGAGCACTGGGATTTTTATTTTGATAACTTTCTGGGGGAAATTTCCAATTCACACAGCGGGGAAACCCCAAGAACAGGAGCTAGGTGCACTCCACTCTGAAGGAAGACTTTTTATGAGGCTTCACCAGCCTCAGCAAACGTGGTGCGTTGCTGCTCAGCTCCCTCTCTCCGCTGGAGGCTCACAGAACCCTCCAGATGGTCAGTGCCGAGCAGTTCCTGTGCCTGCACGTCCCGGCTTTGGAAGGGGATGGCAGCCGGCAGGAACAGCCTGCGGGAACAGCTCAGAACTGCCTGTACTCAGCAGCTGCTCCTTTCCACTGCACTCCATAGGGTTTGTTGAGCCTTAGCGGGAGCCAGAGCCGTCAGTGAACTTTGGAAATGCACCGTGCCTGGCTGGAATCAAGCTGTCTTGAGGGGGAAAGTCAGCTTTAAAAACACTTAAAATGAATAATTTTTTTTACCAAAAAACATTTTCAGTGTTTACTGCTTGACAAATATGCACCTCGCCTCTCATTTTAGAATGATTTTAATTTTGTGAGGCTGTTATTGTGGCATGAATATGCAGATGTATCCTACACAGAACATGTTCGTTATAGAAAAGGTATAAATCCTGAAAGTAACTTTTTTAAACTGAGGAATAAAGAAAGTAAGAGGAACTAAAAAGCATTCATGCAGCAGAGGAGCTCACTTCACATCTGGAAGCACAGAGATGCATCTCCACCTGTAGCCCTGCACTCGGAGAAGGGGTGATGGATGCTGCAGTTCACTTTGGCAGGCAGTGCTGGTTGGAAGAGGTGCAGAAATGCTGCCTTTAACACGGGTGGGTACTCACTACAAGTGAGCTGCTGCTCCTCACATGCTCAAATCAACTGTAACTACCTGTCGAGCTGCAAACAGTGAATCATTGCTGCCACAAGCAATTGAAACTTAATAGAGCTTAGTTTCTCCTCTACCCAAGCTCTGTGTTCTGCTTTGTAACAGATTCTGTTGCAATTTATGGCAAAGGCTCAGAGTGAATTGTTTGAGCTCAGGTGGTGGTGGGTACGTATTTTCTTTTGAGATAAAATCGAGTTGTATAATTTCTGAACAGGAAATACTGTTGCTTAATGGATATTGCTCTCTCTAATCTGTAATATCAATGCAAAGTGATTGTGAGGAGGATATAAACCTGCTCTGCCTGAACTGGTAACTGTTCAGTTTTTGTGCTGTTCTTAGTGGCTGAAAACACATGTTATCACACCAAATTATGTTCAGTATAATTATCAAATTTTGTCAGATTTGTCAGCATAAATACTTAGAATGCTGTTTTGAAAGGAACTATTCTGTAAGTAGACTTACACAGGAACTGTTTGTGGATACTGTCTTGCTGTGATATAATATGTAATACATATTATAATTACGTATAAAACTTACTTTGTAAATGGCTTTGAATTAGTAATTTTGTGTATTTGTCTTGTGGTGTGTTTATACTTTGAGATGCCTGACAGAGAGCAAATTTCAGGTGGATTTCTTGCAGGGAAATACACAACAGGCATCAAAGCTTTGTAGAAAAGTATACTTAGAACAAGGTTTTAAATGACAATATAATATCTGAGCAACCCTAGTACATGTAATTTCAAGAAGAACTCCTTAGTGACAAAGCCTAGGTCTGCTGAAAAGAGCTTTACAGCCCTCCCCTGCACAGCTGGGCTCCTGGGGGCTTCCAGGTGCATGCTGGAATTTGGTGCTGAGAGGTTCCAGGTAAAGACCAGGAAAACTTGCCTGGTTTTCAAGGTGGAACTGTTGGAAGAACACTGGAGCACTGTGAGCACTCGGTTCATTTGCCAAGTCCTTAGTGAAAAAAAAAAAAAGGAATATTCAACTGTGAAATGGACTGTAAAAACCACCTTTTCCCAGGTAAATGAGCAAAGAGGATCAGAAAGTTTCTGTGCTGTTGGAATGTGGTTTGAACTTGGGCAAGGGCCCATGTTAAATGTGTGTTGGAGACATTACCTTGCCTTGGGATAAAAAAGGGCAGTAGGGAAAACCAGCAATATCTGGAGTGGCATGTATTTTATAGCTACTGTTCATCTAAATGGCAAATTTCACTTCCTTTTCTAGTGGAAAGAAAGAAGAAAAAGGTGAAGAACTCGCTGTTGCAACCTTCTTTTTGTAAAGTATTGTGACTGAGCACACTCCTATGCTGGAGTTATTCTATTAGGGAACATTTGTGTAATATCCAGTGTGTCACTCTGTCCATGTCTCTTCTCAGCAGAGATTAATTCTTCCTAAAGTTTTGTAAAGATAAGTTGAGATTGGCACTGGCTCATGCAAGAGGTCATTTTCAAGGACAGGAGAAGGAAAAATATACACAAAAAATGCTTTCATCTGCAACTGAGATACTGATTTTTCCTGTCAGTTTCAGTGTAGAGGTGAATTGGTTCCCTGTGCCTGAATTTGCTTCAGTTGCTCTCAATGATGTGAGGAGAACAGAAATGAACCCAAAACTGCCCCTAGCAAAATCTGTTAGAGAGTTGCTCAACCAGGATATCTTATGCTCTGAGATTGATGCTGCACTGGCTTTGATAAGCCAATACAAAAAAAGTCCAGATAAAAAAGAGCTTTAAAAGCAAGTGCTGTTGGACATATACAGAACTCTCAAATGGCGTGTTATGGTCTCACAGGTTGTTCAACTTTTCCTCCAGGATTAAAAGAATGAGGAGCTGGTTGCAGTGTTGGCTGGAAGGTTACCTATGGCTTCATAATTAGGTTTGCATCAAGTTCTGCCCTCAATTGCATTGCTAAAATTCCTATAACTTCATTAGGGTTGACTGGGTTTAACTAAGGCATTATTTGCCCTAAGATTACCTGCAGTCAAAAATTTGCTGAATGTTGAGGGTTCAGTAATTAAAGGTGTGTTTACAGGAAACAATACAGGCAGAACAGCAGAAGAGCAGCAGTTCCCAAATCAACAATGTGTCCACATGAAAAAGAGAAGAGGACTGCGAAGAAAATTCAGGGTTAGCACCCTCGAGCGTTATGGGAGCAGGTGAAGCAATTCTGAATTTCCTGGAGCCAACTCTATGGTTGGGAGAGCAGCTGGAGGCTGGTCTTTCTCTTGGCAACATTGCTAATCCCAAATGAATCCCCTGGAGAACACAAGGAGATGTTTTTGTGCGTCTGTCACTCGCATTCCCTAGGCCACCAAGGACTTGGGGAGTGTCTGAGAGGGGGCTACAAGGAAAATGGAAAGGGGCTCTTCATTGGGAACTGTAGTGACAGGACAGGGGGGAATGGCTTCAAACTGAAAGGGAGTAGGTTTAGATTCGATATTGGGAAGAAATCATCTACTTTGAGGGTTGTGAGGCACCAGCACAGCAAAGCTGTGGAGGCCCCATTCCTGTAAATATCCAAAACCAGGCTGGATGGGGCTTGGAGCAACCTGCTGTAGTGGAAGGTGTCCCTGACCACGGCAGGGGGTTGGAACTAAATGGTCTTTAAGGTCCCTTCCAACCAAAACCATTCTGTGATTTTTAGGACTGTTGCTGCCTCTTTCTGTCCTCCCTGCTGTTCCAGCAGCTCCCCTGATGCGCCAAGCTGCCGGAGACAAGCTTTGCTTGCAGACCTGCTCCCCCAGTGCTCCGTGGCCCCTCCCTCTTCTGTCCATCCGTCCGTCCGTCCGTCTGTCCGTCCCGACGCTCCCTCAGGCCCCGCCCCTTTCCCGCTGGCGCCGCCCCC